>VZDJ01000024.1:975566-1031255 GCA_008694505.1 Cyanoderma ruficeps | reverse complement strand
AAACAAACAAAAAAACCCACCCAACCCACAACCCTGAATTTGAGAAATAACCAAGTTTCTCATCTGAGGAGAGAAATTTTTATCACAGGCTTAAGCGAAACTCCAGCAGATTTCGGAAGGTACTTGTAAATAGGGCATTACTTGGTAATTACCATGGTGATTGCTAAAGGGTCAGAGAGAGGCAATGAGAACAAAGGGACCTAGGGGGAAAAAAACAGGGGCTCTTTGTAAAAGTATTCAGATTTTGTGTGCCAGTGCCAATAAGCTCGAACTATCCCCACTTTACACTTTGTTTTTTAAATAAAGACTATTTACATCCCTCAGGCATGGAATTACAGCGGGGTAGCACTGGGTCCTACCAATCGCCCATCAGCAGCAACCCCCCAACATATGAATGCATCCGCAGCAGCAGTGCTCACAGCTCACCCTACTGCCAAGCGTGGTTTAACATCCAGCGGTGCACTGTGCATTGCTCGGGCACACGCACGCACACAGTGCTGCAGCTTTTGTGCCTTTAAAAGTACATTTTTTTTTCCTCGATCAGTGCTTGACATACACTCCTCAGCCTGGGCATCCACCTGGCTGCGTCCAAGGCCAGGAAAGAGCCCGGAGAGGCTACTCAGTTTTAACCGGGAGCTGTTTTCAAGCTGGGAGTTTTGCCTCCAGCCTCAGGGCCACGCTGTCTGTGGCTGTGCCTTTGTCTCTCCGTGCAATCTCTGCTGCAGGCTCTGACCCGATGTCTTTGCTCCCCAGCTCTGCCTCTGACCTGCTTTGTCGCTAAGGACTTCCCCAGAAAATTCCGAAGACCAGTCAGAAACTCGGCACACAAAAGGACTGGGTGCCTGAACTTACCTACTGAAACAGATTATTTTTGTTGATCAAGTAGAGTCACGCAAGGCGTGCTAAAAGCTGCAGTTTCCCGGGAAGGGCAACAAGTGTTTTGTTTAATAATGCTCAGTATTAATCACAGTTTAATCAGTGATTTTCCTAGGTTTAAAGAAAAAATAAGGAACANTTTTTTTGCTTGTACCAAAGTATCGCTGAGAGTCTTTGATTCCAGACCAAGACCCAGAGAAGACAAAACTTAGGTGAGCTTTTTTCTGTCTACCCGTATAAGATTCTCTCTGCAAAACAAACCTCCCAACTAGTGTTCCAGCAAAGGCTCTTCATATTCTTCCAGCTCCACCCCCAGCCCTTTCTCTCCACATTCCTTGCTTTTTCACGGTAGCTCTCCTTCTCTTTCCCCTCCTTCATATGTTCCCAGTCTTACCCCACTGCTCCCATCTACTAGCTCCAACACCTTTGTTCCCGTTTGTCTCCCTCCTTGGCTGATGCACTGTCTGTGACCACGAGCGAAGTGCTCTGCAAGGATCACAGTGTCTTGGGACAGGGAATTGGCTAGTAAATTATAGGGCATTGCCACCGCATTTTGTTAGGAGTTTTAAATATCCATATTTGGGTGAAACAACATGAAGAACACTGCCAACAAAGAACACCAAGAAATTTCTCTCACCTGCACTGGGAAATTTAGCTCTACAGTTTGGCCAAAATGACCTGTCTCCTCTCCATTCCATGCTTAAGTGTGAGTTAGAAAAAGCCAGTGTCCAGGACAATGTGGTTCTGTACACAACAAAGGAAAAAGAAAAAAAAATAACACTTCTTTCCACATGGCTTATTGAAGTAAAGCAGGATATTTGCAAATATATTTTGTTCACAATATGGAAATTAATTAAATAATTATACTTAATTAATTCCCAGCTTCCACAACAAACAATTAATAATTCCCTCTAAACGGCTGTATTCTATCATTTTCTATCAAGCATCAGGTTTCACTAGTAGCTGCAAAGAGGGCTGAATTGCTACTCTGGCAAATAGTAATTTGTCTTGAAAAAAATTGTCATCAGTAATACTTCCTGTCCCCAAGCCTCAGGGTCTTTCTGACCCTGTGGGCCATCAGTAACTTCTGTCAGATGCCAGTGACACCTGTTGTGAGCCAGCAGAGTACACCGGTCCCAGCAGGGTACTTGGGAAATACTGAGTAGGAGATGCTCACCCTACCAGAGACTCAGCCTCTCAAAACTGTTGAATGACTGCCCAAATAGGGCATTTGATAGGTAAAATAGAAAGAACTTATTTCCATGCCAGCAGTATCTGACGGCTATTCAAAGATACTCATCCGGAAGATTTTCATGAGGTGCTGAAATTCACAGGCTTCAGGGGAGCAAGAGCCATGCAAACTTCCTAACACCTGCACACCAAAAAAAAAAAAAAAAACCCAGCAAAAAAACCCCAACCCAAAAAGCATAACAACTGATTTTCAGCTTATAGAAGAGATTGACTCTGCTTTGCATGTTTCCAGAAAAAGCCAGCTCCTCCTTTTTGAAGCATCTGGTGGATCTGCACTACTCCCAGTGATATCTTGGTGGTGCAAAGGCAAGAATGGACAGCTTATTCTCTTGGAAACAAACTCTAAATTCTCCTGCGGCAGGAGAACAAATAAATGTGTCATGGCCCATCCAGCTCAGGCTGCATCCACACAGCTTCCACCAAGAAGCTGTGAAGAAGGTGCCTGCTCCTTGCTGCCCACATCACATGTGGTGTTTTCTGCTGCATCATTTTGTGGCACCATGTCTTAGCTAAGTGAGGTTCCCCTGCCAGGGTGCACAGCGAGCTTCCATGTTTAACTGTTTAGGAGTGCTGGCACAGACCTCAGTTTGCCTGACAAGCTGTGCTTCTCCTCAGGAAACCCAGTATGGAGTGTACCTCACTTGCCGCCAGAGTCAGTCCTGGCCTTTGTCCAGCCCCATGCACGGCGTTCCCTAGAGCCTCTACAGCAGGGCCCCAGCTGGGACTGGCACACAGGGCACTGCTGCCCCATGGCGCCACTCGCATCTTTCCTTTGCTGGGCTTCCCAAGCTTTCCAGCAGCCCCATGCTCCCTTTTGTGGTGGTCCCTCTAGGTTGGGGCCTTGCCTCATCCTGTGCCAACCACTCCCTCTAGTTCAGCACTACCATCACCCCAGAGTATCAATCCTGCACATCTTCCATGCTGCATGGCAAATCCTTTTGCCATTACGCTGCTCACACCAAATTACTGAGTAGGGCAGGGTCCTAAGGGAGTTAGGTCAGTTGTGGTGTTCTGCTCTGAGAGAGCCTGCCCTGCTCACCTGCACTTGCCCCTGTTGCAGCTCACCTGCTGAAGCTCCTGTTTCCCTCCAAGAGCCAGGGAAGCTGCTGGGCTGTCAGGCAAGCATGCTCGGTGCCCTGCCCAGGTGGAACCATGCTGGATGGAGGCTAGGGCTGCCCGTGGCTCTTTCCCCAATTCCTGGCCTGAGATATGGCCTATTTTAAAGCCACCATGATGTTTTGGCTTTTTCTACAGAAGAATGACCACAACAGCTAACACAAGTCTCCCACACAAACCTGGCTATATCCATGTGATTCTCTCAGCAAGAAATTCTTTGTCCCCCTGCAGCCCCAGTTTCCCACAGAAAACTCAACAAGGAGATGAAAAGCTGCAGTAATTTGAAGAAACAACGCCGACACTAAACAAGCGGGCCACTGATGAAGAGTGAAAGTTTGCCCCCACTAGACAAGGCAAGTGAACAGCTGGTGAAAATATGCTGTATCCTTGTAGTATGTTCCTTTCCTCTCTTCTGCCAGTGATCGTACTCCGTGTTCAGCTGCACATCGGTTCTCCCTTAGAAGCTTCACATTGGTCCCCATACCACAATCTAGCCACAAAGAGTTTCCAAAATCCATGCAATCAACCTCCCTGTTCTTGTCTCCCACAAACTCCAGCTAGGTGCAAAATATCTTAAGCCCTGTCACTTTGGATACTTCTTTGTGGAATGTGCTCTGAAAGTGCATGAAGGTTGTCATGCCATCACCTTATTCCTAAAGACTCAGGCTTATGGACCCCTCTCAGATCTTAACCACAAGCTGCAGGTAGTGTTAAGCTCCTTGTCACAAAGTATCATGATGTGTTTGGCTGTGATGCTCTCCACACTTCTAACAGCAAGGTCCTGGCACCAAACACACAGCCAATAAAAACCTCAAACTTGCCATTCCATGACAGATACAGCTGAGCTTGGGGTGGTGGCTGTGCCATGGGTATGTGCTCTCACTAGATTTGCGTTCAGCCCATATCATCTGGGATGTTGATTTTGCCAGACCCTTAACTGGGAGCACATTAAATACAGCCCTGCTGTTCCCGAGACACAGAGGCAAAACTTTTCCTCGCCTCAGAGAGGAAAGGAATTCTGATGTAGAAACAAAATTATCAATGTCCTGCACATGAAGGCGCTGTCCACACATTTAGTGTCCACTTCCCCTTGTTTGGTTGTAGTGGAAGAAGCAGCTCAGGACTAACGAAGAGCAGGGTGTCCCTGTAGTCTACTCTTGAGGGATCACAATGGTGTTGGTTTATAATATGGCAACTGTGTGGGAGTGAACTGGATTTTTTTTCATAGGTGGAAATTGCTCTTGGAGATCCAAGCATATGGGATTTTGATTGGGGTAATTCTCTAGCAGCTACCAGTACTAACAAACTCCGTTCTTGAGAGGCCAAGGCACAGTGCCCTTGTGCAGGGTACAGCTCTGCAGTGCAGTGGCCTCACAATCAATGACTGCTTTGCTCAGCTGAAGGCTGCAGACCTTAGTGTCAGCAGGATCTGAGGTGAGAAATTTAGACAGAAAAAAATGATAATTCTAAACTTTTCCCCAGAGACCAAAAGAGAGTTCAAGTGATAGATTCTGTATGGGTAATACTATGTAGATATGATACATTTTTGATTGTATTATGAACTCCATTATCAACAGGTTTAATTAATGCAAGGTGTTTTCCATCTTACTTACTCTTGTCCCTCCTCCAGCATAATGGAATCAAAAGAGAAAACAATGTTTCACAAACACGAATATCATCTGTTCCGCTCCAGCAACAGGCACCACTTGACTTACAGAGGAGATCTGCAGTCTAAGACCCAAGGGTGAACTGGAGTTTCATGTTCTCCATGGTTCCCTCCCCATGGGAACCGGTATTCAAAAGAGACACGAATGCTTAAAGTGGGACATACTCCTGCTCCCAAAGCAGAGACTTAAAAGTGTTTGTAAATATGTTTATGATAATGTCAGATTGAGGGAAGTCTCCGGGGCACCATGTTATACAACTCCCACTTTCACTCACAAATACTGGCACCACAGTTTAAGCTGTGTGATGTGGAAAGGAGAAGGGGCAAGAGCCAGCACATGCTGTTTGGGTATCCATTTCACTCTGCTTTGGGTTCTGCCAAGCAAAGTGCTTACTTGGGAAAGGATTTTCGTCACCAGCAGGGGGGCAAAAGCAGCTGTTCAGCACACCATCCCTCAGCACACACCTCTTTCATTCCTCATCCTCTGCAAGTGCAAAGTGAAGCACGATCTGACTTTGCCCTCTGGAGGCATGGAATTGGCATGGCACAGAGAGACATAGTCCCAGAGGTGACTGAACTACAGCACTGCCTTTTGGAACATCTGATAGGAAAATCCATTCCCAGCTGCAGCTTCCCAAGAGCCAGAAGGCAGCGCATTGCTGGTGAGGCAGCTTCATACTGAGAGAGTTGGGTTTTGGTTCATACAGGCTAACATTACCCTAGTCTGCTGTGCGCTTCAAGAATGTGGGTATTGGTACGGGAGGTTGATTTTTTACTCTTGACACAAACTCTGCAGTATGTGATTTGAAATACTGCCCAGTGCCTGCATCCAGCTACTGGGCACACTACATGCACGTGTGGATCCACAGCAAGTGCCACTTCATGGTTTATTCTCCTAGCTCCGTAGGACTTCTTGCCATCTCCCAGATTGCTGGGAAGACACAGAAATAAGCAGGTGGCCAGTGACTCCTGGGTCCTTTATTTAGCTGGAAAGGAGGGCTGGGGTTTGTTTGCTGCATGGAAATGGATACACACACACACACAGAGAGACAGAGATTTTTTTCCAAGCAGATAAACAGCTCAACAACACTGTTGGACACCTCAAAGGGAGCAGTGTTTCACTAGGATAAACAGCTCTTACCTCCCCTTTCTCCCTTAAAAATCATTTATGTAGTGCCCAAGAGGGTTTTGGAAAAGCTTTTCCTACAGAGATAGACTCAGCAGTGTACTTGTGACTCAAGTTCTGGAAGAACTGGGAGGAGACACCAAGACACTGGCGAGATCAGGTGTACAGCCATGCACAGCACCTGCACACCTGTGCACATCCTCCTCTCTGCGCACACATCTGTCTACATCTGTTTCTTGCCCACATGCCCACATGCAAGCCTTGGGTCCAGTCACATACCTGTGTGTGCTGGCATTTGTTTTTATGCACACTCGCATGCCAGTGCACACCCACAAACTCTCACTCACATCCTCACCCCCACACTAGTGCTCTTGCACACCCATGTACCCATGCACATGCACCCTTCCATGCACACACATGTCTGTGCACAACTGCACACACTTTCCATCTCACCTCTAGGACGTCCTGCCTTCTCCTTTATATTCTGCCTTGCAAGGAAAATCATGCCAGCGGGTGAGGAGGCTGTGCTGTCCCCAGGCCTGTGGGTATGTGTCACAGGGGTTGAAGTCCTGGGCAAGCATTCCTCACCAGCTGACACACTCAGCTGGGGTCTGACCCTCAGCCCCAACTAGCTGAGCATATATGAGGGAGCTGGCAGGTCTGTTCCAGAATTAGCCTGTGGAGAGCCTGGCATCCTTTCTGTTGGATCATGGACCTGTGGGGTCCAGTGGCATAAGGATCAGGGACAAGCAGGTCAGCTCTGGGGTAAACCAGGGGCACGGGAGCTTAGCCCTGTGCCAAATCGCTGCCGGGTACCAGCTATGAGGACCCCAGCCTCAATGCATTCTACATAGTAGCTCTGCACGCAAACCGCCGAGCCTAAGCCCGCACTTACTATCACTCCCCACGCAGATCTGTCACCGGGTGTTTTTTTCCAGCCCAATTTGTTTCGACAGGTTGATTTCCGCAAAGAAGCGTGAGGCTCCCTGGGCAACGTTGCCCGGGGTCGACTGTCCCGCGCGGACCGGCAGTATCCTCTCCGGCAGCGGCGGCCGCTCGTCGCTGCCAACTCTCCCCGTGGCCACCAGCACAACCGGCCCCGACGGCGCCGAGCCCTGCGGGGAGGCGCGTTCAATGTCCGTGCCCGGACACCCGCACCGGGATCCCGGACACGCCCCCGCTCCGCTCGGTGCCCGTCGCTACGCTGGAGCTGTGCTCTCCCGACGGCGGCGGGTCCGCGGCGCCCCGACGGCGCTGGGGACGGGGACGAGCGGAGAGGGGCGGGAGGGGGATGCCGGGCAGGGCGCTGCCCCTACCCGCGGCGGCAGCGGCGGCACGCCCGGCCCTGCCCGCGCCTCCCGGGCGGCGGGGCGTAGCAGGGGGAGTGCCGGCCGCCCGGGCGCGGAGCCGCCGGACACCGCCGCATAAAAGCCGCGGTCGCGCAGCGCTGCGCTTCCTCGGCTCGGTTCGGTCCGGCGCGGAGCCGCTCCGACGGCCACATGACAGCCGAGAGCCGGCTGCCGCCGGGCCCCCCGCCGCCGCCCCCGCTGCTAAAGGCGGACGCGGTGCCGCCAGGAGAGGAGGCGGCGGCGGCGGCGGGGGCGCGGGGTGGGCGGCGGCGCCGCAAACGCCCGGCGGAGCGGGGCAAGCCGCCGTACAGCTACATCGCCCTCATCGCCATGGCCATCGGGCAGGCGCCCGAACGGCGATTGACGCTCGGCGGTATCTACCGCTTCATCACCGAGCGCTTCCCCTTCTACCGCGACAGCCCCCGCAAGTGGCAGAACAGCATCCGTCACAACCTGACTCTGAATGACTGCTTTGTCAAGGTGCCACGGGAGCCGGGCCGCCCCGGCAAGGGCAACTACTGGACGCTGGACCCTCACGCCCGCGACATGTTCGAAAGCGGGTCCTTCCTCCGCCGCAGAAAACGTTTCAAGCGCAGCGACCTCTCCACCTACCCGGCCTTCCTCGCCGAGCGCCCTGCCGCTCCCTGCCGCCTCCTCCCGCTGCCCGCCCCGCCGCCCCCCGCCGACCTGCCCCCGGCACCCGCCGCCTCCTGCGCCTTCGCCACCGCCTTCCCCGCGCAGGGCTGCGCCTCCGCCGCCCTGCCCCACGCCTATGCCCCGCTGCCCACCGCTCCCGGGCCCTACGCGCCCGGAGGGCACGGGCCGCTGTACACACCGTCGGGGCGCATCGTGCTGCCCGCCTCTTCTCCCTGTCCCCCTGCGCTCTACGGCCGCCGCTCCCCCGCGCCCTACCCGGCGCTGCCGCACGCCTACGGTGCCGGAGGGCAGCTGGGTGCCCCCGACCCTGGCACCTACCCTGGAGGCCCCGACAGGTTCGTCCCGGCGCTCTGATCCATCCCGGAGAGACCGGACAGCGCAGACCGGAGCCCGGGAGACTGCGGACTGCGGGGGTCGCCCGGCACGGCTGGTCCCGGCGCTACTCTCGGGAAGGTGCTGAAGAACCTTAGACTGCACATACGCATTCTGCCATCTGTCCAGGCGTCCTGTCGAAAATTGTCGCAGTCAGCCCTGGGAACCTGAGGTGCCCTGTCGAGCCCTATCCGCTCTCGGCAGAAAAGTCCTAGGGACTCCCAAGTGCTTGGATGGGGCAAGCAGTCTCTTCCTCTTCTACAGCCTTTCCTGGGGCAGGTGCCCAAAGCTTCCTGCCAGGTTCCCACCCTCCCGGCACATCCAACTGGGCCCTTTCTGGTCTACCCAGGAAGATTTCACGTTTAAAAGTGTCTCTGCTGTTGACGATTTTTTTTTTTTTTAGAGAATTTAATATCTGTTGGTGAGGTGAAGGAGGGGGCAGGAAGAAGCATTCCCTGGCCTCCTGCAGGCAAGGCGGTAAAAGTAGAATATGTGGCACTGATGTGGTGGGTGTCCCTGATGGCTATTGCATTAGCCCCAGGATTTACACCAGCAGTGTGTCCAAGGCTGGAGAAGGTTTGGGTGCCAGGGCTGCAGAAAAACACATCAAATCACATTGTTCCAGGTGTTGTGCTCTGTGCTGGGAACAGTGGCGGGATTGGAAGTACAAAAATTTCTACCAGAAGCATGCCGAGGTCCTGTAAGAGGGACATGTGGAGACTGTGGGACCTTTGCCCTTGGAGGTCTTTCCAACCTGACTGGATGGAGCCTGATCTGCCTCTGAAGATATAGCCACCATTGAATTTGGACTTGTTTTGAGTGGAGACCTGCTCCTGAGGTCTGCAGAGGTACTTGCAGCCTAAATTACTTTCATCCCAAGATTAGCCCAACACTGTCTGTAGCCTAGAGAAAATATATAAGAGAAAACTTTTGTTTCTGAAACACAAGAGGCAGGTTATGGTGCCTTTCGCTGCCTTTTCATCTTCAAGCTTTCCTGGGATTGAAAAGAGTCAAGAGAAAGATATGGAGAGCAAACAACTAATAGGAATGTGATACAAAAGCTTGAAACTAGATCAGTGGTGAAACTCAAGCATACCCCTCCCAACAGATCCCACCACCCTGGAAAGGAGTCTGGAATAGTAATGAATACCCTGGGCTCTGCTTGGGGCTGTGGGTGTAGAGGGAGCCGACACAGCCCTGATCCCAGGTCTTCTTATACTGCTCCTTTTTTCCACAGAGATGTATGAGCCTGTGTATCCAGGGGCAGGAGGAGGTTGGTGAGAAGATCCTGGTATATGGGGAGAGAGAGTGAGAAAGTGCAGCCAGAGCCTCAACAGGAGCTGCGGAAAAACATACACCAGAGTCTTTCTCACCAGAGAAGGGTATAGATCATAGTAAAACTCAGGTTGGAAAAGATCTTGGGATCAGATACCCAAATCAGGGTCAGCTATGACTCAGACCAGTAGGCTCAGCCCTATGTAGTTGAGTCTTCAGAGACAGCACAGTCTCTTTGGGCAACCTGGCTGTTGTTGTGGGGGGGAGAAGTTTCTCCTTGTACCCTCCATTTAGCACTTCTCTAGTCTCATTTTGTGTTTACTGTCTCTTGTCCTTCTGCTGTGCTTTGCTGCAAAGAGTTTTTGATCCCATGAAGATACCTGTGCCTTCTGCTCTGCATTTTTCAGATGAGGTCCTCAGCAGGAAGAAATTTGTGTAGAGGCAGCTTCCTTGCTTTCTGTGGGTGCTACGGTCCACATATCCAGGTGGGACATGAGAGAGGAAATGGAGTGGAGCAGGAAGGTGGTTGGGTGGCCTCACAGCACAGTTTGATGTGGAGAAGAGTAGAGCCCTCTGCAGTAGGTGGGCAGGAGAAGTTCTGTGTCTGCCTTCTGTGAGGCTGTGAGGTAGGACATGAGTTTTGGATTCAAGGGTTCAGGGTGCCAGGGATGGCATGTGGTGAGCCAGCTCCTGGGCTGGGAGGCTGGGACTGACCTGATAGCGCTGTCCTGTGTCCTTGTAGACATGTCTGTGGCACTGCAGGAAGCTGCTGTCCGTACACAGAGCTGGGGAGGCTGCTCCATATACGGAGCCAGTGGGGAGGGTGGGCACAGACAGCAAGCATAAGCGCCACTGAACTCTTTGATGTGCTGAGGTCAGTCAGATTTTTCCTATCCTTTTTAAAGGGCTACGTTGTATCTTCCTTGTTCTTCCTGGTCCTGGCACATCCAGAAGCTGCTACCATGCTAGAGAGAGCTGTCTCAGCCAGGGGCAGGTCTCCCTAGCAGCTGTGCTAACACCTCTCCCAACTCTCCCTTCATCATCTGGAAGAGGATCTGTATACCTAGCTGTGCCAGCTCCTAGTATTTTTGATAGCTGCTGGCTCTGCTTTCATTGCCTGCAAGGATTGGACTGTGTCACTCTGACAGCAAGCCATGCCAACATCTTGCTCATTTGGGGGTAGCTGGGAGAAGAACTGTCCTACCTTTTAATGCTTTCTTTCCTTCCTGTAGAAGCAGTTATCAATGTGGACCAGATAATTTTCATAGAACCATAGCAATGCTGAGTTGGAAGAGACTCATCAGGATCATCAAGCCCAGCTCCTGTCCCTGCACAGGACACCCCAAGAAACACACCCCATGTGCCTGACAGCATTGTCCAAATGCTTCTTGAACTCTGTCAGGCTTGGTGCTTACTCCCTGGGGAGCCTGTTCCAGTGCTCAGCCACCATCTAAGGTGATATCCAACCTAAATCTCCCTTCATGCCTCCATGAATCCTATCATTGGTCACAAGAGTGAAGAGCCTAGATGTCTTCTGGCCTGTGTTCCCCTCATTTTGTTCTCTGCTTCAGCCCTTGTGCCAGTTTAGAGCTCAGTCTAAAAAAAAATATCACCAGCGATGATACTGGTTTTGTGGAAGATGCTTCTGAGCTCAGTTAGCATCTGTAGGCATTTAGGGAGCAAAACTCAGTGTCTGAAGGACCAGCCTGACAGTGCTTGGTGACTTAGAATGCACAGATTGGGTAGGTTCAATTGTGTGTTTGTGGAGAAGGTCTAGATGCTTGTTCTGGTTTCTCTCCAGATCTTTTATACCTACAAACTAGGGGAACTGGTCATATCTAGATGGTAATTTTTTTGCAGCAGGTATGGTGATGAGCTTGCTGCATGGAGAACCTGAGACATGATAAAAAACTGCTTAAGAAAGACATGGCTAAAAACTGATTCTAGAAAGCTAGAAACCCTGGGCAGGACTGTGAAGAGCTACTGGGACCATTCAAGGGACTCTATATCTGTGGGGGCGTCTGTGCTTTGGGGTTTTTGAGGCAAAACCAGACAAAGCTACACCCATCCTTTGCTAGTGCTGGCAGTGCTCAAACCTCCCACTTGCAGCAGGCCTGAGGACTCCAGCAATCCCTTCCCACCAGCACTGCTGTGGTTTTGTGGCTATTCCAGCCTGAGCTGTTGTGTAGGCTCAGGTGCCAAGAGTGCGCTGAGCACTGCAGGTCTGTCCAGGTTGTGCCTTGTGGCGCTGAGATGTGCTGCCCCTGTGCCCACCTGTGATGTGGGACTGCCTGACCACTGACTGAGGAAGATACGCTTGTCTTGTCCTTGAGGAGCCATGGGGTTGGGTCTCTCTGGGAGGATATGGGGATATGCCAAGGGGATATGTTAGGCAATTGGATCTCAGTGTATGCTTGTGCCATGGGGATGTTAAACATGTGGATCTCAATGTGTTTTTGTCTGGCACATTGCTTGTAATTGTCAGACACCACCAAGAATAAGAAAAAAATTTGATTTCTGTAAGTTTTATTGTAAATATCTGAGAGCCTTCCTTTTAGCAAAGTTAGTGTAAGTTTCAAACTACTCTTTCGATTTCAGAAGATCCAATAAATCTGGATTGTAAACCTGTAGGAAACTCTTACATGTGAGCACTGATGAGAAGAGAGAGTGCCCTTGGAAGTGCTCATTGCTCAAAGGACAGAGCCTCTTGGTTCTCGTTCTGCCCAAGTTCTGGTATAGTCAGGCCCTGAGCAGACTTCAAGAATAAAGTGGACTGTACAGCCTAGAAGAATATTATATTCTATATTGGAGATTTTTTTTTTTGTATTTACTCTTCTACTTCACTTGAAATGGAAATAAACTTTGTCTTGTTTGTAATGAAGTGTCTCTGGGTTTACTCTTTCAAGCCTTCCCTGTATGCCTGAGACTGGGAGGCATACAGATCAAGATGCCTGTCATGTGCTGGTCATTGCTTTTCACCCTGTCCATTTTACCTTGGCTTTTTTTGGTCTGCTGAGTTGGTGAAGCCATCAGAGGGAAGGAGGAGGGATGGGTCAGAAAGTGGGCCACAGGTGGGGTGTCTAACTTCTGCAACCCCTTGAATCACCAGTCTGCTTTGAAGGTCTCCAGTCAGGCCATAAACTTGCCCCAGACCTCAGTGCATGAAGCTCCATCCCACCCACATGTCTCTGCTAGAAAAAGGTAGGGAAGGCTACTACCTGTGAGAGGAACAGAAGCTCAGAGATGGGAAAGGGGATTGTGTTTGCCGTTAATTACCCTCTGATTGCTCCAACATGGAGCTGGGCCAGCTAGAGGAGGAGTTACTGCTGGAAACATTATGTTGCCTGTCCTGTGGCAGCAGCACCAGAAATGCTTGGTCTTGTCTCTGGCACCCCAGGCCAGTTAGTTTTTTTGGCTGCAGAGATGGAGTTCCTGCAGCCACAGGCTGACACTGTGTTCACCTTATGCAATGGGAACATCTCTGGGAACAATTCATAAAGCAGTAACCATAGCTAATGGGGGGTGTAACAGGCCTTCAGGGGCAACTCCACAGCTTGGGATGATGAACTGGCTTGCACATGGGTAAGATGATGGCAGATGTTGCCCCTTCTCCTGCTGAGAGGGTGGTGACTGGCTCCCTGAGGGTGTTTGGGGGATAGTGAATTGTGCAGCTGTTGCCCTGTCAACAGCCCAAAGTGCCTGGAGGGCAATGAATAAGATGAGGACAGGTAGTTTAATCTGCCAAGCTACCAAAGAGCAGATAGGAAAGACTTCTTCAATAGCTTTGGGACTCACAAGTACAATTTATCTGCCTTTGAAAGTTACAAGGAGTGGATCACTTCTATTTATGAGAAAGAGTAGGCAGGGGAGGCAGCTGCCATTCGCCAGGAGGGAGTAACTTGAAGACAGTCCAGAGCTTTGTGAGCTGTAATTGGAGGGGGCAGTCTGTGTAGCTGGAGTTGGGCTTTAGCTGTATCCATTACCTACAGCTGCTATGTCAGTGACCAGAGAGGGCACCCCACTCATGCAGCACCTGGAAGTGAACTAATGTGAGCACAGGAAGGCTGATGGGGGTCTGACTTTACAGAGTCTGGTGTATAAGAACACAGTGGCCCATGTTGGCACAAAGAACAACTTTACACACTTGTCTTGGTGTATTCCTGAAGCCCTGATTTGTTGGAAGCCGTCTCTAGACAGCAGAGCTGATTTCTTAACTCAGTCCAGTTGAAATGTATGTCTTCTCATGTCCAAGGTCAAGAAGTCAAGGTGGGAGATGGTGGCATGTGCTATACCTGGAAGCTGGTGTTGTTTTTGGGAGTTAATTTTGGATGTGGTGCAGTCATCCAACCTCTCTTTGTGTGGGCAAACTTAGGGGGAGGGAGGCCCATCTCAGGGCTGCCAGACTGAACTCTCACCACTTCTGCAGCATTGGAACACCAGGTGCAGCTGGCCATCATGAAGTAGCCTGGCCACACTGCTTGGGCTAAGAGAAAAAGAGGCTGTATCTTAGCCTCTTCTGATGATAGGAAGTTAATAGGGCTATAGTACGTTCAGAGCCGTATGTCTGGCTGAAAATGGCCATGGAGAGGAAGCAGGAATATTAACTGTGGGATCACTCAGAAGAGCTTACTGAGCTCACTGCTATCTCTTCTCTGGTGCCAGGAAGTTAAGATTCAATAGCCATTTAAGAATTTGCAAAGCTGTTGTCTGGATATGAACGATACAAAGACATCCTAATTGATTAAGGAACAGCTTCTGGCCTTTTCTGTTCAGTGTCAGCACCAGAGCTCTCGGTCTGGTCACTGAGACACAGCTTGCTTGGTGCATGAGCCACTCTGAGTCAATTATCCCTGGGGCTGGATCTTGCCAGGACACCATGTGCATCTCATGTTGATCTCTTCCGCTTGGGAAAGAGTGCTCATGAATCCAGGCTGTCAGTTTCTGAGGTTAACAAATGATGTCCTAGGCCCCATATCACTCCTACATCCATATGTTTTAGCATATAGCCTGTCATCAGGATCACTGGAGTGCCCTAGAACTGGCCAATTAAACAGTAGCTCCCTAGCCACCCTTCCTGTATCCTCAGGGTTATGGCTGTCAGAGTAGTAGGGGAGGAAGACTTACAGGGTGTCAGCATTGTGATGTCGTCAACAGGTAGATCATGATGTGCTCAGAGAAGGTTTCCTTCTCATCATCAGGAGGTGCACACTGATAGTGATGATTTCTTCTTTCTCCATCTTTGGGTATACTTGAATTTATTTCTGTATGTATATTCTTTTTCAGTAGTTCCTGAATTGTTTTGGTGCGTTGGGGTTTTTTTGGTTTAGTTTTTTTTGTTTTCCTTTTTTTTTCCTCTAAAATTGCCTTTATTTGAATAACATGGGGTTGCATTTCTGCAGCAATGAGTGACTGACCATTGCAATAGACTTGGACCTTGGAGTTACAGTCTGGTGTTGCCCTGGAGCTACAGACAGGTCAGGCCACACAGAATAAATGCCTAAGTGAGAAATGCCACCCTGTCACAGTATGAGAGGCCATGCCTGGGTATTATTGTTGATGTTGGTGGCTTTTTCATGGAGGAAACAAAGAATGATTCAGGGCTTCAACCTTTATGCAGGAAATATTTGTTTAAAAAAAATGTTTTCCTTCTTAAGTAATTTCTTCTTTTTTTTTTTTCATGGAGGTTTTCTCCACCCTTCCTTTCTAAAGAAAAGGCAAAAGAAAAGGCCCTTTTGAAGCAAGCAAGGAAAATGTTTTTATGCCTTCCCACTTAGGTGGATATAAGACATAGTATCTCTCTGCCACAACGGGAGCTGAACTTAAATCCAGGAGGACCTTATGCAGTTGGGGAGACCTCCTAGTACCTTCCAGTATCTAAAGGAGGCCTACAGGAAAACTGGAGAGGGACTTTTGACAAGACACGTGTGGTAGGACAAAGAACAATGACTTCAAAGTGAAGGAAGGTAGATTTAGATCAGGTATTTGGAAGAAATTCCTATGAGGGTGGAGAGGCACAAGATGCCCAGAGAAGCAATGGATGCCCCACCCTTGGAAGTGTTCAAAGCCACGCTGGATAGGTCTGTGAACAATCAGGGGGGGAAAGAGATGATCTTTAAGGTCCTTTTCAACCCAAACTATTCGGTGCTGCCGCTAGGGAGCACTGCCGGCTGCGTCGGGCGGGACGGAGCGCGGAGCGCCGCTGGAAGAGGAGATCCGCCGGTTTGGATCCCTGCGAAGGGAGGCTCGTCCTTGCACAGAGCGCGGTGCTGAGCCCCTAAGGCGCAGACGAGAACTGCGCTCTCAGCCCGCCTTCTGAGTTTGGAGGAGCACGCAGCCATGTCCAGGGGCATGGGGGTAATCCTGCACCCAGGCTCTGTTTTAGTGCTTTTGTGAGTTCCCAAGGAGATGGTCTGTAGAGGAGAGGGTTGATAAAAGCGTCATTATTAAGGCTGCAAAGCACAGATCACACTGTTTACCATGCAAGCTATGTCTTTGTTTCTTTGTGTTTTCTGTGGCCTGTCAGTAAAAACCTCAGGCTGTCTGAGGGAGACGCAGGCAATGCTCAGCACCCCAAGTCCATCTGGATGGACTGAATTTCAGGTAGTGGGTTTAGACAAGTGCCATTCTTCCTGCCTTATGTGAGCCCACACCAGGAATAATGAATCCAGTTAGGGTCACCCAGAGCATTCTTATATTGGAGCTCAACCGAGGCCATCAAGGCAGGGAGCTGGTGCATAGGATAGGCTGAAGGAATCAAGGTTGTTCTCATGGAGAAGAGGTAAGCATGGAGTCTAATTTGCAGGCTGAAAGAGGGTTAACAGAGAAGATGCAGCTGGGGTCTTCTCTGAAGTGCACCAAGATGGAGACGGAGACAAGGAGCTTAAGGTGTGCTGGGGGAAAGCTTGGTGGGACATAAAAGAAAAAAAATATTTTTTTGAAAGTGGGGCAGCCCTGGAAGGAGGACAAGAGGGGGACAATCTCATGTCTTGAAGAATGTCAGCACTTGATTGGAGAAAGCCCAAAGCAGTCTGGTCAGACTTAGCCATGCTCTGAGAAGGGGTTGGATTGCAGGTCTCCAGAAATCTCTTCTTTCTTAAGTTTTTCTACAGTTATATAATTTCCTGGTGAAACAGGCGAGTCAGGCCAGGTGGCAGAGCACTGATGAGCCTAGCTGGACATGCAGCTCTGGTCTGTGGCAGCCCTGGCTTCATCAAAGGTATTTATTTAAATAGTGAACAGGATGAGAAGGAGCAGAGCTAACAAGCCCTGAGCAGGAAGTGGTGGCCAAAGAGGGAGTGGGTATTTGCTGTCTCCAGGATTTACTGCTTAAAGTCAATATTAGTAAATTAATCAGCAAATTTTTCTTATCACTGCAAGACCAGGCAGTTATGGGGTGGAATGGCTTTTACTGACCTGTGGTGAAAGCATCTGGCTCTAAGTTCCGTGCCCACTTCTTTCTGCTGAGGCTTAGCTATGACTTCACTTCTGCTATGGACAGGAAGATTCTTTTGGTTCAAAACATCACCCATGAGCAACAGCCTGCCACAGATCACCCCTGACTTTCAGCAGATGTGGGGTACCCCATACATTAAGAACAATTTGAGAAGTGGGAAGCCAGGGTGCACAAACCAAACAACTTCCCTTGTCCCATAGAGTTGGAGGTATCTTTCCTGAAAGGATATTGAAAGGTAATCAACATGGACAGAGGGCGGTCCGGTTCTCCAGAATATGATGTTAGGTTTCCTCTCCTCAGCTGTCATGTCATGGCTGTCAGTACTCAGGATGGCTTCCCATGCTCTGCAGGAGGGGAGGATAGGACCTGAAGCCCTGAGAAAAGCTCACAGGACCATGTTCAATCCAGCCCAGTTGACATTTACCAATATCCTGCTGAATCTTGCTAGTGAGGAGACAACCACAGTGGTCATGTCCACCGTGTACCACAACATGCCTTCATCTGTGTGCCGCAGGGAGCAGGTCAGAGCATCCTGGAGGAGCCTCAGACAGCCCTGCCACTTTACAGCACAGCAGGGATCACAATGTCAGGCACTCTCTGGCTCCCTGTGCTGTCCCCATAGCTCAGAAACTATTTCCCTGTACACATATCCTTCTCTTTGTCAGTAAGCAGGCTGTGGTCAGTTAAAAGTCTCTGGCTTCCTCCAGACTTCTCCTTCATGCCAGATCCAGACCATAGTTGAAACTGGATGACCCAGTTTTCACCCAGAGGATGAAAATTTACTTTATTGGACTCTCTGTCAATGGCCCAATATAATATAATGTAATAAAGACATCTGTCTTGGACTCAGCAAGGAGGGAAGAGAGGGAGAAGGTGATTTGTTGCACTTGCAAAACAGCAGCCTCCTTATCCTATGTAGAGCTGCCCTTGCCAGCTTGTCTCCTGCTCCATTCAGGCAACAGAACCTACCTCAGGGATACACATGGACTATCATGAGTCCAGCTTTGTGGCAGTGTGCATTTTTGTTGTCTGTGTTTTCTTGTATTCTTTCCAGATTGTTCGATGTAATGGTTTATTCCATGTACTCCTCTGGTTTATTTCCCTTGGTTTACCCCAATTACAGTTACCTGTAATTCATTTGTTATGTAACCCCCGGGTCCTGTCTGTCATTCCAGGGCCTCTCCCTGCATCTTGAAAGTTCCAGGGAAAGCCTTGAGTGATTGGCCAGAATCCCAGTTCCCCCTCATACTCCCCTGTGATTTGTTACTGTATATGCCCTTTGTTCTGAGCCTCTCCCCTGTTGTTTCCCATTGGTTAATGGCAGAAGCATCCCCCTGTTCCACCCCCACATAAAAGTTGTTGTTCTCAGGTGCTCCTGGTCTCTGTCGAGGCAGAGGTGAGGTCTTGCTGCTCAGGGGTCTAATAAATGCTGCTGGTTGCACCCTCCTCACGAGTCCCCTTTTTATTCCTGCCATCATCTTGCTCCTTCGCTTCCCTATGAACCAAGAACCCACAGGTTCGTGCCAGTGTCCCTGGACACTGAAGCGTGCCTAGCTTGCCGTGGTGCCAGGGCTGGCCGAGTAAGCTGAAGACTGACAGACCATGACACAGCTTCACACCTGAACCCCATCTGTATAAGCAACAGCTCTGTTATCTGTCCTCTCAACAGAGAAAGAAGCAGTGCATGGCGAGTTTAAGTGTTGATTAGGAGGGCTTTATCTTTCTCTTGTTTAGTTGGTGATAAGATTTGTTGTTTGCATGTACACCTTTCTTACTGTCTGACAAAGACAGACTAAGAGCAGCTCTAAGAGTATTCAGTACCTGGCAAGACTGCAGGACTTACTAGCCACCAAAGACATCTCCATAGAGGTGGACAGATGTGCTTGCTCTGGTTTTTGCACTTTCATTGATGTGAGCTGTAAGATTAGTCTAAAGCTCCCCAGAAGTTTCTTCTCCCTACAATCTAAAGGGCTCTGGAAGCCAGGAAAGTCTAAATGTCTGCAGGTGTGTAGTGGGCAGCATGGCTGAGTCCCTCTCACTATCAGCACTGCAGAGGATTGGAGAGCTGGGAAGGGTCACTGGCTCTTGCTGGTCTCTGCCATGGCATGTGTGGGGCTCCA
Source organism: Cyanoderma ruficeps (assembly GCA_008694505.1). NCBI lineage: Eukaryota > Metazoa > Chordata > Aves > Passeriformes > Timaliidae > Cyanoderma > Cyanoderma ruficeps. The sequence continues at coordinate 1,011,994 of VZDJ01000024.1, read as the reverse complement.
CCAGGTGGGAGAGTCTCCTGGCCTGCCTGGTAGCAGCCAAAGCCCAGCCTTTCTGCAGCATGGTGTGGGCACCACACTTCCAGGAGGACCCCCCACAACTGTTGTGATGTTGCTCAACCATAACATGACCTCCAGCCTTTGGCTCCACTTCAGGTCAGTGCAGCCTCAGCTGCCTTCCCCCAGTGCCTTGGTCTAAGAGCAAATCTCCCAGACAGAAGCTCCTTCCATGCTGCAGGGCTTCCACAAGGTTCTCTTGTTGTACCTCAGATATTTGGGGTTGTGGGTGAAGTTTGAGTGGTTCATGGCAGAAGCTGAGAGATCTTGTTCAGCTGCCAGGGGTATCAGTGACTAAAGGACTTCTACGGAGACCAAAACAGTGTCAGGTTACCTGTGTAGGGAAACCCATCCCTCCAGGAGCTGCCTGTGGGGAATGGAACTGGATTTGCTTTGGTATGGTACTGCTGAATGCATTCTGCCTTGACCCACCAGGTGCTTTAGAGCTCCTGGCTGTGTATCTGTAGAGGTCAGGATTTCAGCATGGGGAGGCTGAGCAAAGAGCTGGCAAGCACTTGCTTCTCATGTGATGTCCCTGTGATGAAAGCAGGGTGGGATGTCTCCATCTTGTCACTGGAGAGACTTTTACTGGTGTCACCAGTTAGATGTCACATATGCTGTGACACAGAGCCTTGAGGGCTCTGGGACAGGAGCAGCCACATGTCCAGAGCCATAAAAAATTTCTCCCAAATCAAAGGTGCCCTCAGGGCCTGGCCAGCCTTGTGCTCTTTGAGACAGGCCCTTGGGAAAGTCAGTCAATGGCAATATAACATCCAGTCCTCGTCAAGAGGAGAAGGATCCTCTGTGTCAGAATATTACAGAAATGTAAGAGACCCCCTTCCCTAGCTATGCACAGGAACAAGGACCATAAGACCCAAAACATGGGGAGAGACACAGAGAGCCCCATTACCTCCTGGCTTCAGGAGAAATTCTGTATGAAGACTTGGGAGACAGGAAGACAATGACTGTGCAGAGTGTCTCCTGTCTTTGCCCCGGTGGCATTTTCCTGACAAAAGTGTATGATTCAGCCAAGTTTCAGCCCAATGCACTCAGCTGTTTTCAACAATCTTTTGTTTGTCTTACAAAGTCAGAATGAAGCTGCGCAGAAATTAAAACCAAAAAATATTTCCAGCTTAGGAAACATGTTTATTGCAGAGGAAAACAGGCTATGAGAAGAACTTTCAGGTGAAAAAAAATAGTGCAAAGAGTGGTGAGGTTTATAGGGTGCAGCAAAAAGCCCAAGCTGGGCTTCTCCAGTCAGCTAAAAATCACAGTGGGTGTTAGCTTTGCAATGCCACTCACATTTATACAAATAAGAAATGACTTTCCGAAATACAGATGGATGCTGGACTGTATGACTGAACTATACTGTGGCAGAGCACTGTGAAGTCTTCCATGGGCCCAAGGAAAACAGCGTGCTTGCAGAGAGAGCGGGGAGCTTATAAACAACAAGCTGCCTCTCTAGTCTGGAAGAAGCATAGAAAGCAGAGTGACAAGGAGAGTGTGGGCTTTATGACTCCCAAGAATGCAGCTGCTCAAAATCATTGTGCCATACTCATCAAGCTGGTGAGGCAAGAGTCAAAATAAAAATATCCCCAATCAATCAATCAGAAAGTCAATACAGAATATGTGTGTTGAATTCGTTATCCTGGTGGTCATTTTCCAGAGGAGTATTCAGCTCTTCTAGTGCATCAGCTTCTGCTGGTTTCAGCACATCCTCTTCACCTATAAGGCATGTAAAAGGCAGACCATTTCATATTGAGGGACTCTCATGTGTTCTCAGTTCCATGTTGAAACAACTGCATCCTNCCCCCCCATCTCCTCCATTGCCTGGAGAAGGTGTTAGGTAGATCAGGGTGAATTGCCTGCTTTTCAAGGGCAGTCCCAGTTGTGGAGGGGAGTTGGAAAAGGTAAAGCACTGGCAGGTTTAAATGCAGAGTCAGTAACCACAATCCTGATGATTGCCCATTTCAAGACCTCTGGGCTGGAGGCTGGACACCCAACCCAGAGCCCAGGACACAGAATAGCTGTTTTCCATGGCACGAGGGTACCACATGCCTTGCAGCAACAGGCCTTTTCTTCCCCACTGCACAGACATTGCTGGAAATGCAGTAGTTGAGAGTCAGAGGATTGTCACCTCCTTTGAAGCAGATCCTAAGTTCTCCTGGTTTTGAAGCAACCTGCATGCTTGACCCACTGACTGCTAAAGTGAATGTACTCAACTCTTCCCACACTAGGTCTGAGAGCATCTCCTGCTGCAGTAGCTGTAAATGGATTTTCTGCCTAGACACCAGCCTGCCATTCAGACCAGCTTGGTGCCATCCATGCCTCAGTTCTGGCAGGTTTCAAAGGTGTAGTTGCCTGCAGACACCCACCTCTTGTCCCAGTGTCCGCTTGGCTCTCCCACCATCCCAGTGTCAATCCTGAACCTGTATGGACTGTGGACAGATCATGTTCGGACTTTGGCTCCCCCAAGCAGCTCTGACCACAAAAAATCGCATCCTCTCTCCACAGAAAAGAGATCTGCACAGAGATGTCCCCCTGCACTAATATGGCTCTTGGCAGAGCTGCAGAAGTGTTCATAGGACAAGGAGTTATTAAGGACCAGGTCCACAACCCCATTCCAATGACTGACAGTAGTGGACTTGTTATCACTCCCCTGGACTTGGAGTGAGCTGTCTGTCGCCACAGTCCGACCATCCTCCCATCTTTTCTCAGCTACCCAGGTTTTGTGGGGCAGAGACCCATGCCCTGGAGATGCTGTGGAATTGTTGTTGGCAAGGTAGGCACCTTTGGTTGACAGTACTCAAGAGGCAGCACTGCACTGCCCCCTAAGCCACCACGGGCCAGAAGCTCTGCAGCAACTCACCAGCAGGGTCCAAGCTCCTGTCTGCCAGATCCCCTTCTGTTGCCACTGCTTGCATCCCATCAACCATGTTCTGGATGGTCAGCATAGGTGGTTGCTGTTGATACTCTGGTTCAGGCACTGCTGGCTCAGAGGGCACTGGCTCAGCCTTCTCCTGTGGGTCAGGCTGGGGGTCCACAGCTGGCTCTGACTCCAGGACAGCCTTCACTGCTGTCTGATGGCCCCGTCCTCTTTTGGCTCTTCTGCCTCTCCCTTGCTGTTCGATCTTATAGTCTCTGCCAGGGAATTTCACAAGGATGATAACTTGGGAATAGCACAAAGGACTTTCCCTTCTGCCCTAAGGCAGCTTTGCTGGGTCCCCCGTTGTTATGATGACCCAGTTCATCCTGGCAGAAGCTGCAACTCTGCAGCCGCCCTCCTGAGCTCTGCACAACAGCCTTCTGCAGCTAGCTGCACAAGTGAGCAGGAGCTAGGGCAACAAGTTTTTCCTCAGCCCACATTACAATTGAGGTTATCTTCCTATTTCCCCATCCATCTCCCTCCCAGTGCCTGTGTAGACCTTGAGTAGCTACTGGCTCCTGGTCACCTTTCCCCACTGAAGACTGATGCCTCTGTCCTTGGGTGAGGATGGAGGGGCTGGGCCATATCTGGGCTCAGGTTAAGTGCACCACAAAAGCAATATGACAGAAAAAGCAAGATTTACCTCAGAACCCAGTGAGCTGAATCTTTCTTCAAGGCTTCTGCTTTTCTTTTCCTGAGCAACTCCCGATCTCTCAAGCGACGGGTTATGATGACATCTACAAGGATAAAGTGGGTGCTAACATGACATTCTGATTCCTCCCTGCCTGGTATTAGAGCACTGATGCAAGGGGCCATGATTTCTTTTGTCCCAAAGGGGTCTTGATATGAAGCTACTTGAGGGCTGTATTTCCAGCACGGCCTCAGTGGTAGGATTTGATGACACAGCACCCTAATCTCCCAGGCTCCTAGCCTGACAATTACTCTAGATTTCCAATTACAATTCCTTGGGGTGACCCATGCCCAACCTACTCCCCTATTGTAGGGATCTGGGGCATGGTGCCTTTGATCAGCACAGACTGCAAGATGATACTCCATGTTTGCTCCCGTTACCTTTTTTCCCAGACAGCTGGAACTGGCCTCCACTGAAATTAAGACATTTATCTAACAACTAAGGAGAAGGCCTTGACCCACAGAACAGACAGTCCTTCAAAAAAAGGAACAGCACTGTGGGGGCAAGGATGAGCCAGAGGGCACAGCCTTACCCACACGGATACTCATGTGCGTAGAGGGGAGATGGTGATTCAACCAGAGACCAATACAGGGCTAGTACACACTGCTAGGGTTGAGAAGATTGATCCCAAAAATCACACAAACAGCCCCAAGCTGGTCTGCAGCTGTGAGAAAGACCAGGGCAGGGCTGAAGAAAGACTAACTGATGTGAGAAAGCTCCAATGCTGGCTTTATTATTTGGGCAGGATGTGCAGGTTGCATACAGACACCAGCAGAGAGGAGCCCTCCTCAGACCCCCGTCACTCTCTGACATGCCATCCTTGGCCAAGGTAAACAGTGTCTATTTCACTGGTTGCAAAGGGCTCCAAATGGCTTCCCAAGGCAAAGACCAACCTAAAAAATGGTCTGAACTTTACTTTTCCATGTCTTTGTTCTAAAAGACAGCAATCCCTGATGATTTCTACCGTAGACTCTAAGCTGTGGTAATAAAAACTTGTCTCAAATCAAGGAGTATGAGATCCAGTCCTGGGAGACAAGGGGAGCAACACTATTGCCCTGAGGCCTTGAGGGAGAGGGTATTCTTCCCAAATGTACACTGAAGAGATCACAAAAGAACTGTTTTTCATAGTTTCAACAAACTCCACACAAGTGGAAAAGCATAACTATGACCTGCTCCTTCCAGATGTAATCAGATCCAGCTCCTTTCACAAAAAGACTCGGCTCACACTAAAGTAGTAAATCATTGAAAAATTGTCATTTTATCATCCCCTTGATCAGATGGTCAAGGTGAGAAAGACCTCTGAGGCTGAGCTGGAATTACAGTTCTTTTATCCCAGGCATTTATTAAATGCAAGAAAAAATGTAGTCCAGAACAGGACAATGTAAAACTTACAGCAGGAGCCAGTCTCTGCCCAAAGTAGACTTTTTACACAAGACACTTATGATAATCAATAAATACCTTACAGATATTTAGCTTGGAGAGTATTTATGTAGGTCTATGATTCAATGTCCTCATCAAAGCAGAGTCAACTTCAAAAGTACATCTGACTGCTCAGGACACTGTCCAGGGAAGTTGAGAATAACTCCAAGACAAATGGGAGGTCGTTCCCTGACATGAAGCAGTAGACAGCAGGGCTTAGCCACCAGGACATGACTCTGCCATTCACATAGAAAAAAGGCAGCAAACTCCCTGGGAAGATGAGGTTACCAGCTGCAGTAGCAGGATCTGTACAGGCCCTCAGTTCAGCTACTGAAGTACATAATCCTTTGCACATCCCATTTGCAGCTAAGGCAATTTTCTTTTCCTTTCAAAATGTCTTGTGAACTGTAAAAACAATTTTAGCTGCTTGCAATCTGTCTCTTTCCCAGTCCATTCTAAGAAAACACCCCTCATTCACTTCTATCTGGTTCAAGAAAGCACTCCCACAACAACTCCAAGGCTGTAACCTGGAGAACTACGAAGAAAAGATCACAGTAAAACATATGCATCCTGATGAAAAAAATATTTACTAGAGGACACAAAGAAATTAATTGAAAAGGGAAAAAAATTAAGCTGTAAAAACAATAAGGTAGTACTGCCAGCCTGCAGACAATCTACTGATGCTCTCTGAAGGACTTAAGTTGAAATGCCCTTATATCAGTTTCTGCCTTTGTGATCTGAAAGATGACACATAAAAAGACAAGTTTTCACAGTTAAATGTGCATCCTCCACCCCCAAGCACAGACTAATAATTATTAGTTCCTTTCTGAGAAATGCTCGGTAACAAAAATCATGCGCTCCTCTCTCCAAAAACTCAAGTTAGGAATGTTCTCATTACCTGGCACAGCGTACTCCTTACAGGCAGCAGAGGGTGGCAGGGAAGAGTCCGAAGAAGCACGGTCCTTGCCTAAACTCTCCATTGCTCTTTGCAGTTTTAATTAGAAAGCAGCTTAGTTCCCTGGAAACAGCATCTGGAGATAGTGCTGCAGCATAATGAGAGCTTAAAAAAAAAGCAGACTGCCCGCCCCAAACCTCTTATCTGGCCAGGCCACTAGGAGGGTAATAATATTCTCCTTATCGGAGTGCAAAGGTGTGTGAGTCTGTCCAGGAGCTACTGTGTGAATTGCAAAACATGTTAGTGCTTTTATACTGCAAATAATTCCACTTCAGACAGGAAATTTACACTCACTGCTGCTAAACTGTGACTCAAAAGCTCTCCTTTGTAGTGGACACGGCAGGGCAGGATGTGGCACTGCCTCGCTGCTGCTTTCCAGAGTAAGATGCAGAGATGTGTTGTTAATCCTTAAGGACCCCTTGAGAGGTCTGAAATGGGACATACGGCTGCCTGAAGGTGTTTGCATAGGATCCCAGCAGTGCTGGTTGGAAGGGACGTCCTCCAGCTCCCCTCACAGCAGGACTGGCTGCTTCACAAGGTCAGGATGGCTGTGTTGTCCTATTCTTTGGAAACCCCTAAGGATGGAGACTGTTACAGTCATGTTACCTGTCTAAGAGCTGCACCACCTTCCTGAGATACAGACAGAATAATAAATCCATGCCAGCCTGGCTGTGCATATTGAGGATTTCCTAATGATTCTTTGATCCAGTCCCTAGTGGATCAGGACTATGAACAAAGCTCCTCACTCATGGAGCAGCATGGCAGTGAGCAGCCCCAGTAAAACCAGTGGGAAGATCCAGCCATTCCTTTGTCCCCCATAGGAAGATTTCCTTAAGTGGCTGTTCGTAACTGGTGGTAGCCCCTTGCAGCCCCAGCCCTGCAGCTTGTGCAGCCGCGGCAGCACCATCTACAGGGGCAGAATTGCTGCAAAGGAGAAGCTGCTGCTTGGTACAATGGCTTCAATGCTGAGAGCCTGTTCCTTATTCTGTGAGAATAGCCAGCCCCCTAGATCAGTGCATGTGAGATGAGGGGGTAATCTTGGTCTCTCCTGAAAATTGCCTTCGTGGTTTCTTACGCCAGGATAGCACAGAAAAATTCAAGTTTATATTGTATGTAACAATTCCGATGGACCAGAGATAACTCTTCAGCGAGTTTCTAGTGCACTCAGCTGCTATCAGCACTTTTCTCCATGAGACATTCAACTACTTATGCACTGGCTAGGTGTTAATGCCCCATATCCCTTCCCTCCCTGCCCCCCATGAATTCAAAAGTGATTCAAAAGGCTGGTAGAACAACTAGATAAAACGTCTACCCCCAGGTCCTCTGGGACCTGAGTACCTTTCATCCCAGCTCCTTGAGCAGTCTCAAGACTTGCCCTGAGGAAAGCAGCTCCTCAGGGATGAGCAGATCTGGCTATCTCCAATCTTTGCCAGTCTTTTTTATTTTTAGTGTACACCCTGTGGTCTCAGCAGGATCTCTGTCTAGATCCCTGGAAGCTCTAGAGCTTGAAACTTCATGAATGTAGATTTCTTAAGATGTAACCTTGGAGGTCCATGGTCATCTCTGTTGCCATTCTTCTTATCCCCTGAGCTACCACTTTACTCTAGGGCTCCTGCCCTGTGTCCACTGCAGATTACATGATACCTCCAGAGAGGTGGGGTAGGTCTAACAGCCCCAAAAGAGGCAACAGGGTGGTGGCAGCAGAGCAGATATGGGAAGGCTCTGATATGGGAGGGTGGGCCAGGAGCACGGATGGTATAATGAGATGTGGGGCTACCAAGTCATTTACAGAAAGTTTCTTGTAGCTCAATCACAAATGAAGACAAGGTGTCCCAAGCTGGCGAGGGTGTCCATGTTCCAGCACTGTGTGCTGCTGCAAAGCCCTAGAGACACCCTGGTCATGCAGACGTCTGAAAACTATATCCTGGCAAGGTACTTTGCTCTACAAAGGCTCTGCTTGTGGAGGGCCAAACATATCCGACCTTGAACATTGTTTCTGTTTTTGTGTCCCTCATAACAAAAACCACATTATCACGGAACAACATAATATGCTGAGCTGGAAAGGACATAGCAGGATCATTGAGTATAACTCCTGTTCCTGCATGGAATGCCACAAAATCACACCATGTGACTGAGACTATTGTCCAAATGCTTCTTGAACTCTGACATACCTGATGTAGTGACCACTTCCCTGGGGAGCCTGTTCCAGTGCCCAACCACCCTCTGGGTGAAAAACCTTTTCCTGATATGCAGCCTAAACCTTCCCTGGCTCAGCTTCAGGCCATTTCCTTGGGTCCTGTCACTGGTCACCACAGAGAAGAGATCTGTGCTTGTCCCTCCTCTTTCCCTCACAAGGAAGTTGTAACTGCAGTGAGGTCTCAGTCTTCTCTAGGATGAACAAACCAACTGCTCAGCTACTCTTCATATGACTTCACCTCAAGGCCATTCACTCACTTTATTGCCCTCCTTTGAACACTTTCTAAGAGCTCAATGTTTTTTTTATATCCAAAACTGCACCCAAAACCCCCCCAGCACTGGAGGTGAGGCTACCCCAGTGCAGAGCAGAGCACGACAGTCCCCTTCCTTGCCTGGCTGATGATGCTGTGCCTGATGCCCCCAGGCCATGTTTGGTCCTCCTGCCTGCCAGGGCACTGCTGACTTATGTTCAACTTGCCACGGACCAGGTCCTTTTTCATGGAGCTGCTCTCTAGGCTCTCATTCCCCAGTCTGTACACATATCCAGGGTTGCCCCATCCCAGATGGAGAAAGTGAAGTGCTTAGAGCATGTTCAAGGAAGAGCAAAGAAGCTGACAAAGAGTCTAGAAAACAAGTCCTGCAAGAATTGACTGAGGGTGTTGAGCTTGAACAAGAAGGAGCTGAGGGCATTGAGCATGCAGAAAGGAAACTGAGGGGACACGTTACTGTTCTCTACAGCTTTCTGATAGGAGATTGTAGACTAGTAGAGGTCCATGTCTTCTCCCACGTAACAGAACAAGAGGGAATGACCTCAAATTGCACTGGGGTAGGTTTAGGTTGGATGCCCAGCACAGTGGTGGGCGTCACTGTTTCTGGAGGTATTTAAAAGATGTGTAGAGGTGTAGGTGCTTAGGGACATGGTTTCCTGCGGGACATGACAGTTAATGGCTGGATTTCATGGTCTTAAGGGTCTTTTTGAACCTAAATGATTCTACGATTCTATATTCTGGGCTGCTTACAAGTGGTAAGAAGCATGGAAGAAAAGGTGGAAATCCCTGTGTGTTTCAGTGCTCCATGGGAACTGGGTGTGTGCTCAGGCTGTGGCTAAGTCAGCTTTTCACACCAACCATCTACTCAGTCACCCCAAAGCCTGGTGAGGGCTGATAAGTGACTCTTGACTCAGCAAAACATTGCCATAACACACTGCAGAGCTGGTACTGGGAATGTTTCCCCATTTTGTCTGTAGTGGACCTTGAAGGGAGCATTTGCAAAAGGAAGAGTCACTGTGCCCCCACTGTTCTTCAAATAATGGAATAGATGGACTTTAAAATCTTACAAAGCTTGCACTAACATCTCTCAGGAGAGAAACCTCTGGAAGACACTTGCCTCTTGAATGTAAGTTACTTTGAATGCCAAGGAAGCAGTTTCAGTATCCCACAGAAAACTTTGGTAATGGTTAGCAATGTGGAAATTACAGGCCCTACTGCCTACTTTCAAGTTGTCTACGCTGTGAGGTAGTGGGATTGAGATGTGGCCAAAGCTACACCTGCTTTGCTGCAGAGAAATTTGTACAAGTGGGTTAAATTTTCTGGCCAGTCTTGGCTACATGAACTGTTGCAGCTGGAAGTGCCAGGTGCTTCTTCCTTCCCCTTTCTCTCCACATTTCAGTTCAGCTAGCCCAGGGCCATTTTCACTCTGTGTCCAGTTTCCTAGGTGAGGCCCTAGAAGACATCAACTGAGTCTTCAGCAACCTGAGCATCTCCAGCATCACAGACTTCTCCAATGTCATTGGAGCTGCTTGGTAGGGGAACATCACCAACCTTGGGTACATCTCATCATGTCCCCACAGAGCTTTCAACACACAAATATTCTAGGAAAGTTTTGTCCAAGGGACAAACACTCCTAGGGCTGAATCCTGCCATTGGTGGGATTGCTTTCACTGTAGACACAACACCAGGCTTTGGATCTATGTGTAAGTTAAAGGTCTTTGTGAGCCTCAAGGGTATCTGTTCCCCCAGTTTGGCAAGGCTACTGCAGAGTACTATCCGGAGACCAACATATCCTCCCTGCAGTCGTGGATGCAGCCTTGGTCAACATGGGCAGCTGGGCAAGGTATGCTGCTACCACTCTTAGGGAGTGCCAGGGCACTTCTTACAGTTTTGGCTAACAGGACAATGACAGAGAAGCAACTTGCAGGCTTGTCCTTCACTCACTGACTTGAGGAAACTTGTCTGGTTGCAACACACTGCTCTGGGAGCAGGACTACTCATTGCTCTCTGTGACAAACTATTGTGCCTGTGAAAGCAGATAACCCCTTTCTTTCCCTGTCTTGACTGAAGCATGAAAAGATGAGAAAGAGACAGATAAATTGAACAGGAAAAGTGTATGCAAAAGTGCAAATTCATATGCATACTCTCTGGCACAGATCAGGACATTGCAGGCATCTTGCTGTCCACCAGCTGCTGCCTGAGTCTCACCTGACCTTGCCAGACACATCTGTTGGGCTTCAGAGTCAGACTCTCTGCACCAGGCTGGTCTTGCACAGGCCCTGAGGCCTGTGGTAGTATTCAATCACTGCCTTCACCCTTCCCTTGGTCTGCCACTTGCTTTTGAGACATGTGAAATAAACAGCCAAATCCACAGGTCCCTGGGGAGGATGAGTATCTCTGAATTTGCTGTGTGTAGAGTCAACACTGACCCTGTCCTGTGGCTGCCCATGCTCTGACCTTGCAGGTCTGGCCTATTAGCCTGTGCTTTAGTTCTGCAGTTTCTGAATAAACACTCCACTTTGTGCTGGAGGCATGCGGTTTCCCTCTTCAGAAGAGCTTCTGGATGGTCTGTGTTGTTTTTTCCTAGCCTCTGCACATAAATAGCCGTGGCTGTCAGGGCATGCAGAGCACACACACTCTCTAGAGCTGCATCCACTCTGCCAGTGCAGCTTGAGCCATGGTGTTTGGGCTGAGATGCTGCTGACACTTGCCCACCCTAGGGGAGAATGAGCCCCAGTTATGCTAGGCTGGGCATAACCTTCCCCTCAGCCCTGCCAGAAAGCTGGGAGAGAGCTGCCCAAATAAATCCTGCCTGTGGCTCAGTTGGAAGCAGCAGGAGCAGAAAACCGCAGGACAGAAGTGAGCAATGCATTTGTGTTGTTCATTGTGGATGTGTTTTGGGGTTCATAGCCCTACCAAAGCCTTCCCCTATGATGCAGGGGAGAACACAAGGTCTGCAGTGGAGAACTGGCAATACAGAGAGCAGCACACAGCCAGACCACCATGCTATTTGGGGACTGGAAGGGGACAAAGAGGCTTGCAGAGCCTTGGGACAAATGAACAGGTAATAGCAGCTGCCATGGACAGGTGTCCCCTCCTCTGTAGAAAGTGGAAAGGGTACAGGAAAGGAAAACAGGGAAAATCAAAGCTCTAGACAACCCTAAGCAACTAGTCAGGCTAGGACTTTTAATCCTGGGAGAGAACTTTCTAAGGAGAATAATGTTTTTGATGACAGCAGCTGCCTCTGGGACAGAAAATAGTGGGTACATCTGACTGAACACAGCTGTTTTATGCTCCTCAATACTATTTGCAGCTGCAGCATTAAATCTGTCAGCAGTGACTTTGTTGTGCATTGTGGTGCTATGGGTGTTGCCCCTGGTGGCTGCAGCAAGGTGCAGAACTGGGTGAGAGGGTGAATTCCAGCTGACCAAGCACAATAGTCGTAGTAGATACTGGCACATCTCCCAGACTCTGAGGATGGTCACTGACTTTGGGGAGCTCACTTGACCACATGGTGAACCCTGGACTCCCTGGACTCCTACTCAGGTGCCTGCAAATCAGAGCTGTATGGTATACTTGTATAGTAGCAAGTCAGAGCAACATGATCTCCTGTGGGTGAGCACAGACCTATCCTTGGAAGGTTTCAATTCCTCCTGAAGCTGGTCAGAAATCTCAGCTGATAATTCTGAGCACATACAAGATCTGGTATGGGGCTGAAATGAGCTAAGGAAGCAAACCCTGCATCAGCCCTCTGATCTCTGCCACTGTGAGCAAAGGGGACCCCTTGCCTGCCCAAGCTGAATGGCCTGGTTGCAGGTATTTTGTGAAAGGTGAGTTGTGTCCATGTGCTAGAAGTGAGAGATGAAAGAGTAAAGGAAGCCCCAAAGACTGCTGATGCACACTGACACTATTATCTTGGTGGGACTGAGCCATGCCACAATCTCAAAGATGGCCCTGACACCAGGAGCAACCTAGACCTGAAAATTCTTCATTTGGGGTTTTTCTCAAGTGCTGGAGCAGACATTTGGGATCCCTGGTGTTCACCATCTCTTCTCAGACCCCTTCCATGCTGGCATTGTTATCTGAGCTGATGGGTCTATGAAAGGGGAAAGGGCCTTAGATAAAAAGCAGAATAACATCTAATATGAGAAGTGCAGATGTTACTATTTTCAATTTACATCAGCTTGGGAACCAGTGAAGTAGGGAGCCAGGGAGTCATCTTCTCCCATGCCAGAGAAACTTTATTTTGCCTTCACTAAATTGCCTCTTACAGAGAAAAACCTGCCTGTTCAGCATTTTCTTCATCAGGTCTGGTCTGTTTCTTGCTACTCCCCAATGACCTTTCTCGCAGGAGTGTGGGTGAGATAATACTCTATGCAGAGCACCCTGGTTTGTTATGTGGATTTGAAATCACTGTTTTGACTGTGCACTTTTAGTTGTCCTTGGTGGGAACTGGCTTATGCTGTTTTCCTCTGGCCATGTGTAAAAAAAAAGTGCTGTTGAAACAAGATTGCGCATGTCATTTTATTATTCACCACAGCTAGCTTAAGTGTGCAATCAGCACAGAGCACACAGGATCAATTAATCACCTGTTGTTAGGCTCAGGAAAGCTATCAGAAAGCTCAGGTATCTTGACACTCCCCATCTTTCAAAATCCAGATATCTTGCCTGGTTTTCCTAGAGTAATATAGGAGAAAAGAGTAAGAGATTGAAAAAAAAAAACAAAAANACCAAAACAAAAAAAAAAAAAAAACCACAAAAAAACCCCCGAAACCCAAACCCAAACCATTCTGTGAGTCATACTTTGGCTGCATTCCATCAAATGGAATGGAGCTGACTATTACAAAATTGAGCTGATCATTTTCGTGTTTGAAGAGCTGAGATGACTGCAACATCCTGGCTGACAGATGTGTCCTTCCAGGGCCTGTGGCACTGGTGGTGCATCTGCAGCCCAACCTGCTCACAGCAGGGCTGTCCCTAGCAGGGGGTTATGGTGGCCATGGCTCTATCTGAGCCCCAACCACCACCCTCAAGAATGGAGACCCTCCTCACACCTCCATGGTGCACCATGAATTTGACCTGGTGCCTGTGTCAAGTTTTCACCCTCGTGTGGCTGCTGTTTGTGGCTGTTGGCCCGTGTTGTATTGCCTGCACCAAGATGACTGAAGCTCCATCCTGTCTGCAACTGTAGGCTGCTGCTGAATACCCACAGGCATCCCTTTCCTCAGACTGGCTGGGTACAGCTCGTCTGCACTTCCTTGCAGCTTCACTTGACAAGCTGGTCATCCTTCCCCTGCTGCAGCTCAGCACATGGTTTGTGTTATTTGCCATGCAAGTGCAGCCTGCCATGGATTTTCCCAGGCTCTGGGGAGCCTAAATGACTGTACTCCACAAGCACCCAGTTTCGGACAGCCAAAATTAGACCCAGGAGGTCCCTGCCAAGGGCATGAGCTTACATTTTTTCCACACAGAGCTGGCATTCGTTGGCATAGGTATTCCCATCGGTCCCACAGATGGGCAAGTACAGAAGGGGGCAGGCCTGCAGGTCAACCAGGCCTTCACACGCCGGCTGGAAAGGAGAAACCACAGCATGAATTTCAGTGCCAGCAGCACCCACTTTTTCCCTCCCAGGACACTCAGGCAGGAGGAAGCTCCACAGGCAACCTGGTTCCCTCTGTCTCGGAGCAGTGCATGCCCACAGTGGAGCAGGGGCCGCTGAATCCCTCAGTGAGACTCATGGCCTAGGCTTTGGTGTGGGTTTGGTCCAGAACACCAGTTGCCATGAGGCTGGGGATGGTTTCTGGGAGAAGTCTGTCTCCCAGGCACACCAGGCATACCCATCTCAGAAAACCAGAAACATCTTACCCTTCTCAGGCCACTCCCTTCATTCACCTCTGCCCCTGCAACAGAACAGAGACCCATGAGCATGGCGCACCTGTGCCTGATGGCAGAAGCACAAGATATTGACAGAGGATCACATCCAAACCAAAGGGAAGGCAGGGTTGTGCAGAGCCCGTTCAGGACTGAATCAGCTCTGTGAGTTTCATGAGGGGGGATCTGTTTGCTGCTGCATGCCACTCTCTGCCAGCAGCACAGTACACAGCTTCCATCCACAGGTGAGCTGACTGGGACAAAGCTGTAAATGCCTGTTCCCACCCCCTAAGCCCTCTCCCAAAACAGCCCCCTCTCCCAGTTTCTGGATCAGAAGTTCCACAGAGCATCCAGCACATCTCAAGAAATGGTAAAACACACAATGCAGCATGCACCAGGAGGTATCCTCAGAGGGATGAGGCTTGGTGATATTGGTGGAAACTTAGAATTTGGTGTTTTAGTGTATAGAAATACATATGAGTCAAGATGGAGGATTTGGGGTGTTGCCTTTGTCCTTCTTCTTTGCCTTCTTCCTTCTTCTTCATGAGTTTAGGTGGTTTTCTGTAACTGGATGAAAAAGGTCTACATTGCGGGCCTTGGGTGGTCATTATTGGGTCAAAAGTATAAATAATATAGATGTTGCCTTGTTATTGGGTAATTATCACTTAAATAACCTTGGAAAGAATTAGAAGCACTCCATTTTACCTCGTCTCCCTAGCCTGCTAGTTAAGCTCACAGCTTGTGAGCCTGTAAATACTGTAAATAGGTAAGACATAATAAACATTCCAAGTTCAAACTCGAGCTTGGCATTTCCTGAGTAGTATTCGTCCTGACCTTGGCAGAGGAGAAGCCAAAACCCTTACCATATTGCGCAGCTGGACAACTGCCACCTCTAGGGAGAGTGGCATTTTGTGGGTCCCTTTTTTTCAGGCAAGCAGAGCAGTAGCAGCAGTTCACAGCCCACCTGTGCAGTGCACAAATGTGCTGGAAGCATGAAGGTTTGCACACAGGCAGCTGCAGGACCACCACTACCTGCACGTAGGTAGCAATGGCTTCCCAGCACCTACAAACAGGTGCTTCCAATGTAAATATGCTGAGCACATACTGTTCTTGCAAAGACTTGCCAGTTTTCATGAAGGCAGAAACTGCAGCAGCTGCCACTGCAGTGTACATGCTGTCCTCCCAGGGCCCGGTTCCTGTTCACATTGTGGACTCTCCCCCCTCCCAGACCGCTCCCAAGTGCAATCCATTTGATGAACCGGCCTGTAACCCTTGCCACAAAACTGCTAATAAAGGAAGGCATGGTGTGTTTGCTCCAGTCCTTCTTCCTCACCAAGCTGCTACTGTTTGTTTTCCCTAACCTCACCTCCTCTCCAAATCAGAATTTCTGGGTCTTTCTGCCGTATCATGCATTTCCCTTCCAACCCATTATCCATCTGTCATTCCCACCACCGATGAACCAGCCTCCAACAGCAGTGCAGATTTACCTCCAGCCGCAACAAGAGTGACCATTGCTGCCACCAGCAGCAGCAGCTGTGTCCCAGGCATGGTCAGTTCAGGCAGACCTGCTCGTACACCTCTCTCTGCTCATGGCTACCTTTATAGGGGAAGGCACAGCCTTATCTCAAGGACACTGGGAAAAGCAGTGTTTTGTTCCTGCTGGGAGCAGCTGGACTGTACACCCTAAGGGATCACTTAGGCACTCTCACACATAAGATAAGCTTTCCCCTGAAACTTCCCACTTGTCAGCTTCAGGTGGCAGCACCGGAGGCTGCTTTACAATCCTTTTGGGCTGTAGTCAGGCGGTGGGGCTTGACACTGGCCAAACGCCAGGCAGCCACGGAAATTGCTCACTCACCTTCCCCTGCTACAGCTGGGCAGAGGAGAGAAAAATCAAATGAAGGCTTCATGGGTTGAAATAAGGACTGGCAGAAAACACTCCAAGGGCAAGAGAGGCTTGGCTTAGAGGTACAAAGTGAAATCATTACTTATAAAATCAGAGGAGCCTAATGAGAAGGAAAATAAGGCCTTAAAAACACCTTTCCCCACAGCCCTTCCCTCCTTCCCACTGACAGTGCAGAGAGACCAGGTGTGGGATTCTGGTCAGTTTGTCACTTGAGGTCTTCTGCTGCACAGGGAGAAAAGTTGTTCCCCAGTGAGACTATGAGGTCCCTCCCATGGGAAACAGTTCTCCATGAACTTCTCCAGCATGGCTCCAATCTCACAAGCAGCAGTCCTCCCAAAACTGCTGCAATGTGAGTCCCTCCCACAGGCAAACAGTCCTTCCAAAACTGCTGTGATGTAGGTCACTCTTCCACTGGGTGCAGTCCTCCAAGGACAGGCTGCTCCAGCCTGGGAACAGGGCCCCTCTTTCCACTGTGTCTCCCACTGGATCACAGCCTCCTCCAGGCATCCACCTGCTCTGGCATGGGCACCTCCCCCATCAGCTGTGGGTGGATCTCTGCATCCCCTGTGGATCCCCATGGGCTGCAGGGCCACAGCTGCTCCATCATGATCTGCACCACGGGCTGCAGGGGAATCTTAGCTCCAGTGCCTGGAGCACCTCCTGCCCCTCCTTCTCCACTGACCTTGGTGTGCCCATGTTGTTTCCCTCACATGTTCTCACCTTCTCCTCTTCTCTGGCTGTAATTAACACTGCACACCCCACGTTGTTTTGATTTTCTCCTTAAATCTGTTATCTCAGAGGCGTTACCAGCATCTCCAATTGGCCCAGCCATGGCCAGTGGCATATGCATCCTCAGAGCCATCAGGGACTCGCTCTGCCAGACATGATGGAAGTTTCCAGCAGCTTCTCACAGAAGCCACCTCTCTGGTCCCCCACTACCAAGTACCAGGACCTGCAAAACCAACACATCAGGGTTGGGCAATGCTGCTCTTCTCTGCTTACCCCAGCCAGCTACTTCTGAATGTATCTCACCCAAACCATCCCTTCAGCTTCGCAGCTGGTGTTCTTCACATGTAACAGGTATCTCCACTTGAGTTGTGAGACTAGACATAAAAAAGCCAGGAAATTCAGACTGAGTTGGGTGGTGGCACTGTGGCATTACCCCATGAGCATTATCCCATGAGACCTAGCCAAGTGGATACTCAGCTGCCTGACACACTGGTCAGGATCCCAAACACAGCAGGAGACCTGTCACCACGCTGCAGCAAGGCCACACAGTCACCACGTGGGATGGGACAGGCTGGGGGTGCAGAAGATCTGGAAGGTACAAAATTCAGCTGCCTGGGGGCATGGAGCTGCAGGTGCAGTCACTGCCTATACTCAGAGGAGCCACATAATCAGGGTGGTTTAACACTTTTCTCCACTTACCACCTTGGCTGCAGCTGAGATTGACAGAGCAAAATTATCTTTGTAAGATTCAATGTGTTGGAAGGGGGCTGTGTTTATGGATACCCAGATTAAATACACAGAGATGGCACACAGAGCAGGGAAGGGACAGAGAGACTGGAGATGATCCTTAGTGGCAAGAAACACTCTCTTTTCAACAAGCGTCATGACCCCAGAATATCCCAGCTTCTTTGCCTGCAAGACTGGACACTTTACATCAGGGTGAGCATTCTTATCTGCTCTTTCTCAGAAGCCTTATTTTCTACATCTATCCCCACTTTCCTTTGGTGAAAAGAAATCAGTTTGTGAAGGGTGAAGGATGGAAAGGAGGACCACTGGTCATAAAGTCAGTGTAAGACCAAAGTTCACTAAAAACTCCTTTGGGTCAGACTTGCTGAAATGAGGTCAGGGCCAGAAGGGACAGAGAGTCACCTTCCCCATGGGAGCAGATGGGATGTATTATGTGTGCAAGGGGTGAGCAGGGAGTGGGTGCCCTACAGAAACCACCACAGGATGGGGGAGCTCCACACACATTTGCATTTGCTGAGGATCTGACTGCAACTGTGCTGAGGATGTTTTTTCCCCAGAGGAAGATACACACTGGCCCTGGCTGTCTGAGACAAAAGGGGACAGCTTGAGCATCCCTTGTGGCCAGAGAGGTATGGGCCCTGCCAGAGGCTGCTTGCATCCTTCTATTGAAGGTCCATTCATGCAACTCAGCAGGGCTGTGACCAGGGTTTTGGGAAGTGGCAACGTAATCAGCTCAGGGTTCCCGTTGTAGAATCATTCCTCCACTCTGCCAAGGCAGCTGCACACATGTTTTATATTCCCTCTTTACGGAGTTTACACAGTTCAATAACCTTTGGCTTTCATTATTATTCCTCTTTGGAAATCCGTCAACTAAAGTAAATATTTAACTGCATTAGCAGTTGTTCCCAAGGCACATGGGGTCCTGTTAGTCTTGTTTAGTCTAGTACAAGGGAGGCCAAAGGGGATCTGATAGCAGCCTACAACTGCTGGAAGGGAAGCTGATGGAGACAATCTCTTTTTGGTGGTGCCAGATGACAGAATAAAAAGCAATTGTCACATACTGCAGCCTTGAGGTGGTCAGGTCAGGAATCAGGAAAGAAGCCTCACTCCAAAGGGTGAACAAACCAAACCAGCAGAGACCTGGGAAAATACCCATCTCAGCGAGACATGTACCTGACCAAGCCTCACTGTGCACAAGGTTTGTTGAGTGAGCCCTGAAGGACGCTGCCACCAGCAGGTTGGGTCCATGGGACAAGCAGCTGTCAGTCTCCAGCACACATGGATGTATGTCCTTAGATTCACATCTGGCAAATCTGGTCCTAGCTAATACTCGACAACAATAACAACACAGAGTTCCCACCTGCAAACTGCTCACACACCAACACACTTCACAGGTCTAGATGAGGGTTATCTTGGGCCTTTAAAGTGCACTTCAATGTTTTTCCTATCAAGAAAAACATCCAAATCCTGATTTTAATGCCTCTGGTGGCACCTCCGCTGCCTCTGATTCCAAACGTGGCCTAGTTCTTTGGTCATGCCAGCAGCAGTGCAGGAACAAAAGGCTGGAGCTTTGCTGCTGGGACACATTATGTAGTACAGATCACTCTCCTTGGATAGAGGGTGGCAGGAAATGTCTGCATCTCCTCTGTGCTGGGGGCAGCAACGTCAGTAGTAGTGTAGCAAAGCTGTTGGCTCATATAAGGCTTGATCTTCCTCCACCTCATTCCTCAGTGGTATTCAAATTCCACTGCTTTCACAAAACAGATTAAAATTATATGCTAAGAGCTGACAAAGGGTAAATGACCTCCTGCAAACTGTTTGTGTCTTTTCAAGCTTTTCTGCCAAGCAAAAACTTGCAACCTGTAATGAAAGTCCTGTGTAGTGTACCCCTCAAAGAAAAGGTGGGGAAATTCTTCCTCAGGTGGGGAGGAAGTTTTCTGGTGGCTGCTTCCCTCACACTGGCTGTGGAACTCCAGCTGGCTTTGCATTTTCTCCCTGTACTTGCACCAGCAAGGTGGTGATGTAGAAGGCTTCAAGACATAGGATGGGGAGATGTGAAGGCTCTGGGTTTGCCTGAGGAGCTGGAGACCTAGTATCACCACCAGCAAGACACATAAGCTCTGCTGGAGACAGTGGCAACAAGTAGGAGACCTCTACTTCTGAAACCAACCTTAGGCCTGCTCCCTCACAGCACTACCCCAGCCTTTGTGCTTGTGCCACACCAGTGGTACCCACTGGCCCCCATCCATGCACTCAATCCAGGACGGCTCATCACATCATAAGTCCTTATTACAGCTCTCCCCTCCTAGGAAGCTGCAGCTCTGTTTGCAGGCTTTCCATCAGAGTGGGCACAGATGGCACCCGGCCAGACCGGGTGAGATTGCATCACATGGCTCCTGTCCCACGTCTGCCTGTGGCCTTATCAGTGGTGTGGCCTTGGTGTCGTCACCACTCCACCCAGCACCTGCTGTTTCCTTGCTGTTATCTGTCACCTTTCCCGGATTTCATGGCTGTTTTCGGCCTTCCCACTTTCTGCACCCATACTGATATTTTAACTCCTGTTCTGCTGCGCCTCCCAGGGCTTTGGCATACCAGCAGATGCCGGGGTCCCACAAGTGCCCTGAGAGTAGAGTGTGTTTGTTGCTTGTGCAGCCCAAACCAGACCCCACCATCTACCCTCCTGTTGCACAATGGGGCAAGGCAAAAAGAGGAGAGCACATGCCATGCTGATTTTCATCTTTAGCTCACTCCTTGCATCTAGATGATTTTTATAGAAAGGATAACAGTCTCTGTGGAGACTCTGAGGTCTCCACACAAATAAGAGAGAAGAGCAATTTGTTCTCCTTTGTATGAAAAAGAAAAACAAATGAAGAAACAAACCAAAACCCAAAACCAAAATCAGCACCAGAGAAGCAAGTGACCACCAGAGGTTTGCCTTTGGATATACTGTGAATTCAAAACTCAACACTTGAAATCTCACTCTGTAACTGGGAAAACGACCAGCCATCACCACTTCCCAGCAATTTTGTCAGACTTTCTGGATTCAGACCACACCTTTGGCCACTTTCCTCCTTTTTAATAGTGTGAGTTAATACTGCAGTATGTCAGGCAGTGAGCAGTGTCTGTTATTTCTTTTATGACAGAAAAATTACCCTGTCAGCCGGGAGAACACAAGACTGAGTACACAGACTAATCCTGCCTGCTGGCATTCTCACCAGATGCAGTCTGAGCCAAGGTGGCATCTGTCTGGAGAAGACTAGAGCTTCCTGCCAAGTAAGGCTTTTCAGTAGATCTCAGAAGTGCAAACAGCCTAAGGGAGTATCCACTGCATACCTTTTTCCCCTGCTGCAGATTACAGCTGTAGCTGGGCAGAAATTGTTGCAACTTGCCCTGATCCAAGGGCACCTTGGGACTGCACCTGCAGTCTGCAAATGCTCTGTAGCTCCTTTGCAGCTTAAGGATGGCTTTGACCTGCATTTTTTCATGCGCTTGCTGACCAAATCCCAAGTGCAGCAGATAAAACAGCAAAGAAACACAGATGTACTTCATGCCCAGTAAATGCTTGGCACAAGACACGCCAAGTCCCAGTACTGGTGTCAGGGATGGGATGAGGCTGTGTGACTGGACTGGATAGGCAGAGGTCCCTTGCTGTTGCAGTACTGTCCCCTCCTGCTCTGAGCTGACACAGATAACCTGGGTTTTGGCAGCAGCGGTAGGTATACTGTCCCCAGCATACTGATGTTAAGTTTTGTTTAACTGGGAACTCAACACCCACTGTAATTTACCAAAAAAAAAAAAAATTAGATTTCTCAGTCTCTTTTTCCCTGGAGTTTGTTTCTGAATGAACAAATCTGTACTGAGCCCCAGTTTTTTATACATTCTGAGAACAGTGTTGCTAATTCCATTTTGTGTGGGACTGAATGCTGTCACCCTGCATATTTAGCACCACACTGGAGAAAAAGAGGTAGCACATATGCCAGCTCCCCCCTTCAAAGTGACAGCTGCTCTTGGTGAGTTTTTGTGGAGGAGGTCCCTTGATTTTTACAGGAGAGGCCTGGTCTTCCCAGTCTGCCAATTGGTAAAGTCCTTGAAGATACGCCAGAGTGAATTGATGTAATAAGAAAGAGAGTGTAAGAGAATTGGGGAAGTCTTTCTTTTTCTCCTTGCATTTTCAGGGGATGCTGTTCTGTGATGCTGCATTTGCAGAGATCTTTGACAGCAGGATCACCCAGTCATGCCTGGACACATTTCACATTTCCACTGGTTAACATTCATATGTCTTCACTTTCTCCTACACATCTGCAGGTGCAGCATCCTTCTGAAGAAAAAGCAGTGAATAAAACCATCTCTAGTCTTCTGTTTATCCAGTGAATGTGCAGGCACACAGAGTGCTCAGCACTCCTCCATTAGTTAAGTTGCCTGAGAAGGAAGATGCAGGTTTACAGACTGACACTAAGAGCAGAAATGTGTGTCCTTGATGTTGCCTGCTACTTCTGACTTCAGAGCCCACCTACTGTGCAGGTGTAATTTTTTCCAAGTGACCTATTCACTACTTGGGTATGTATGAATTAACACCAGGAGGGAACCACAACAAATAGCACTGAACCGGAAGGGTGTCACCCTCAGTGAAACCCATCCTGTTTCTTGGAACACGTTCCTGCAGTCTTCACTTTCATTTCTCTTAAAAGTTGTAGAGGGAACTTGGTGGTCTCTGAGATACCTCATTTGCATTGAGACAGTGATATCCTGTTAATTCATGGAAGCTCTGTTTTTCACTCCAACAGTGTGATTGTCTAGATGGATACTGGCAGATCAGAGCAGAACTAGAAGTACTAAGAGCAGCTTACTCTTAAGTAGCCAGATGGTAATACAAACCCTTTCTCTTGGGAACCGTGAGGTAAAATCAGCTCAAAAGTGGCAAAAACCCTACCCTTGAGCATAACTGCCATCCCAGATTCTCCTCCAGAAAACACACTGTCCAAGGGTCCAGCCACGTCCCAGCACCTCTGGACAGATGCTATTCTTGCTGCTGTCTGTCCAGGGAGGCAAACCAGTGCTCAGAGAAGAAATGCACTGGTCATAGGCACAAAGGCTGAGCACCCTTATAACAAATGGATTTGTGTGATTTGTACATTAAATTTCTGTGACAAATAATCAGGCTGTATGTTAGGGACTACAGCAGGAACCACCCAAACCAACAGAAGATGAGCAGGGAATGGGGAACATGCAGCAGTAACCAGACATGAGATGACTTTGGAGACAGATTTTGGCAAGGCCTATTTAACCTTATTGTAGTGATTAGAAAAATTGTGTATGACACCAAAGGCCCAAAAACAGTATTAAAAGATATCAAAGACTGTAATTAAGAAATAGTGGAAGTTTTTCTTCACTCAGATGAATGTAGCTGCATGTATAGAACATGTCTTCTTGCCTGGTGATGAGCTTCTCTGCAGAGGAAGCTATTTTTTCCCTTGTTCTCCTCAACCTACACCCAACCAAACCTTTGCAGGCACCTCCCTTTGCTGTGGCAGGCCTGACTCTATGCCTCTTGCAGAAGATTATTGTCACTTCATTTCTGAGGCAAGCACACAAAATGAGGCCTGAGACATGGGGCACTATTGGTGATTGAGGAGAGACGGGAGGATTGATTCGGTGGTCAGAATTCGATTTTACTCAGGTTTTCCAAAAGCTTATATACCATTTCAGGAAGGTGAATAATTTCCACTACAATAGTTAGGTTAAACGATCATACAAACAACTTACGCATTTACAACATCTTTCTCGTAGGGGGTTGATTGACTCTCTCCTCTTCCCATAAACCGGTTCAATCCCTCCTTCTGTAATCTCAGAGCTGTGTTTGTTCCTGCCATGGCATCCTGGTTATCAAACCAGCTATGCTAATTAAGTCTGTCTTACTCTCTGTCTTGTGTGTTCCCACAGGGCACAGCTTAGCACCATGCGGCTAAAAAGATGCAGACCTTACAGGACTGGATATAACTGAGAGGAAAGGGGGAATAAACCTGGAAGAGCTGGGTAAATAGGTACAAGCTCATGCATCTTTTCTGACACAACTATGAAGGACACCCTCAGTCTGTAACAGGACCAGCCAGTGCCATTCAGGAGGCAATGCAATTGGGATTAGGAGCTGGTTGGTGTCAACATTCACTGTATCAGGGCTGCTTGGGATCCTTCCCAAACTGCTGCACTGTGCAAAACCACCCCACAAAAACAGCTCAATGCTGGCAGCACAACTGTGCAAAAGGACTTCCAGGTTTGTAAGGTGATTCAAGTTTCTTTGTTCAAGTCTTTATTTCAAGTAATGATCATTGTGAATTGTAGCCAAAGCTTGTGGCCTGGTCTCTCATGAAACTTCATCCCATGGAGACAGTGCTGCTCCTGATTTGACTCCTCTGGGCTCCCAGCAAAAAGCAGCTGAATGTTGCGATTGGATCTGCAGAGCTTTCTGCCTCTCTTTGCTTGTTCTTTGCTGCTACCTGTCTCTTCTGACGAAGTCAGCCCTTCCCAATCCTCCTCCTAAACCAGCGCCTTGGCAGAGGAGCTCCTCAGCACACACAGGAGCGGGCAGTGACCTCGTGCAGCAGGATCCCGGGAGCAGAGGGCTGTGCTGTGGCACTCAGGCCGTGCATGTCCCCGCAGCAGGGTGACCTGCAGGCAGCACGGAGCCATGCCCTCGCCTCGGGGCCCTGCCCTGCGGAAGTACACGGCTCTGCTGCTGCCACGACGGCGCTGGGAAAAAACAGAGGAATGTGCCTGCATGGTGCCGCACTGTGCCGCAGGGGTGCCTCCGGCTCATCCACACAGCATGCCCCGGAGTCAGTGAGTGAGAGACAGGCACTGGGGGTATCCCTGGGCTTCTGCAGGCCTTGAAGGGAGCAATAGAAAAAAGCATAGAAAGATTTGGGCTGAACGGGACCTATAAAAGATTATCTAGTCCAACCCCCTGACATGAAGAAGGAGAACTTTCACTTGACCAGGTTGCTCTAAGTCCCATACAAGCTGGCCTTGAGCACTTCAACAAGCTTCTCTGGGCAACCTGTTACGGTGTTTCACCACCTTCACTGAAAAAAAAAATTCCTTATGTACAGGCTAAATCTACACTCAGTTTAAAAGCCTTGTCCCTTCTCCTATTATTACAGGCTCTGTTAAAAAAAAAAAAAATCTGCCACATCTTTCTTATAAAGGCCCAGTTAAGTATCAAAAGGCTGCTCCAAGCTGTTCCTAGAGCCTTCACTTCTCCAGGCTGAACAACCCAAACACTCTGAGCCTGTCTTCATAAGAAAGGTGGTCCAGCACTCTGATCTTCTTCATGGCCTCCTCAGGACTATGGTCTAACGGGTCCACATCTTTGTTCTTCTGGGGATCCCAGAGCTGGACAGAGCTCCAGGTGAGGTCTCACCTGAGCAGGGTAGAACGACCTTCCTCAACCTCTTGGTCACAATTCTTTTTATGCAGCCCAGGATACTGTTAGTTTTCTGGGCTGCAAGCACACTCTGAAATAAATAAAGTCAAAACAAGTTCCCAGTATCATTAATCTGGGTTACTGCAGTTTCGATACTAAGGAAAGCTATACTTTATGGAAAGCTATCAGATCATTTTAATAGGGCCTGTAAATCCGAGAAACAAAGATGTCAAAGAGGGTGTGTGTCCCCCGGCCCACACTGGTGGAGAGGGAGCATGTTTCTGTCCTGCTGGCATGCCTGGAAGCAGCATTTCCATGGAGGGAGCTGCGCTGGATTTTCTGGGAAGCTGCGCAGTACCCGGGCTCCCCATCAGCACCCAGGAGCAGGGTGTCGGCAGAGGGGATCTGTGACCCAGGGTACCGTGGCACAGACCCCCACACATTGCAGGGTACATGGCTCTACTGCTACCCACAACCCTGTAAAAGGCTTCTCCATCTGGCTGGGCCTCCAGTCCTGACAATTCCTTCTGACCTCTCCTCTTACCTCCTTCTTGCCCAAGCCGTGCTCATCCCAGTCACCACTTTCATACCCTGGGGACTTGCACTGCATATTTTTTTGTCTTGTCAGTGACCTGGGGCTGTGGGCTTCACTCCAGCACAAGCCAGGTCTGCTCACACATGTGGGGCCTGCTCTTGTCCCATAGATGCTCAGGGCTGCCACAACCACACTAAAGAGCAGAGCAACAAGCCCGAACTCCCACTCCCTCTGGAGAAGCTGACATGATGCATGCTGAGCTTGGAGTAAGCAGACAGGAGAGTTGCTGTGGTTCTCTGTGCCCTCCCTGGCCAGAAAGGGGCTTGTGAGGTTTGACTCAGAAGGGCTAGAATAGCTACTGCACCTCCACTGTCCCAGCTACCTTCAGTTTCACAAGACCACACACCCAGATAGGCCATGTTTTGCTGAGGGACACTGCATTTTCATGTGAATACATCCCTGGTGGTGACCACACACTATTCTTCAGCTGAAGAGTGGTTGCCCAGTAGAAATATGTGATGCTACTGCTCTGGCTAAAATACTGGCCCCAGCACAGACCTGGGAAGCCTTCCATGAGCTGCCTGACTGAGAACCTCCCATTTGATTCATATTCACATCTTTTCCTGCATTCTGCCATGCTCCTTGACAACTTTGCTTTTCTTCTAAGAATACAGGGCTTTTAACTTCCTTCTTCTCCTCCTGATATTTTGATGCCTAACTACAAATGCCCTGTCACATTACCAGTGAACTTCCACCCTGTTGCACCCTGATGGCTTGTTTCAGCAGGTATTTTAGATGTTTACAATCTCTTCCAGCTGCCAAGTTTGATTAAAATCAGACTTGCAAGTCATTAAGCATGATGGATGGACAGATGTATTCATGTGTAGCGAAGCATTCTAATCAAGCAGTAATTTTTTTTTTTTGTAAGGGAGAAAAAGACTAAAAATTAACTTTGCCAAAAAAAGAACATCACAGCATGATGAGCTGGTGCGGACTATGGTGTAACTGGAAAAGTGAGATCTCCAAGGACTCCTTTGAGGTTGGGCTGGAGTGTTGACTGCAGCAATGGTGAAAAACTGGAGAGGGCTGACATGCAAGCCAGACCTTGCACAAACACATGCTCATTTTTACTTCTTCTGTAAGGCCTGTATTTCTCTTTCCTCAGTCATGGGTTCATGATTGACACGTTACTTTTTTTGCGAAAAATAGGTGTGTGGTTACCTGCTTGGATCTATAAGTCTATATTTACCCTTTCACACATCATTGCACACTTGAGTGGTACAGAGTGTGAATGATCCCTTCCAGCAACAGGGCCTTCTTTATTCACAAAGCCTTGCTGTACTTCCAAAGACATGTTGAGACCAAGCAAGACAGTTGTCCCATGGAAAACAAATGGCAATATTTTAATGGGATTCACATAAAACATAGCAGGGATTCATGGTGGGAGGCTACAGTGGACCCATGGAAAAATGTTTTAGACGTTTCCTAACTGATGTTTTTACTGAACACTGTGCTGTCACTTCTTTTGCTGTCGCTAGACAAATTTGAAATATGGCATATATAATAGTGTCATGGGAAATCAAATTGACTCTGCCTTGAGTCACAACTGAGGTCTGATTCCCTCCTACAAGTGCGCAGTTGAAAAAGGAAAGAAGGGAAAGACAAATTTCACTAGCACAATTCCAGGTATTTTCTGACAGTAGAGAAACGTAGAAACTCTGGAGTGACCTGCTAGTTCTGAAGAAGGGATTTTCTGCTGGCTCACATTGTGGGTTGTCTTTTGCCAGTTGATCCATAAGAGATGTCTGGAGAGCCTGAAGGTTTTGAAAGCTAGGTTTACTCATTGAAGAAGGCAATTATTGAGCTGATGTTTGTTTGAATGCTGACTGAGAATATCAGTGCCATCAGTGATTATGTCATTTTAGCATCATGGACACAATGTTTCATTGCCATCATGTTTCTCACAACATCAGGTTTAAACAAAGCACAAGGTGATTATTGGACTGACTTGCAGAATGTGTCAGAAAGAACTGAGAAATATCTGAGTGAACAGAAAAGAGGAAGCAGATGTCTCTGGTCATGCACTTTGGCAGCAGGATAGCTCGTTCTTGTCACTTTGGCAGCCTACCAGGCAGCACCAGAGGTCGCTGAAATCAACAGATCCACAGGGGCTGAGGATAAAAGGAGTAGGACACATGCACATGGGTGGGGGGGTGTGTATGTGTGTGTGTGTTACAAAGTAGTTTTAACTAATGAGAAGAATGAGATTCACTTTCTCCCTGCAGCATTAAGGGCTACTAGCAGGAGTTATTTATTGCACTTGAAAACCACTTGAGTGTCGCATGGTGTACCTGAAACACCCTGAAGCCCAAATACATGCAAGTCTGCTGGACCACGGGCAGGATTTTGCGTGGTCAGCTGTCAGTCTCACCCTGTGAGTCACCAATATCCCGCTGATTATTTTCCAGTCAGCTGTGAGCAAAATGTGTGCAGTGCCCCAGGGAGCAGCAAGATTAGTACTGTCTTCCTGGACCGTGGCTGCTTGCTGCTCGGGCAATAGGGCAACACCATAAAACTTCCTCCATCATCTCTGCTGGCCGAGACAGGATAGGTTTCTTCTTGTAGAACCAAGGTGGTTTCTTTCCAGGCTCAAGGACACACTAGTTATAAGAAACACATGTAATTTTGAGGGATGTTGGATGGCGCTCAGACTTGCTTGCACAGGCACTGCTACTGGCTTGATGATGGACATAAGGAAAATCTTTCCTCAGACAAGTGGATCAGCGCTGGGACAGGGCACTAGAGGGATGTAGATCACCATGCTGGGTAGCTTTCCAGACTCAGTGGGACAAAACCACTGAGCTGACTTCACCTGTTGCCAGTAATAGTCATGCTCCAAGCAGGATGTTTGACCGGAGAGTTCCAGAACGCCCTGCCACTGGCACTGCTAGGTTGCTGTGATACATTAAATGAAAAGCTAGTCCTGATGCTTTCCAGGAAAAGAGCTGAAACAAGCTTCACCTTGCTGACAGAGAACTGCGTGTATGCAGAGTTGTTCCAAGCGAAGACAACGTGCAGCCCTCTAAGGGGCATGAGTACAAACACAGCCCTCGCTGCCCCGGTGCTGCTGCTTACACCCTCTGCTGCAGGCGAGCGTTTCTGGGGGCTGCTACAGCGTACCGTTCCGGCAAGCTGCCAGCGGGCACTGTATAGGAGACCCAGCCAAGGCGGGGTGCGCTCACAAGGGCCGGCCGGAGCGGCGGGGCTGTCCGCCCCGGGGCTCGGGGGACACGGAAGCGAGGCCGGCGCGGGAGGCCGGGGCCGGGAGCGGGATTCCGAAGCCGGGTAGCGCTGGGGGCCTCGCCGGCGCTCCCGGCGGAGGCGGGCGGGGCGCGGGGCTCGGGGCCGCCCCCGGCGGGCGGAACCGCCGCCGCCCCCGCCCCGTCCCCGTCCCCGTCGGCGGCGCGGTGCGGGGCGGGCGGCGCTCCCCGCCAGCGCAGCGGCATGAAGGAGCCGTCGCTGCCCGGCACCTCGCTGCAGCGGGCCTGCCGCCTCCTCGTCGCCTTCTGTGCCCTTCACCTCTCCGCCACGCTGCTCTACTACCTGGCGGGCAGCGCCCTGGGGCCGCCGGGCAGCCCCGAGCCGCCGCCGCGCCGCCCGCCGCCCGCCAACCTCTCGCTGCCGCTCTCCCGCCCGTCGCCGCCCGGTGCCCGGGCCCGGCCCCGGCCCCCGCCCGCCGAGCCGCCGCCGCCGCAGCCGGGCCCCTGCCCCGAGCCCTCCCCGCTGCTCGGTGAGTGCCGTCCCGGCAGGGTTCCGGGGGGATGGGCAGGAGCTCCGCCGCCTCCTCGCCCGCCGCCCGGGGGTGCCCGACGCCGCCCGGGCCGCGGGGGAGGAGGCGTGGGCGGCCGCCGCCGGTCCCGGTGCGCCCGTGGGTGCCTCTCCCCGCGGAGCGGGCGCGGAGTGACAGCGGCGCGGCGGCTCTCGCGTGTGCCGCCGGCGGAGGGGGATTGTGGGAGAATCCCCGGGGAGCCGGTGCGCAGGGGAACGCGGCGCGGATGCTGCTGCGGGCACGGCAGCGGCGAGCGGAGCCCCTTCGCCCTCGGGAAGCGCTCCTACCCCGCCCGACTAGGTTTCTTTGTGGTTGTCGTCGAAGTTGGGTAATTTCCTCTGGGAACTCTACCCAAAATGCTGTTCTTGCGTAATGCCACAGGAAGGCTCAGGAGGTCTTTTGGCGCTGTGCAGGCTTTTCGCAGCCTTTCTGTGTCCGCGGACCTGGTGAATGAGCGACATGGGTTTGAAATGGTCTGTGAGGCAGGATCACGAGTACAGTTGTTAGGGATCCCAGCGGCGCTTTCCACTGGATGTATTTGGTCCTGTGGTGCAGTACCGTGATACGTGGCAGCCTGGCGTGTGTTTTATCTGCCCTGGAGCTGTGCTCCCCATAGGCTTTTTCCACGACTGCTTGGGTGCTGGCATGCTGGCAGGGTCTTCGTGGGTTTACAGCCTGCTGGTAGTCTCATTTTTACTGATGAGCTGGACCTATTTTGATCTGCCAGCTTTGTCACAAGGCAGAGTTGGGGACAAGGGCAGTTTCGGATTTTTTCGTCCCTTTAAAAAGAAAACGTCCCACCTGACTTGCTGCTTGTAACTGCTGGTCCTTGAACAGACATTCCTGTGCTGTAGGTAGGGTTGTTACCATGACCTGCTGGCATCTCAGTTGACAGTAGCCTGACCACATCTGGGACCCTTGAGCCTGTGGTTAATCTCCCTCATCCACCAAGTGTGCCATTTTAGCAGGGGTACCTACCTCAGTTACCAGAGATCACAAGAGGGGAAGAGACTTCAGAGAAGCTACCTGTGGTTTTCAGTTTACGAAACCAACAAAAAAAATTCATCATTTCTGTTGGCGCTTGCTGGTCAGCTGTTTATGGATTAATGCATCTGAATTACAAATGACTGGTTTGTTGTTTTAGGAAGGTGGTTTTGAGGTCACTAGAAGAAACTGTCCTGTATTTTTTGTTGTTGTTTTTGATTCATGTCTTTCACTTTTTTCCTCTACATCGCTTACGTTGAAAGTGGCTGTGCAAGCTTGTCCTCAGAGTGGATATGGGAACCCTTTATGAATCTCGACTTGCTTTGAATGGTCTCCACTTAGTCTGATCCTGTCAGGAGTAAGTCATGTGCTTTGGAAATGCTTGAAGTTTAGAGAAATGCTCTTACTTTCCCCAAGATTCAAAGTGTTATTGGAGTTAGTTGCTGAAGGATCGTTTAAGATGGTCCTAATCACCTTTGCAGTATCTTCAGTGCAGTTCACTGAATCTGCCAAAGGTGGTATGAGGCTACTGGCAGTGGTTGCAGATGATCAAGAGAGCTACAGGGCCACGGAAGAAGCAGCTCTTTACAGTATAGTAGGAGAAGGTTTTGTAGCTGTGTTACCTTCAGTACTTGTGAGGTAGTGCAGTCACATGCAGCCTGGCACTGTCACAGCATCAAGATTTATAGCCAGCATGTAGGTGAGAAACTGTTTGTTCCTTTTTTTTTTTTTTTCCTCTCTGTTCTTTTTAGATTTTGGTAGCAAACAGCATTTGTTAAACAATTGCATCATGCCTCACATGTTGGTCAGAGCTGAGGCTGCCCTGATCAGCATCTCATGTGTCTCTAAGGCATCTTCCTCCATGGGGAATAGAGGGTGTGCACTTCTTGGCCATTTCTGACATGTAGTTTCTCCACCCAGAACTCAGAAATACTCCTTTATGAGCGCAAAACTCACTTAACAATATGAACATAAAAAGCAGGAACCATCTTTTGATTCCTAAAGAACCATCCTGTATTCCCAAAGCCATGGAGAAGTGCTTTGATGGGAACAGGTAGCTCCAATAATTCCATTTCCTCAATACACCGACATTTATTTGTAGCATACATAATTCTGGGGGTTTTAATTTCCTGCCTGCCCCTCCCCCATCGTTGTTGGGAAGCATGTGATGACTCACGCAGGATATGTGTGACTGAACTGCTCAGGCTTTTTGAATGGTAAAATAGCCAGGTACTCATTTCAGAGGCCCACAGTTTTCTTCCTAGCAGTCTTTAGAGAGTAGTTTACAATCCCTGCTGTCTGGCTCTGCAACAAATGCATTAGCTGAGTGAGGTTTAATCTCTTACAAGAAGGTGCCAAATTTTAAATGTGCTGTTATGGTTCACTTGCTATTATTTATAGTTTAAAAGAATAAATCAGGACTGCGGTAATTCTATAATTGAGCTTTGAGCTGAAAGTCCTTAAAAGCTATGAAATTCTCTAATACGTAACAAGGTAATACAAGCATTTTGGATTTATGCTCGAGTTTAGAGCTGCATACCAATAAATATCTTAAACGGGGTATCAGGAAGCAGAGCCTGCTTGCTGCAGTAAAATTTCAAGAATTCCAAGAAATTCTGGTTTCTCTGAGGAGCCCAAAAGCAAGTAAATCCAGGTATTTCCTGCAGGTGTCCATTCCCCAAATTGTTACATTCTTTAGGAGACGCAGAACAGTACTGTGGTATTGGTTTTGGTTTTGTTTTTTTAATAAAATAATGCTCTCTAGAAGTAGTATGCGCTTTGGTCTAAGCACTTTCAAAACAATCAAATATGTTTCTTCTACCATTTCCATGTCATTTTTGTATTTTGGTGTTGGAGTAGTTACATGCCTGCCGGTTTAAGGAGGGTGTGCATAAGGGGTCAAATTCTTTTGAAAGATCCCTTTCCAAAAGAGCTCATTTTGAAGCAGCCAGAAGTCTGCAAAGCAGAATTTCATAGACAGGCTTATCTGTACTTCAGGGATGTCATTTTCAAGTCCTGCCCAGCTGAGAGCATGCGTTTATGGAGGTTATTTTACAGTACAGCTGTCTCCTTTGCCAATTCTAACCCCCATTTAGACACCAAGTGTGGCTGGGATGGCAAACATAAAAGATGTGTTTTTACCCTTTTTGCCATGAATGCCTTCTGGGAAAGTTCACCCAGGTGTACTAAATATTGCAGTCACGTGTCTACCTTAATAGCTTTTCATGACCAGATTAGAAAATGAAAACCCTGTACACTAGTAGTAAATGGATATTGACAAACAGAAGTGCAGGTTAATGTATGAACCAGTGACTTGTCTAAAGGACAAACCGCTAGAAAGGTACTCCTTTTCACTAAGGTTTAAAAAAATCTGTTTCCTGGGATACCATAGAATGGATTGTAAGGGACCTTAAAGATCATCTAATCCCAACTCCCTGGTGTGGGCATGCACACCTTTACCTAGACCAGGTTGTTCAGAGCTCCATCCAACTTGGCCCTGGACAAACACTTCCAGGAATGGAGCATCCAAAACTTGCCTGGGCACCCTGTTCCAGTACCTCATCACTCACAGTAAAGAAATTTTTCCTAACATCTAATCTAAACCTGCTGCACTTAAAAGCCATTTCCCCTTGTCCTATCACTATCTTGTCAAAAGTCCCTTTCCAGCTTTGTTTTCTCCCTAGAGCCTTGTCCTCTCCAAGCTGAATAGTCCCAACTGTCTCAGCCTGCCTTCACAGGGAAAGTGCTCCATCCCTCTGATCATCTTGGTGGCCTCCTTTGGACTCACTCCAGCAGTTCCATATCCTTCCTGTGCTGGGACCGCAGGGCTGGGTGCAGGGTTCCAGGTGGGGCCTCACCACAGCAGAGCAGAGGGGCAGAATCCCCTCCCTCCCCTGCTGCCCACGCTGCTTGGGATGCAGCCCAGGACACGTTTGGCTTTCTGGGCTGGGAGTGCTCATGGCTGGGTCATGTCCAGCTTCTTGTCAGCCAGTACCCCCAAGTCCTTCTGCGTGGAGATCTTGGGCATACAAGGAAAAGAGCTGTGTCTCCAGGATGTCAGAGTTCTGGATATAAACTAATGCTTCCCACTTCCATGTTAGTGAGGCATGTTTTAAAAAAACAAGGATTGAAATAAAAAAACTCCTTTGGACAGCTATTACTCAGGGAGGAGAGGACCTATTACACAGTCTGTTTCTTCAATGCATTGCTTCTGATGCCTGTGTAGTCAGCACAAGCAGGTGCTCTAAACTGTTGATGCTGAAGATAAGTGGTGAGGATTTTCTGATGCTTTGAGGTAGCCTGTAAAATCAGCAGTGATGTTTAGTGTCTGTATTAGAGAAGTGTTTAGAAGTTATGTGCTGCCTGCGATTGAATTCATAAATAGTGTAGTTTGAGGCCCTATATATGTGGATGTTGTGTGGGCAGGCTAGAAGATGTTTTACCAGTGGCAGAATCAAGCAGGACAAAACTGGGGCAAGAGGGTGAAAACCTAGGAGATGCTAAACCTACCATTTTTTAAGGAAGACTTCTAGTGCTGACAGAGCTGGAGGGATTTGGTAGGTTTGGCATGCCTGGGATCTGGTCATCCTAACACATTGCCCACCTGCAGTCATATGCTCTCATCTTGCTGTGGGGAGTTTCTACCCCAGGAATTGGAGGCCTCTGAATCTGTGGGGTCACTTGCAATACCAGGCAGTGGAGAAAACATTTGCTTCACATGGAGCATCTCTCTTTCCTCTCTCATCTGGACCTGTATTTTTTTAAACTTTTTTTTATATAGTCGGTCTCTGCTCCTTCCTGCTTGCCTGTGTGATGGAGACATTGCTTTGTGCACAGACACAAGCTGGGGTTGTGCTGTGTCCCTCTACTGCCTTCCTTTGAAAAGGTAAAACAGAAACTCAGAGAAGAGCATGAAGAGGGCAGGGGAAGGGGGAGATAACATGTGAATCAGTTTGCTCGAATTTAAGCTTTCTTGGCTTCAAAAGAGAGTTTGAGAAACTGTTAAACTTCTCCAAAGAATATGCTTAAGATGTTTGGCAGGGAGCAGATGTGTGATCCTGGCAACACCACCGACAACTCCACAGCTATCATCTATCTGTGTGGCTGAGAGCACATCATACCTCTGAAGCACAGGCTTTCTTGGCAGGCAGGGAGCAGCTTCTGTGAGGAGAATATCACTAGCATCCTCTTATCTGGTCGAAGTGGAGGTCAAGGATTGTTGATTAGGCTCGCAGAGTAACTTGGAAAGGTACCGTGCAGTGCTAGAGAGCAGCTGTTTCAGAGACAAAGCACAACAGGCGGAGGAGAAAAGGAAAGTTTTCTGCCTCATGCGTGTAGTGTTTTATAACGTGCTTGTTTCTCTGCCAGCACTGATCTGAAGCAATAGCTAGTTTCTTTGGAAATTGGGCCAAGTTTGTGTTTGGAAAGAGACTGATAACTTGCAGCTTTCAAAACTGCACTTGCATGCACAATTCAGTTAAGCTCTTTCACTTTCCTCCACTCGTGTGGAGCATCTTAGTCTGGCATCGTTCAGCAGATAGGGAATGTTGGGCTGCTCTTGAGGACCATCCCACTCCAAAGGGCAGGCTGCTGAGGGTGCACAGTCCTCAGTAGGGAGGTGCTCTACGTCTGGCCTCACAAGCAAACAGGAAGTGCTGGGCTCCACTGCTCGCCTCCTTTCCTCACCAGTGGACACTTCTCTCCAGCCAGCGTCCTGCAGCCACTGCTCTGCTCCCTCCTGCACACCCTTCTCTGCAGAGCAGAAGGGGGCTTTGGTTTTGGGGACAAAACCAGCCAGTCTACAGCAATACTGCAGTGATGGGGCCTAAAATTTAGGGTGTTGGGGCACATGAATGGAGCAGTGCCAATGTTCAGCTTGCTCCTGTTTCTCTCAGTTGGATATGGTCTTGCTGCTCAGCCTATCTCCACTGGATCAGTGTTTTCTTTTGTGCATCCCCTGCCTGCAAGGACATGTGCCTGGTGACCCAGCTATGGATTGCATTTGCAATGCAGGTGCTGATTTCACTGAGCAGTGGCCATGGCCAGGGGCATGGCAAATAGCCTTTCCAGCAGGCTTCCAGCTGCGGCTGAACTGCGGGGAGCTTGGGGCAGTCCCCAAGCCTCTGCAGATGTTTGTCAAAGAGAGTGGCTTTTGTCACCTCCCCGGACTGGGGTGTCACTGGACTTGCTTTGAGGGCAGAGAGACAAGTTACCTGCGAACCTGTGTTGCTAAATCTGGAAGTGGCCCTGTAAAGGCCTCATGGGATGGGTTTCCACAAACCCGTGTGCTCCAGGGCAGCACTTGAAGAAGCAGCCATCTCTTCAAGCATACAGTGCCCTCCTCCTGCACTCCCTGACACCAGCAGCAACCCCGGCTTTTGGGGTGCACCAGCCCTGGCAGAGTTTCAGCTCCACAAACATACCTCCACCCCACCTGGGACCCGGCGCTCCCCCACCTGTCTGAGGAGCGCACCCTAGCTGTAGGGCAATGCTGGAATCACATGCCACAGGCAGGATGGGATGGGGCACAGGAGAAGGGCTGGGGGGATTGATTGCCTTGTGATTTGGGGCTGCCACTGGCAGAGACATGCCTGAGATGCCACTTGGCCTGGGAGGGCTCCTGTCCACACATTCCATCCTGCTGCATAGTGGGGGGGTTTCTGGCTGATGGCTACTCAGCCTTTTTCTGATCCATGTTTGTTTGTTTGTAGTTGGCTGTTGGAGAGCCTGGAATTTAATTTTGAGGCGGGTGGGAAGAGCTAATAACATGCAGATTGCCTGGCTCAAAGGAAGATAATTCAAAGCCGTCTCAGTGAGCATGCACTGGATTTGAGCCACCAAGGACTTCTCTCCCAGAAGTACCCTCCATCAACAAGACTGTTTCCCCCTTTTTTTTT
>VZDJ01000024.1:961843-975544 GCA_008694505.1 Cyanoderma ruficeps | reverse complement strand
TTTAAAAGATGCCATGTTCTAGTGTCGGTGCTGGGGATTGGGTTAAGAATTTTTTTTCTCTGGCTGTAGTTGCTGAGTTCATCAGGCAGACCCAATGTTGCCAGCATATGTGATGCATCCTCAGCCTGTTTCCCTTTAGGGTCCACAGTTGCAGATGCCAGACTGTGTGCGAGCCTGTCCAGGGCCGGAGATGAGCCCATGTAGCAGGCTTCCCTTGTCTTGCCATAGCTAACATATGTAGGGATATGCAACTTCACAAGTGTAGATCAGCCAAATGAAATTCAGCCCTTGGGAGGGCATCTTTTTTTGTGACTAGGATAGTTCTAGACCCAAGGAGTTTAAAGAAAAAGCTCTCCTAGGGGAGCAGTGGCTGCAGGCAGCAAGAGGCAGCAGCTGCCAGCCATTTGGCCATTTTGACCTGTGGGTTGCATGCCAGGACATGGCTGCTGTGGTGACCCAGATGGGCAAGAGACATGGGGGCTGCCCCGTCCCTCCACCATGGGCCTAAGCCACAACTTGAGTCTGTTTGGTGCCATCTGAAAAGCTGCTGGCACCACTCTAAAATAATAAAAATTATTTTAATGACCTTAAGAGGAAATTACTGCTTTGCTGAACTGTGGGATGCAGCTGCCTGCCTGCCCTGGAGTTGCCATGTGGGGCTGGGGTCCAGCCCAGCTTCACAGCCTGGGCTGGGGGTACTTGCTCTCACATTGTCTGGGGTGGAACTGATATTGTTTTTCCCAGACAAGGCAGGCTTGGTTGATGGGCCCTTCCTTCCCTGTACTGTTGGGCCCCTGCAAAGAGAGGGCTGTTCGTTTTTTTTTTCCTCTCTTGCCAGCTCTGATTCTCTTTTCCAGCTTTTCTTTCAGATGGGGATTGTCTGGGTGTGGCAGTGTGGGTGTGCACACGGCTCATGGAGAGCAGTGCCCAAATCTCAGCCAGGGTGATGGAAATGTTCTTTTTGGCTCTGTTCGGGGAGAGCCTTTTTCCAACTGCTGCTACCTGCTTTTGCTTTAATTTTCACTAAATTAAATGTATGAGGTTGATGTCTGGCTTAAAGTGTGCAGGTGGATTTTGTTTGTTTTCCCAGTAAAGCTCTCAGGAGGATGATTCAGATGGCTGGATCGCTTTTCAGGCCTGTCCAAGAGATTAGCTTCCCTCCTTCCTATTTCGTTCTCCCAGGGCCTCACTGCCCTCCTGAAGAATAGGGTTCCCCCATTCTGCTCTGCCTGAGCCCCCTGGGGCTGCACTTTGTGGCAGCAGCCCCATGTTGTATCACCGGCTCCCACATTCTTGGATGGAGTGTGGTGTTGCCCTGGCTGCAGCCCCTGTAGGGATGCACAAGGACACTTCTGACCCTGTGATGCACTTGGGAAAACATGAGTTTGCCCAAGACTTCTAGTATTGGGAAAATGTTCCTTAGAGCATCCCTAGATCACTCGCTTTGGTTTGGGGAGGCTAGAGCAGTCTCTATATTTATAGCATCAGGCTGAGTGGGTTCTGGGCTGCTTGTGTAAGGGTCCTCTCATTTGGATCTGCGGCATGACCACCAGGAAGGCTGTGTGCTGGCAGCCTCAGATGACAGGAGGTTTAGGTGTTGTGGCAAGCATGGCCATTGGGAAGTGGGGACAGGAAAATTGCTGGCACTGTAGGACAGGCTCTTGGGGCTCCAGCACTGTGCTGCCTCTGCCTTTTTGCAAGCCTCACTTTTTGCTTTGTGTGAGAAGCTGCTTCTTGTTTGTGAGTAGCATGATGGCCCCTGGCTTTTCCTGTGCATCTTCCCTGTGAGCAGAAATGCTTTCAAGGGTCAGAGGTGAGGAGCAGGAGTGGGTTGGCTTTCTTTGGTGTATCTTTCTGTTACCCTGCTGCTGCCAGCTAAAGCCTCCTTTTACAAACTCTGAAATGTTTTGATGTGATGCTGTGCTTTTGTGTTCTTTTGCAAGCTTCCTGCAGTTGCTTATTTACGTTTTTGAGGTTTTCTTTTGCTAAAAATACACAGTGGAGGCTGATGAAGCTGCTCTGTTGGAGTTTTGTGATGCTGAACCCAACAGGAATCTGCCTACAGATGCTGGGGCTGTATGGATGACCAGAGTTGCAAGTCCACACAGTGCTGTCATGCCTATCTGTTTTTAGAAGGGACTCCACATACAGTGACTCCTATGTCAGGCAGTCAGCTTGAACAGAATCAGAAAAGATTCAGATGGAGTGAATCGAGCTGGAAGGTTTACCTAGTAAACATAGACAGGGACACAGTTTTGACAGGCAGGACAGCACTTGCAGCAGACTTTGCACATTTTCTTGGCATTGCAGGTTACATCCTGAGTCAGTATCCTAGGGCTGCTTGCTATCTGGTAATCAAATTTCAGTGAAAATGATTTTAAATTAATAGCTGGAGCTGTGGCTCTATTAACCAGTCGGAAAGCCTGCGCTTTTGTGGATTTGTCTTTAGCCTTGTCCTGCTTGGGAAGAGAACTGAAAGTGTCAGTTTGCAGTGGGTGGTATGTTCCTGCTGCTTTGTGTCAGCCACATGGTTTTATGAAGTCGAGCTTGTTTTAGTCATTCTGTATCTCAAAACAGCCTGTTCAGCTTTTTTTCTGGTTTTGTGTTTGGTGAGTGTATTAACTGAGTGATTTGTGTCCAGCCAGTCTCAGAAACGGCTGCTATACCACACATGGATGGCACTGATGGGGACTTTTCACTGACCTACGTATTGGCTGCATCCCTTAGGGCAGTATTTGTGAGAAGGTGTGCTGCCCTTAAAACTGATTGATTAAGCTGGAGGCTGGAGCAGTAGAGATTGTTTCTCACCAATGCCCTTCAAGACTGTGAAACTGTTAAATCTCTGCCTTCTGCAGCTGTTTTTTACAGTGAATGTTTTCTGCTCCCATCTTTTCCTTGCCAATGTTCCAGTCTCCATAAGGCAAGCAAGAGTGAGTGCTGGCAGGATGAGTGGTCTATGTTTCACCTTGGGGGGCTGCTGGATGCCAGCCAGCAAAATGCCATTTGCAGTTCCAAATGCTTGTGGCTGTCCTTGCCCAGCTGGAGCTCACAAGTCACCAGTGGGAGATTTCCTCTCTAAGTTCACCTAAATGGCAGACTTTCATTTCCTCCCGCCTTATTCTGAGTGGTTTTGAGACATTAAAAGAACTTTTGTTTGTTAAACCAGAAAGCATTCTCCAGTCTGATGGGGCTCACAGTTGCTTCTTGGGAGCAGCAACTGGGAGAAGAGTCCAGGAACTGGGAACACAGAGCACAGCTTGTCCAAACAGGAATGGGCTTGTTTGGTGGGACAGCAGCCACACCCAGTGCCTGGCAATGGACTAGGCTGGCAGGGCCCCACAAGGGGATGTGTTGCTTCTGCCCCTCTGCTTCCTGCGGCATCCCACTGGATCCTGCTGCTGGCAACTAGGTGCAAGAGGGATCGGAAAATAAAGTCCCTGGACACAGATGCCCAACATAATCCTGTTTGCTGGCTGTGACTGGTTAGGTGAACCATGCCCAGTGCAATGCCCTCTGCTGTTCTAAAATCACAAAAGTGTAGCACCATCCTAACTCTGAGTGCTAGTCTCCTAATGGAGGTGACACTGATGGGCACAGGGTCGCGTGGGGAAGTGGGTGGGCAAGTGGGCTGGGGCCAGAGGCTGTTTTGGGAAAATGCTCTCCACCATGGTGTGGAAGCTGTCCCCAAATTCAGAGGAAACAATATCCTGTCTCCCCCTCCTGCCACCTCTGGCCTCATTGATATGATGCCTGTCCCACAGGCGTGAGGGTGGCTGTGCCTGGCTCCCGATCCTGTCACCACTCACTGAGCCCCAGTCCTGGTCATCCCACTGCATGTTCCTTCCTGCCACAGTTCCTCCAATTTTTGTCTCTTCCTCCTGCTGCAGAGCAATTTCTGAGCTCTCCCTGCAAGCCATATTTAGATGTCAGAGCAGAGAAGCTTTAGCCCTGGCCCTGCAGCTGCAGGGCAGGCATCCACAGGGCCCAGCTTGTACCGTGGGGCAGAGAGGCTGCAGAACCAGGCATACGTGTCAGCAGCACAGCTGGGAATTGCTGGAGTGCTCTGGGCGTGGGCAGACTGATCCCAATGCTCCTGGAGTCTGAGAAATCACTGCCTTCTCCTTGTTTAAGAGGCAAACTTGCCCATTTAACCAGTGCAAAATGCAGAGATCAGGAGATCCCTTTGCATCCTGCCACTGTGCAGGCACTGTGCAGCAATGCTTCCTTGAGCACGCCACTGAGCACCTCTTCCAGCTTGGCCAGTCTCCTCCTTGTCCTCTCCAGTGTGAGTGAGCACAGGTTAGTGAAGCAGCGCAACCAAACTACAGTTGTTTCTTCTAAATAACCAGGGAATGAGCCATGAGTCTGGAGCGTTGTTTCTGCTTTTTTTAGTAGTCATATGTTGTGGAATGCACGAGGTTGATTGTGATGGCTGCAGCCTTTTTGAGGTCTGTAAGTCGTTTGTGCCCCTTCTCAAGGGGCTCCCCCAGGGCAGTGCACCCCCCTTGGGGACATGGGGGGTCTCTGCAACAAATGTGAGGCGGCAGCATTTGCAAGGTAGGACACTCAGGCACGCCCAAATGGAGGGTAAGGGGAGAGTACAGCAGCCAAATCCTTAAGGGGTGATCCCCAGACTGGTATTTATGGTTGATGCTTTATGCCTTATGCACGGGATCCTCAGCAACCCCTCCCTTCCTGCTTCCATCCCTCCACTGCAGAGGCTTTAGCAGGAGATGAGTGTGTGTGCCAGGTGCAGTTTGTTGACTGGCTGGTGCTGGAAGCAGGACATGGCCACAGGAGAGGCCCTTCCTTAAGCTTTTGTGGTGAGTCACTCCGTTGGTGCTGGAGCAGCTGGAAGGAAATAGAAGGGCCAGCCTGGCTGTTTTGAGAGGGCTCTCTCTGGAACTCCACCTGGACTTCTCAGTTTTAACCTGGTTTTGACTCAGATTGTTTCCGTGGTTTCAAAATATGCCACTTTTGGAACCATCTGCAGAAATTGCCAACCTGAGTGCAAATCTGGATATGGGTTTTTAGCATTTCTAATACAGAACTATTAATAAATAAGGGATGTGTCTACAGAACACTGAAAATATCTCTAAGAAAAAAACCTGAAAGGATTTTATTCACTTTGCATGTGACCAGCCATAGGTGATTTTGTCCATAGGAAAGCAAAATTATTTTTTAAGTACTTGACTCTAGGGCTGCCTGAGGTGGGTGAGAACCCAGAGAACAATACTTCAGACTGGTTTTGTAGTGCATGTGGCAGTGGGAGCACAGCTCTTGGTTGGCCACACAGACTGGAGGATTTGCAGGTCTCAGTGTCAGTGACTCCATTGGGTTCTGATACCAAGAGGCCACAGCGTTTGTGGGTTTGCTCTGACTTGGTCGTGTGAGGTTGCTCTGGGTGTGGATGGTCCAGGCTTCAATACCTCCAAGCAGTGATGGGATTGTGTTGGGACCAAAAGCTCTGTTTCTTAAAAACCAAACCAAACCAAAACCCTAAAGTATGTAAAGGATGTATGGTCAGAGAAATTGATTGTGTGTGTTAATTTGCTTTGTGGTGTTATGCCTCCCTTCCAGTTGGTGCACTACATGTGGAGTTTTCCCGGCCTGTAAACCTGGAAGACGTGGCAAGAATAAACCCAAACGTCAAAGCAGGAGGTCGTTTTGCTCCGAAGGACTGTATAGCACTTCAGAAAGTAGCAATAATCATCCCATTCAGGAACCGAGAGGAGCACCTGAAGTACTGGCTCTTTTACCTGCACCCAATACTCCAAAGGCAGCAACTAGATTATGGAGTGTATGTTATCAACCAGGTAAGATGCTAGAGACAAGATTTTATACAGCTGTCACAACAGTGCCTGTACCCCTTAAAATAGAGGAATGGTTGCTTTACTTCGAAAAGGGGTAGGCTGGCAGGCAGGAATAAGGTTGCTTAAAAAATGAAAAAGGAAGAGAAATTTTGTTTCAATGCTTTTGGTGGAAAACCTGAGATCCCCACTTCTACTCAGGTACAATTCACTCTGAAGAGCTTCTGCTTAAAGAAACCACTTGGTGAGAAGGAAAGAATTCCTAATAGCACAACCCAATTAATTATCTCTTTCCAAATGTCCTTTTTTCCCAACTGCTGCAGGAATGGCATGCAGAGATTCTTAAGGTGACAAGTTGTTATTAATGCTTAGTTTGGAAGTAGATGTGCCGTAAGTGTGTAGGATTTCACTTTATTAAGCACCTTCTGTTAATGTTAGTGCACAATGTCAGGATGGAGAAAACAAAGCTGTGGCAGTGGGGCAGGTAAGTGGTTGTCTTCAGGGGAACAGAAAACAAACAAGCAATTATGGGGAAGTTCTTAGAGTTTTTGGTTTTGGGGCATTTTTTCCTTGATATCTGGTGGCCTTCAATCTGCCTTTTAAAAAAAGAAAGGCATAAAAATGCACATTTCACTCAAGACAATCTGTCTTAATTTATAGCGTAATGGTGTTTAAGTAAGTGAGTGTTGTTCACCCTTGGAAAGGTTTAAAATGTGCAGGCATTTGTACAGGCTGCAGGATGAAAGGGCAGATGCAGTTCTGAGAGCCCCAGCAGGGACCACCTTCTGGACAATTCCACTGCAGTTTCTCTCTTTGGTATATATTTTTATCCAGTTTTCTCAGCTCAGTAAGAACTGAGATGAAATAACAGGCTTCTTTAAGTACTGACTCCTTAAACTTCTGCTTGGATCAGCTTTTGTGTTTGGTCATATCAAACACCATGAATATAATATTATTCACCCAAGTGATGAATTTCATTACAGACTTGAAAGTAGGGGGAGACTTACCCCAAGAGAGGAAACTGGTACTCCATTACTACAATTTCTCTTACTTTGCTCATTTCCAGGATGCCAGAGATCAGGACAAAAGAGATTTTTGGGGAATTAGCAGTAGTCTGCCAGCACGGCAGCCAGGATGGTTCAGTGTCTGCATCTGACCGTGCTTGTGGTCTAGCAGCCACACTGCTGAGATCACAAGGCATTTCTGTGACTGGCATGCCGTGGCCCCAGGTTGAGCCCTCTGAGGAAGCCCTCCCTGTGCAATGCAAGGAGCAGCCAGCAGGGCCAGCTGCAGCCCTTCATCCTTGAGGCTGCGTTTCCTTGCAGGTGCAGCATTTTCCCCTGCCAGCTGCCCGTGCCACAGGGCTGGCTGAGCCGTGGGCCCTGCTGGCCGGGGGTGCAGGTGGTGCTGGCAGCAGGGCAGGGCCTCCCTGCGCTGAGCACCGCTCGGGAGCCAGAGTGTGGTATGGCTTCCAGCAGTGGTCCTGCTTCCCCAGGCAGGTGTAGTCACCTGCCAGCTGTGCGAGCTGCTGCACATGGTCTGGGGCATCGCTCGTGGGAGAGCACCCGCCTCCATTGTGAA
Source organism: Cyanoderma ruficeps (assembly GCA_008694505.1). Taxonomy (NCBI): domain Eukaryota; kingdom Metazoa; phylum Chordata; class Aves; order Passeriformes; family Timaliidae; genus Cyanoderma; species Cyanoderma ruficeps. The sequence goes on along the minus strand of VZDJ01000024.1, from coordinate 968,153 downwards.
GAGCTGGCAGTGCAGCTGGGGGTGGTGTTCCCACGTCGGTGGTGTTCCAGGGTGAGGAAAGCAGTGCTGGTGCCCCTGAAGACCGGCAGTGTGTGAAGGGTGGAGTCCCTGTTGCTGCTGTGATGGTGCATGCTGGCTTGCATTGCCCTGTGTTGCCGGCTACTCCTCTTCTGTGGTCCTGTTCTCCAGCACTAGGGCTGTGTGCTTACAGTTAACTCTCACAGAAGTTTTTGAAGCAAATGCTTTTTCTCAGGTGCATCTCTTGGGCATAGTTTGAATGAGAGTGAAATGCAGTACACAGGATATATATATGCCCTGGCCACATCTAGCAGATATAGGTTAGCAAGTAAGACTACTTGATTAGTAAAAATAAATGTTCTCTTTCTGCATGCCTCTAATAAGCTGTGTCTAGAAGAAGTGGAATGCTCACTGGTTAGTCAGTAAACCCACTGGATGCATCTGCCAAGGGTGAGTGGGAATAGAGAGATGCAGAAAATGTATTAATTCTTCCAGAAGTGCAGTTGGAAAACAGTCTTATTTCTCTGCTGTCTTGACAATTGCTTTTCTCTTTTTCTTGTCTGTCCTTCCCTTTGCATCTGCCCTCCTTTCTTTTTTTTAATTTTATTTTTCCTTCTAGTGGGGAAATATTACCTTTACTTGTTAATCCTGTCTATATCAAAGCAATCACTGAAGCAAGGAGAATTACTGTGTGATCTGGTTCTTACACGCTGCCTACATGCTCTTCTGTGCTCCGCATCTCATAGAAAGAAAGAGGAGTGCTGAGCCCTGCTACTGCTGCACTGGTAATGTCAAACTTCTTCCTTTCAGTGCAATGTGTTTCTGTCATGAGTCCAGTGTGTCTCTACCGTGCTGTTCTTGCGTGCCTGAATGCCTCTGAGTAGGACTTGGCTGAAGTCAGGGGGATGATGTCTGTAAAATATCCAGCATGTAACAGGAGCCAGTGGAAAATAACGTATTATATTTCACCTTGGACAGTCCACCCCTAGAAAAACCCAAACCTGGTGTGTGGAATAGTCATGGGAGGATTTTTGAGGTAAATCTGAGGTGAGGACATGCGGCCAGGCATGCCTTGCCCAGCGCCCATTGATGCTACACAGGTGACAAATTTCCAGCATCTCCCTCAGCCTCGCTCACTCCCACCATTATCCCGGCATTCTTCCGCACCTGTGGCCACTGCCACATGGATGCTCATGTCTAGAAATTATTCTTCTCACTGCATTTCAGCCCATGAAAATGCCCATGCAGCCATACTAAAGTTTGGGAAAGGGAAGACTCAGCCAATTCCCTGAAAACTGGGCAGTTTTTTCAATCATTTTCCACTGGCCCCTGGTGCTATTGGCAGTGTCTTGGTAGCAGTTTTCCAGAGAGGAGTGTGCATGTGAGTGTGGAGCGGTTGGGGCATCACTCTTATTCGTGTTACTTTGCAGGGGGGTGTTAGGTGTGTGGGCAAAGGAGGGAATTGTACTCAGCTCCTGCCTACCCTTGCAGTGGCAGGGGAGGCAGGTTTCCATTGTGGCTGCTCTCTCCCACTGCCCAGCGTAATTGTGCCGAGGCCTCAAAACACCCTGTGACAGAGAAACACCCAAGTATCTCCTGATATCTCTCCATGGCTCTGGAAATTTGTTCCTACTTGGTCAAGTCCACTGGAGGAAGGACTTTCCCATGGTCATTGCGTGTATAGTTCAGGCTGTCTTAGTGTATCCCTGATTTAGCTAGCAGGCTCCCACTGGAGGTGATGACTCTCTCCTTGTTGGCCAGAAATATCCATCCTCACCATTACCTCCCTGAGATCTGATGAGTGTAGGATTCAAGGGAAAGAGATGCAGCCACATTTCATCTGTGCTGTCTGCAGGAGGAATCATGGAGCTGCCTCCTGTATAGACGTGGGAGGCAGAACAAAGTTAGGACATGTGGCTTCTTGCTGGTTTGCAACCCCTTTAGTTTGAGTAATGATTCCAAAAACCTCATTTTTTTCTGTCTAGCACAGAAAGAAAAAAAACAAAATGAATCGTCCTTTGGCAGGTCTGGCTGAACAAACCAGATTCAGCTGAGGGATGGGAAGTAAAAAAGCCTAAATGTTCTGCTCAGGCTGATCATTCACCTCCAGATGCAAGCTGGAGTCAGTGTCAGACCTTGTAGGACTAAGGCAGCAATTTGTTCTGGGAGTGACAGAGAGAGTTAATTCCGAAGGCAGAAGCAGGTGCTGGGCACCAACGCTGAACTCAGATGTGGCTTAAGTTTCAGGACAAGAGAACATTGGGAAAAAAATGTCAGGAAAAAGAAAATAGCAAAAATGTGCTTGGACTACATATTTTCTGTCTGAGAGCCTAAGAAAGCACAGAAGCTATGTCTAGAGCTTGACTGCATTGTCAAACTAGCAGTCCTCTGTGCACGGCCTCGCTCTTCAGGATAATGCTCCTCTGTCCAAGCAAGTCCAAACTAATCTATTTCTTTGTGACAAGTAACAGCATTCATGGGATGACAGGCTACCAGGCAGAGGTGAGGGATGGAGGTTTTCCAGTTGTGCTTTAGCCACTTTCTCTCAAGGGTCACCGGTGGATACGGCACTCTGTGCTAACCTGGAAGGAAGTTTTCGCAGCTCTGGTTTGTTGTTTGGTTGTTTTTCCAAAATGTCGGGGATCAGTCAAAGATGGGAGCCTGCAGCAGGCATGTGAGTTTTGAGAGATTGGAATCTGAGATACTGCAAGCACGCCAGTGCTTCCACATTGCCTTAGGTAGAGAAACAGCTTCTGCAAAAAACAAAACCTCATCAGTCTTTTTTTTTTGTTCAAATACATTGCGTTAAAGCCCCACGTACCTTCTGGGACAGAAAGCCAACCTCCTGCCCTCAAGGCTGTCACAGTTGATAACAGCCTTGCAAAGATTGCTGCTTGAGCTACATGCTCACTGTAAAGTTACTAAAATATGGCTTGAAGAGGGTTCTTTGTTTTCTTGTATAGGTTGTGATTCCTTTCTTCCTAGTCTTCTGTATGCCAGAGTGTGAAGCTGTGTGGCCATTTGGGAGGAGAGTGGCAATGCCCACATGCAGTGTTTGCCCTGTATCCTGTCCCTCTCCATGCACAGGGCTCCGGTGTGAGCTCCGCCAGGGTCCTGTGGGTGAGGTGTCAGGAAGGGTCCTGTATGCTCTTGGTGCAAAACTCTGCTTTGAGGTTTTTGGGGATAGGTTTAAAAACACAGCTCTTTGTAGCACTGTTAATCCCCATGTGTGACCCAGAAGAGTTAAGAAGCTACCCGAGGGCACTGGTTAATTACAGCTGAGGCTCTGCTGGTAACAGAATGGGTGTGAAGTGCCCTTTGCCTTGAATTTCATTAGGAAAAGAGCAGCCAAAGGATATGAAATGAGGTCACTCTCCTAGACTGGCCCCAGCAGTTGCTTTGAGGTGTGAGCACATTGCACTTTGCACCAGCACCAGGATGAGTCCCCCTCAGAACCTTGGAGCCAAGTTTGGATTTGGTGCTGTGGGACCTGGGGAGTGCTGGGCAGCTAGGGCTGGGCAGCACCCTTTGCTGGGGAAAGAAAACCTTCCAATCTCATGACCTCAGCTGTTTCTTCTCCCCAGTCTCTTGGTTTCACTTGCCTTCATTTTCTTTACTCGAGTTTTCACTCGAGTTTTCTTGCTTTATGCATGATGGTGATCATCCACCCACCACCTTATTATTGTGTGAACCCTTTTGTTTTGGGTGAGGATGCTGAGAATTTGCTCAGACCCTCTTCCATGACAGTTTACTCCTCCCTGTGAAGTCATTTATGCCCAAGGCAGGTGAGGAATGCTTTTGAAAACTCTGGTTTGACACTTGCATTTTAAAACCTTCATTTGAAATATACTTGCGGCTGCTTCAAGAACCTGCATTGGCTCTTCAGCAGCAGATCTATTAACCAGTCTGGATTAAACAGTTACCAAAGTGATTGTTTATTAACTAGGTAAAACTGTGACAGAGAATTCGGTGTTTTAAGCTTCTGCTCCTTGGGCAGATTTTATCCATCCTTGATTTGCATCCCACGTAGGGTGTGGGTAGTGCAGAGTGGGAAGATGGCATGCACGTTGGGGGAGTCCTTTGTCTTGACAGTGCTCAGAGAGTGTGGAGAACTAAAGGTAGAATGGATTTGGCAGTCTTGGGTTCCAGGCTGGCAAAAACCTTCAGTCTCTTTGAGCCATGCCCCATGAGTTTCTTTCTGTCTGCTCTGTTCCCTTGTACAGGGTTTGAGTTTGAAGCTGCTGCTGCAGAGCGGAGTCTTAGATTGGAAATCCTTGCTCTCAAACCATGAGTGTTCTTGTGTTTTGGATATGATCTTTTAGCTTTTCAAAAGTACTCAGCAATTTGCAAGCCTATACTTGTGCTCAAATCCACATGTGCTTTTGAAATGTTTTTGCCTGAAAAAAGCGAAAGTGGTTCTCCTCAGGTGCTACATTGCTTGGGGAGGAAAATGGAGGTTTTCCTGCCCTGCTCTCTGCCAGTCCTTTTATTAGCTGTGCTTACCCTGGGATAAGTATGCCCTGCTCTGTAGTGTCAGCTCTTTTTAAGTCCTTCCTGTCATGGTGAGAGCCTCCTGATTTCATTTTCCCATCGAGGCCCCCAGGAGAGATGAAGAGGGGTAGAAGAGCACCAAAGGAGAGGATGTGCCACCGTAGCAGTGGCAGCATCCATCTCGTGAGCTGTAGCCCTTTCAGAAAGCAGCTTGTGCCATGCAGTAACCAAGGCTGTGCGTCACAGCCACATGCTGAACCTGCTTCCTATGGCCCAGGGAGCATCCTGCTTCTCTGCATTTGTGGCTGCTGAGGACTTGGCAGAGGGTCAGAGGTGAGCAGCAGAGCATCAGACCTTGGCTCCTGGTGCTGTCTCGTGCTTTGCAAATCAGGTCTGGCATGTGATCACACATTGCTCAGCAGTGGCTGCGCCACTGTCTCACACCCATGTTGTGGCAGAGCTTAGGAGGAGGGTGCTGAAATTCTGGCCACAGCAAGGTTTTGGTCCTAGGTCCTTGTCATGGTTGTAAGCTAAGGCACTGCCAATGTTTCCCTCTGTAGCAAGAGTCCTTTCTTCCAGAGGAGCTCACCTCTTTTTGCTTTTCTCTGCCACTCCAGGAAGCCCCATCTGCTGGCCCTGTGTAAGAAAATTCAATCCTCAAATGCCTGTGCATGGAGCAGGACATAGGGACTGCTCAGTATCGTATCAAACCTGCCTTCTTGGGGGCTCCCACCAAGAGATGGGAGCTGAGCTGGGTCCAGCCTTTCCTCAGCCATTTTTCCTGCCCCCATGGTTTGTGGCTGTCCCAGGTGTTCACTGTCCTGCAGGCAGCATTTGGGCTCACAGAGGTCTGCTGCAAACATGCCATAGGTGCTGCAAGGACAGTGCTCAGGCTCGAGCTCAGTCCATCAGGGCATGCCAGCCCTCTGCAGCAACACCACCGTCTGGCAACAGGTAAGAAACTGCTGATATCAACTGTCAAATTTAAGTCACTTAACTGTTTTTATTTGTTTTAAAATTAGGATGGAGAAGAAGAATTTAACCGTGCTAAACTGCTGAATATTGGATTTACGGAGGCCTTGAAGGAGTATGACTATGATTGCTTTGTGTTTAGTGATGTAGACCTCATCCCAATGGATGACAGGAACACCTATAAATGTTACAGCCAGCCACGGCACCTCTCTGTATCCATGGATAAATTTGGATTTCGGTGAGACGCCTTTCAGAGTGGCATCTTTTTCCTAACACCACTGCCAGCCTAGCAGGGCAGGCGCAGTGTTACACATCCCCGCCCACCACTGAAAGCATGGGAAAGCATCTCTCCCAAAAGCCTGTCTTAACGTGCACGGCCCTGCTGCAGGGAGCGGGTGGCTGCAGGGGAGGGGAAAGGCGGAGAAATGCTGCTGAGCAGTTTATTAAAATTCACAGCCCCTGGAAGGTGAAACGTAGGGTGAGGAAGATCTAAGCACCCTTCATTTTTCAGGTGCCCACATATCCCTTCTTGTATTTCAGTCTGGAAGCTGGAAGACAGCTAGTGTTTCCACCCAGTCTGAAAAGTGAGACACTCTCACACAGTGAGAATTATGTGCAGCTTTAAAAAGACTGCATCAGACACTATTTTGAGAGCAAGACAAAATTTTTTGGCTGTTAGGTTTTATGCTACTGAGAGACCTGCCCTGGTACATGAGAGTAGCACAGAGCAAAATCTCTTGCAGCATACATTGGGGTTCAACAAGCTATTCTGAACAAAAACGTGTCTTGCTTTTCCTTTATGGGTTTGTTGGGGGTTTTTTTTTGTGGG
>VZDJ01000024.1:917668-961782 GCA_008694505.1 Cyanoderma ruficeps | reverse complement strand
TTTTGAGGGGGAGGGGTTTTGTTTTTTGGTTGTTTTTTTTTCTTCCCTATCTCTAAACCCCAGGAAGGAGTTTAAAAGCTCATCTATAAAGTGAAGACTGGCCATGACCCTGTGGTGGCCAGTAATACTAAAGCTATAGCAGTGGTGGTGTTGGCAGGGTCCCTACAAGTCTCCACTCCAGACCCAAGCCCTGCTTGGAGCAGGACTGCCACTGGCACTGCAGCAGCTGCAATTCTCTCTTGCACTAAGGTGAAACTTTAAACAGAAATGCACGGCCCTGGGGATTCCTCTACTTCTTAAAGCAGAGACAAGTCTTTGCTAGGTCCCTGTGTGGACTCTCTCCTTATGCTTTGGTTCTAAATTTCATCTGCCCCAAATCTCCTGGTGAATTGTCCCATTTCAAGTGTGGGAGCAGGTTGGATTTCTGTGCAAGGTCACACTACCAGCTCAGTTTTGGGCTGCAAGCTTCCTTTTGGGGCACTGAGGAGTGTGGAGGTGAGCTGTAGAGCTGCAGGAGGAGAAGGCTCTGTGGCACATCCAGTGTCTGTCTGAGCTCTTGATACTCCTGTGGCATTCATGTCACCTTTGGTGACGTGATATGTATTTCAGCCTGTCCTTTGAGGACAATGTACTGCTTAGTAAAAGGCTGCAGCTGCTTCCATTTGCAAAATACTTCTCAGACACTGAGCCCACCAGTTCCCTCTCTCTCAGCTGAGTCCAGGGTACCACAACACATGGCTGCTTCCTGTGGCAAGGAGGTGCCTTGCAGTGGGTGCTGGCTGTGTGTGGGCTGGGGGAAGGGCAGCAGCAAGACCTTTTCAGGCAGGCAGCCTGCCCCTTGGCTGGCACCTCTTCTCCAATGTACTCTTTTCTCTGCTTTCAGGTTGCCTTACAATCAATATTTTGGAGGTGTGTCCGCCCTGAGCAAAGAGCAGTTCACAAAGATCAATGGGTTCCCGAACAATTACTGGGGCTGGGGTGGTGAAGATGATGACATTTATAACAGGTAAATAATTCTTCCTCCTTGGCACCCTGGGATGTATCCAGGATGGGAATGAACACATACCTGCTGCTCTCAGTGGATATGGGGGGACATGGGGTCTCTCCAGGCAGGAGGTGAAGGTGGTCTCTGGGCAACCTGCTGGCTCAGCGAGAGCATGTTCCTGCTGGGTGCTGGCACCCCATTTCTCAGCTCCCAAGGTGCAGTGGGAAGGGGGTCCAGTTGGAAAAGTCACATCCCTGCCCCCTCCCAGTGCCATTGTTCATTCTCCCTATAGCCTCACCAGCATCCACACCAGTGAACTGGCTGGAGCATTGTGCTTCTGGGTCTCCCAGCACTGGCTCAAAGAAGGGGATTCAGGACATGCAGCTGAAGGTGGATGACCTTGACCCATCTTGCCCAGTGCAGCCCAAGATTTGTTTGTCAGGCTGTAAGCAGCTCTATATAATGCTGTGAGCCACATGAGCTCAACTGGTAGGAAGCTGAGCAAGGCCCAGAACTGCAGGAGAGGAGGAAGGTGTTCGCACAGGGCAGGCTGGGAAGGCTAGGACAAAGGATGAACATGGGGTTATGCTACTTTACAGTTTCACATATCCACAGCATGCACTGAGAGAAATCATCATGAGGGGCTTGTGTTTGGAATCCTTTTTCATGTTTCTCAGTGACAAAACCACTCTGTGATCTTTTCTCTGGGGTTTCTGAGCTGTTCTGGGCAAGGGTGTTCCAAAAAACAAAAAAAAAAATTGTACCTTCCTGACGTTTTGCACTTCTGTTAAAAAAACTAAGAGAGGGACAGCTTTCCAGTAGGGCATTTAGAGCAAGGTGGCACTTTTTGGGGCACTCACGTTTTGAGGAACTGAAGATGCTACACAGGAGTGAAAAGGGAGAGGCAAAGAAGAAATCAAGTATTTTTCATCACTGATACCCATGAAGAAACTCTGCAGGTGCTTTGTAGAGAGCATGCAAGCAAAGACAGGCTGCCCCTCACCTGGTAGGTCCCTGCTGGGACCACTGTGGCTCTGACCATGTGTCTCCTTTATGCTGCTTCACCACCAATCACTTTGATTCGCCCCAGCACTGCAGCTTTCACTTCACAAAAAATAAGTGCTCTTCTGGCTCCTATCCAGATGGGTTAAAAACTAGATGACTCCCACTCAAATTCGAGTCTACAGCCTGGAGCAGGGTTAATGTGGGCGTTGGGTGTTGTTTGGAGGAGATGGAGGTGTAAATGAGGGTGTGGTGGAATATCTTGGTGTTGGCAGGGGGAGGTCTCTACTCTGCACCATAGATAAAGTGTCTGTGTGGGAGAGGACTGGCTTTCCTTCCTTGTGTTGGCAAGCTTGTAAGTGCATTAGTAACATCCCCCTTCAAAAAGAAAAAAAGTAGGTGAGACCAGTGGTTATTTGTGGAAGGTACGGCAGAGCATCCCACATCCGTTGGGTGTTTAATGTTGTTGCTTTCTACAGGCTGGTGTTTAAAGGCATGGGGATATCCCGCCCGGATGCGGTCATTGGGAAGTGCAGAATGATCCGGCATTCCCGGGACAGGAAGAACGAACCCAACCCCGAGAGGTGTGTCTCACCCTGTCCCACAGCAGGTTTAGGGGCGCCTCCTGCCCTTGCTGCTCTGACTGCTTGGCTTTCTCTTTGCCGGGCACAGAGGTAGAATGTGAAAAGGCTACAGCCATCTCCTCCCTGACTGAGCTTTCTGGTCCTGCTCCATAAGCTGACACCTTCCCCTTGCCAGTTTATCTGATTACAGACATTTTCCCCAACGTTGCACTATGGTACAAAGGCCTCTCCTCTTGTTTTCTTAAACACAGAAAATTAGATTCCGAGCTATTGTTTCCAGCTTTGGGGTATAAACCTCTGCTCCAGTGCAGAGCTGGAAAAGGACCCACCTGTGTGATTTAAGAGCTTGGCTGCTTCTTCCTAGCTAAAATTTTACCTCATAGGGTTGCATTGGCCCACTGCTCAGGCTGGCCAAATATGGGAGTTTATGGCACTGATACTCAGGTTTTTCTTGAAACACCTGCGATGCTGCCTGAGAGGCATGCACAGATCAGATTGTTTAAACATTTTTTCCCTTCTTTCTTTGTTGTTTCCACCCTCTCCCCAACTTGTTTCTTCCCCTCCTGCAGGTTTGACCGAATTGCTCACACACGGGAGACAATGAATTCTGATGGCTTAAATACACTATCCTACAAGGTGTTAAGAGCTGACAAATACCCTCTGTACACAAAGATCACAGTGGATATTGGCTCCCCCAATAGCTAACATCAGAGACACAACAGAGACTCGCCTATATTGCCCAGGATATCTGGCCTCACTGATGCATTACGTGTGCTGGTTTTATAACAGTTGCGACTGAACCAAAAAAAAAAAAAGGGCCTCTTTTGGCATGCCAAAGTATCTCCAAATTGGTTGGACAAATGCTTTTTTAATTTTTTTTTTTAATTTCAGACTTGACTTTACACAACTTTCTAGCTCTCCATTGTTTTGTAAGTCCAAAAGCTGTATATACGAGTTGTAAATAGTTACTTTGCCAGAAAATGTTGAATCTGATCTATTTGCTGCAGTACTCCCTATGCCGAGTTAATTGCTACACTCAAATTTTTCTGATTATGACTGTGATGTATCAACAGTTAATGCACATGCTGTTTGGTATTTTGAATGAGGTGTGTTCAGGCATTCTTTTTAAATAATTCCTGGTTTTACTTTATGAAGGACTGTAAAATGCTGCTAAAATTGTCCAAGTTTACACTTTGCATTAGATTTTTTTTAATGGAGACAGCATAATACAACTTTTTACTCATAGTGACCAAAACAAACATCTCCTCTATGTGCAGAGCAGGTGTTGATCAATCAAGTCTGGATTCAATGAATGTCATTATTTCTTTTAATCTCAAAGGAGGCTTTGAGTAAGTAGAGACAGTTTGCCAGAATTTGTGGGTAAGTTTTCTGGATAGGGTGGGAACTACACAGATTGACTCTCTAAAAACCGCTGCCTTCAAATAAACTTAATTCTGGATATGATAGAGATTTTTTACTTCAGTGCAACACCACCTGGGATTTTTTTTTTTNGGATTTTTTTTTTTTTTTGAGGGGTGGAGGAGTGCAGAGAGGGGTGTGTTTGTGGTGTTGTTTTTTTTTTTTAACATGAAATAAAGATTAATTTAATTGCACAAATAAATACCACTGTTAGCAGTGGTAGGAAGTTACCACGCTATTTAAGCGTTGTCTGAAGCTTCCTAAACCCAAAATTTTCTCATGCAAGGTTGTGCATAAATCTTTTATTACTTTTGTTGTTGTTGTAACATTTTAATAACTTTTAAAAGTAATTTGTGTATCATAAGCAGTATATTTAACACCAGATTAAAGTAGGGTGCAGTGTAATAGGATATGATTCAAAGCCTCCTTTATCTTTAGTCTAGTTGGCTTTTTAATGTGTGTCATTATATATAAGCCATGTATTTTGTTTGCTCTGCCTGTTTGTCTATTAAATCTCCTGCGGTGCTGAGATATACACAGCAGGGCCGACATCCAAACGATTTTTCTTTGCCTAAAGCCTGTTTGCAATGTGTGTCCTCTATCTGGAACCTCCCTTCTGATTGTCTCAGGCTGGAGGAGCATGCACATTCTGCAGTACTGTTTTCTGTCAGTGCACCGGGGCACCACCAGTACAGACCCTGCTTTTCCTCCCCTTGACCCTGTGTTAAAGCCTCAAGCGCTGACTCCCAGGGAGCTGGTTTAAGTGATTTAAAGCTGTTAGCTAAAACTGAGAACTGAAATCCTTCTGGTGAGTACTTTTGCACCAGCTCTGACCACAGCAATTTGCACTTCCTTGGCCTGTGCTGAAGGTTGTTAAAATCAGGGACATTGTTGTATTGGGGATCATCTTCAGCACTGCCTTTTTTTTTTTTTTTTCCCCTTCGTTTGGTTTAGTTTGGTTTTTTGTTACATTTTTTGCAACCTGAAGGTTTTGCTGAACCCTTGCACTGCAGGGGTGGGATCCTGCAGGGACCAGGGAACAGTGCATTTCTTCTTGGGCCAGCAGTGGCTCACAGGATGCATAGAGACATTAATTACCAGATGCCTTTTCAGTCTCACTTTGGAAAAGTCTTCACCTCCTTTGGTTCAAAGCTCTTTCCCGCTAGACTTGCTGCTCCAGTCATGGTGGGAGCTGAGGAAAGATGGGTTTGCATGGAGCAGGAGCAAAGCACAAGGAAGGAGACTTGTGGTTAAGAGATTATCCTTTGTGCTTATCATTGCATTAAAAAAAAAATACAATGCAGTAGTCCTTATGGCAGATCAGGCTCGAGGTCTTAAAGATACAAGGGAGTACAAGAACATGTGCTTTACAGAAATCGGATCAAACATCTCCCTGTAAAACACTGGCATGGTAGTCTGTAGCAGTAATGGAGACACAGGAGAGGACTATTTTTAAGTTTTTCTTAAAAGCTGCCTCAGAAGGAGGGCCCCACTCCCACAGCTAGCAGCAGATAACCAAAAATTTACCGAGGCTGCACTTGAAAATGCCATGCCTTTGCAGAGACAACCTCAATTTTGTACTGAGCCTTTTGTAAGTTGAAGAGATGGGACTTTCAGCTGTAGTGGTGTCTGCCTGCTGCCAGGCAGGTGGGGGAGACACTGGCAGCATTCCTTGCAGTGAGATTCTTGGACCATTAAAAAAAAGTTAGTGCAACAACTCATTGTTTGGCTGTATACCGAGATTATTCAATGTCATGGAAGTGGGATGAGTACTTGTTTCTGGCTGTTGCGATCAACAGTTTCTACAACATGTGCCTTGAAAGAGGGAAGAAATGGAAACTGGAAAATCAGGAAACTTGAAAACCCTTTTCAGTAGAGAGATACTAGCAGTGCAAGAAGCTGCTGCGTTTCTCTTCCACTGAAGAGTTTCTCTTCCACTGATAAAGCCACAAGCCATGTAAAGAACTGAAGCCACCTTGTGTAGCTCATGTTGCCCTTTGGTGCTGATCTGTGATTTCTAGATCTCATTGTCTCTGTGTAAACTGTATCACTCAAAATCATTAAATGCTCTTGACTCGGCCTGGCCATGAAATTTCTCTCCCTGGGATTTTCAGGGATCACATCTACAAACAATTATGTTGCACAGAAGCCAGTTTGGACTGTGTCCTGTGGTGAGTGGTGTTTTCTCCTCTGCCCTACTAGTGAAAACACTCCAAGTGATACTGATTGTAACTAAGGGTTGAAACCCAGAAAAAACAGCTTCAAATGAAATGCCGATACTTGGATTCTTTGGGATGACTGACTCCTTGTTAGCATGACAGAGGGTCCTGATATGCTACTTTTCCCTAGGACGCTACTTGTATACTGGACTGCTTTTGGGTTTCCTGTAGATGGTTTTGCTTTTGCATTCTTACCATTTATATATCAAGGGATGTGTAATCCAATGTTCCTTCTTTACTATTGATGTCAAATAAAAATATTTTCAGTTACAACATTTGGCAGCATTGCTCTGAATTACCCCTCTGTCTGGGTGGGTTTCTGGCTCATGGGGTGGACTAGGCTGTATCTTAATCTCCTTGCATTAACTTTCTCCAGCTTTTCCTCCCTCTGGCTGCCCCCTGAATTAATTTCTCTGTACTGCAAAATTTTTGCCTGTTAGAGACACAGATCTAAGAGTCCCCAGGTGACACCAGAAACTGTAGGGTGGTTCCTTTGTCTGTGAGCAGGGGGACTGCATGCAAAATATCCTGAAACCAGGCAGGGGATGCAAACTCTCACTCAGGCTGTGACTACTTGGGGGAACAGGCCACTGCTTGCTCCCTGAGTGCTTGTGGGTTTGGCTAGAGTGTGAAAATAGAGAAGTAATTTCTGGGAAACTGAAGTAAATATTTGCCTGTGTTTCTTGGCAATTTCTCACAAAAATTGTTTCTGTGGAAGAGATCTTTCTGGCCAGACTGCAGCTAAGGCTAGGGATGAGCTCCCCAGTTCTCTCCAGGTAAAGGTGGGCTTGTTTCTAGCTGAGACCAACTACCAACCAGCCTCTGGGCCCAGGCTGGCACAGTGGGCAGGCCATCACCAAGCTCCTGCAGTTGATTGCAGGTGTGCTCTGAAGACCATATTGATTGAGGGCTTTGGAAGAGGGCAGTGGCCTCAGTCCCTTCACAACTGCCTCCAAGGGCTTTGGAGACAATGCAGGACCGTCACTACAAGGAAGTTGCCAGCAAACTGGGGTGCTGCAGCAGGCTTGGTAGTCCCTGTTGCATCTTCTGTTGACTCTCAGACCCGGAAATGTTGCACAGGAATGATGGGTGTTACCTTTCCATGCTTGTATGTTTGACATCTATAGGCAGAAAAATAGTCTGAGAGCAACCTTCCACTTCCTCCTGCAGAGGGGAGAAGTATTCTGTGGGCAGAATCCTTCCGCCCTCAAGAGTATTGACCTATACCTTCTCTCTACACCATGAGTGGGGAAGGCGCAGTGGCTGGAAGAAACCGTGTGTGGAAATTTTGTCCCTTGCTGAAAGCAGTAGCTGAGAAGTGTCACCAGGATTTCACCCTTCTCCCCACTAGCTACCAAGGCTTCCCTGGACCAGATAAATGTGTGGCTGGTAAAAGATCCCTTTTGCTGTGAGACCATATTTGCTCTAGCAGAGCTTTCTCTACCTTGTGCTCCACCTGCTTGCCAAGAGCCAGGATGAGGGAGTAGACGTTTCTTACATTTATCCCATATGTTTACCCTGCTACACTTCCCTGTTCTCCAGCCCACAGAGAGCTGAAAAACGAGCCAAAAAATCCACAACAAAAAGAAGCTGTTAAAAGGAAGAAAAGTTCTAAGCTGGAGTTTGCTAAACCTTTTCACCCTCTTGGAAGGAGTCTAAAGTAGGCATGCTTGTCCTTTGTTCTTGCTTTGTGTCTTAGCACAGCGCTGCTGATTTCTGGATCTGTTCTTATTTGACTACATCCAACATGGAGGATGTCTATATACTCAGGGACAATGCACTTATGAGACCTCTGTTTTCTGTCAACCCAAGGCAGCAACCCCACTCCTGAAGCCTGTTTTCCTTATCTACCCACTTCTCTAAATGTGACTACCAGCAATGCAGATGGGTGCACAGAGATCTCTGTAGAGTCAGTGGTGACTTGACTTCCCAAGTCGGCACTAGACCTTGCATGAGCTGCGTGGGGCAAGTAAAGGGTTTGGGTTAAATCCAAAGGCTGGACCAGTGGACTTTTTCCTGATTACCTTCCTGCCTTTCATATGCATGAAAATTATTTCCAAGAATTCTTGCTCCATGATTTTTCCAAGGATGGAGGTATTGCTCGTAATAATTTTGTAATTACATTTTGCAATTACTGCATAAAGATGGAGGTGCTACTGCTGCTTCACATCTTTTTCCTTTTCCCTCAAGATGGACATCATATTAGGATTTTTATTCAGCCTTTTCCCATTTGCTATGATATTCCACTATGGCTGACAGCAGCTTCATTGACATGAATTGGTAACTCATCTGAGTTAGTGTCATCTGTTATATTCTCTAAGCAGTACTTAAGCCTCACATTTGGTCTTCCCACCTACTCCCAAAACCAAGGAGGTGAGTGCAGAGATCTGGAAGCAGGCTTTGCCTCTGAAGTTGCTACAAAAATCCATTGATCATTGTGGGTTTTTTCCATATTGTCCAGTACCACAGTGCTTCCTCCATCTGTCAGTGGATGTGGATTTTCCCCAACTTCTAGAATGCCTGTAGGGTCCTGTTGAACTACCTTTAATGATCCTTTGTAGTCTGAGTTGTAGGTGGAACTTGGGCCATGCTCAATACCACTTCTAAGTATCCAAGCAAGCAATGTTTACTACATTCTTTTGATGTCTCGTATTTCAAATTCTTACATGGTGCTTTGTTGCTGTTAGGTTTTTGTTGGGGTTTGGTTTTTTTTTGGTTTTGTTTTTTATTTATTACTTTGCTACAAGTGCCCTTTTTAATCAAGCAGGACTTCTAGTGAAATTCCCAATCTTCCTGCAGAAGGGAAGGCTTGGGATATTCAGGATGAGCACTGAAAAAACCCTTCTCAAGGAGGGTGATGCAGTCCTGGGACAGCATACTGAGGTGCTGGGGGTGCTGACACCTTGGGAGGTTTCAAGGGTTGGTCAGTGTTTCCTGGGCTGTGTGACTGACACAGCAATAAACCAGCCCCTCAGGAGCTCCCAGCCAGAGCCTGTACAGCAGTAGGAGTGCAGTCCCTGTGTGAAGGGATACTGCTGCACTAAGGTTATGGACAAAGCCAACAAACCTGGAGAAGCCTGCCGGGCACTTCCAAGAAAAGAGTAGGGAGTGGCCCAGTTGGCCATGCCTTCCAAACCTGCTTTACACGATATTTTACTAATCAGAACTTGGCATGGTGTTTTTACAGTGACCATCTGCTGTGCTGCAAGAGAGAAAGGGAGGAGCTGTGAAGCCTTCCAAAGTTGTGTCCATCCAGAGCTGGCAAACCTGCTAAGCCCATGTCTGGGCGCATGTAGAGGTGCTGCTGACTGTTGACACATAGGAAATCACATTAAGAGCTCACTGACTTGTTCTGTGGGTTTTTTACATCCTCCAACTTTCTCTCAAGAGGGAGAGAAACAACTTAGTCAAAAAATGCAAAACATGGTTAGATTCCTATGTGAAAAAGAGTTTGAAAAGTCCTCCCTCCAGCAGCACCCCACCTAGCAAATGTCTCAGTTTTCTTTCCAAAAATGCAATGTGGAACAGAAACAAAATTTAAAAAAAAAAAAATCCTAGCCACTGTTATCTCTTTCACATGGGATTTAGTGACCCCTCTTAGGGAAACACGCTGACAAGTCTTCACAGGGAAGAGCAGCACCGATGAAGGGAGTCTGGGGTCACAAAACTCCAGAGCAGCATGTGTTACAGCAATGTAGAAGATGTCTCTGCAGTATAACTATTCTCCCCACTTCCTGAAATACTGTTAGAGATCTGCAGACCCAAGGAAGAGTGAGATGTGCCAGAGAAAACACCAGGACTGGAAAAAATATGTATTAAATGGAAAAGAGATTATTCTTCTGTTCGTGGTCCAAATTTCTTTGTCTTTATGACTGTAGCATGACCAGAACTGATGTATTCTTACAGAGGAGGCAGTGGTATGGTCAGTCCTGGCACTGGGGTCTTCATGAATTTAATGCATCCACTCACCAATCATCAGTGCCTGAGGATGTGCTTGACACAAGGAAGTGCAAAGGCTGTGTAAGGACATCAGTGGCAAGGTGAGGTGGGGTGTATTAGTGAAACAAATCTGCAGAGACAGCCTCAGAATGTCACAGAAGCATAGAATGGCTGGGGTTGAAAGGGACCTTTAAAGACCATCTAGTTCTAACTTCCCTGCTGTGGGCAGGGACATCTTCTCCTAGACCAGATTGCTCAAAACCCCATCCAACCTGACTCCAAACACTTCCAGGACTGGGGCATACATGTCTCTCCAGTTTTTAGAGATCTTGTGTGAGACAGTGTCAAACCCTTTGGTCAAGTTCAGGTAACATCTGATGCTCTGCAGAATGGCCAAGTTTTGCTCATTTCAGGTGGAAAACACTGACTTTCTACCTGTGTCTCTAAAACTTGCTTTCTCACCCAGCTGCTAGAAATATGCTTCACATATTTACCAGGCCTGGGAGGTTTTCCAAACTTAGGTCTAACTAAGGGAACACAAAGCTAAGGGGACAAGTTGAATGTCTCTGAAGCAATAGGAGGAGGAAGACTACAGCTTTCACTTCAACTGGACAAATCCCTGAGTGATCATAAAAGTGTAAATTCAGATTTACACTAGCTTTGAGTAAAGGGATTGAGCAAGAGCCCTTGAGAGATCCTTCCCTGCCATAATCAGTATAAACCACCATTACAACAACCACAATTACAGAGGCAGCAATTGACTCTGTTTTGTGTACCTCTGACTTACATGAATATTATGGTACTTCTCAGCAAGAATCCCGGACAAACGAGGTCTCAGCACACCTTGTTGATGTGGTTTAAAAGCAAAACCAGCAAGAGACTTCAAGTCAGAAATACAATTTAATAGGAGGGGGGAAAAAATAAAATAAATAAAAAGCAATAGTATGAAAGACCCCGGACAGTGTCTGAGGACAACCCGACACCCTGTTAGTTAGGGTGGTGGAAGCAGTCCAGACGAGGTGGTCTTCTTGAAGCAGTGATCCTGTAGAAAGGTCTGGAAGCTCTTCTCCTCTGGGAATCCAGTGGATGAGGGGTCTCTCTGCTGTCCCAAATCCCAGATGATATCCAGATGGGACTGTCTGGCTCCTCCCCCTGGGCGGAGCATCTCACAATGTGCTGATATCATTCTATGAGTCATGCAGTGGATCCTTGATTTCCTACTAAACAGAGATAGCTCCTGGAGGGAGCTACCTATGAGTCACAGGCAAGGCACTGATGGGGCCATTAACAGAAGGTAGCCCAGGGGGAGGGGCAAGGGAAACACTGCCCCACCTGGTTTCAACAGCTCATGAAGATGGTGATAGAATACATACTTTGGGCACACCTTACATTGTAACACAGGACACAAGGATTGCCCAGACAACAGAGAACAGGAATGGAAACTGGGATTTCTCAGAGAGATCTATTTAGCAGCCCTCCAAGTTGTGATCTCACTGCCATGGGAATTTCTGGATGCCATCTGATTGCAGAGGTGATGAGGGCCTTTATCATGTAAAGGGCTGCTGAATATCAGAGTCAGTGTTGTCTGCTGCAAGCAGCAGGGCTGTGACTGGCTGATGTGGCGCTCTGCCTGAGAGTCTGCTCTCTGCAAAATTAACTGCTTTGAAAATCAGCATGCCTAAACCACTGCCACTGGCCCACCTTTGAAGCATTTTGCTACGGAGTGCTCTATCCCACATGTGTTAATTATAATACTGCCCAAAATCATGAATAGACACATTGACACATACATATTAAACCCACTGAGAACTGGAGCATTAGATGGGCACAAAAAGCTATGCTCAGACACACTCCTGGCACCATGCACCAGCTATTCCCAGCTTAAAGTGGTTTTGCAACCAGGCAGATGAGGAGAATATCCATCCTTAGAGATGTTCAAATGCAATCTGGACATGTCCTGGGTGATTTGCTCTGCATGGCCCTGCATGAGCAGGGGACTTGTTCCAGATGATCTCCAAAGTTCCCCTGCAACCTCAGCTGGATGTGGTCCCCAGGAGAGCAGAGCTGTGTGGAGCAAAGCTGCCCACAGCCCCACAGCTGTGGCACAGAAGAACACCAAGCCCCAGAACCACACGACATTGGGCATCCTGGCAGTTCTTCAAGGTGCCTGAGCTTCTAGACAGCTCTTAGCCCTTGTCCTCCTCCCCCTTTCCTGTGCAGCACTGGCAGGTGTTGCTTTCCCACACCACAGCAGGTGCCTGACCCTGTTGCTCAGATGTGTTTCTCATTGCTCAGCTGCCACTGCTTTTCTTTGGAACACTTAACACAGGCTTTGCCCAGCTTTTGAGGCTGCACACCTAACCCACTGCCAGTGAGTTATTTATAGTCCTGGAGAGACTCTGCTTCTGGCCTGTTCCAAAACTTTCAAGGCCCCTGCTGCTATTGTGCTTACATCACACATTAATAACAAGAGACATCTGGCACCACAGGCCATTTCACACACCAGGCACTCATGAGGAGCTGGTAACATGTATAACATGGGTCTTAGTATGCTGACCATCCACTGTTCTAGTGTAAAAGCTGGGACTGTTACTAGCAGCAGCAATGTCCTACCTCATGGAGCCCCAGGTCACAGCAACAGATGGCAAAAAAGCAAATCAGAAATCTCAGAGCAAAAGCTCATCTTGCAACAATGCAGCAAAGCTTGCTGTGGTACCCTATGGGAGGAGGGAGTACTTATCTTGAAACTAAGCCAGTTCCCTCTTATTCACAAGAATATTCAAGCTGAGAGCATCTGAGTGGTCTGTCCAGGGTGAAAGCACCAAAATACAAGCAGTCTGTCCAAGCACACTGAATGCTGATGTAGAGTTTAAGGGACACTCACTACTGAGGTCTTATGATGGCTCCTGTGTTGTTACCACAGGAAATACGTACTGCTTTTGAGTCTTGACTTTTGGTACCTGTTAGGAGCTGATGGTGATTGTGGTCTTTTATCCCTCCATCTTCTTCATATCTGCTCCTCTTCTGGGAAACATTAAGAAATACTCACTGCTCTTGGTCTCTTTATCAGGACGCTTTAGGTCTCATCTTCCAAACACTATTTTTAATGGCTTCAGTATTTCAGTATATCCTGCTTTAGGCTGGCAAATATTTGAGACCATCCCAGGGGTCAGAGTGGTCTGGAAAGCAGTTGGAACCTGTAGTCAGCTAATGCAGATGCCATCCATCACTCCCCGCCCTGTGGCTGCTCCTGCCACTTGTTCCTGCCAGTGTTCCTGCACCCACATAGTCTCCATCTGGTCAATGTTTTCCTTGCAGAATAATGAAAACCAGCACAGGATTTCCATGAAGATAGAAGAAGTAAGAGTAAGTGAACAGTTGGTGCCTTATCCAACTGTTGATTTGACACTCAGAATCAAAAAAGAGGTTGAAGATTGCTACTGCAGTCACCCATGCAGCACTGTCAAATAAACTTATTTTCTTCTATTTTTATTTCTTAAAACAAAAAAACAAACCAAACCAGAATAAAAGCAACACAAAGGAATAAAAAGCAAGCAATACAGGATTCAATCCAAGAAAGGGAATGATGTTTCTTTTATATAATAGGATTTCCTCAAAGCATTTTTTCATTTAATATCACATGATGCTTTGGTAAGACCCATGCCTCATACAAAAGACACAAGAGTTTAAAAATGAGCTGGTGACCTTTCAAAAAGTAGCTGTTACAAAACCTCTAAGAAGTTGGCAAATGGCAAAAATATGGTGGCATGGCAAATAACGTCTCTCTGTTCCCAGAGGTTCTGGATCTAACCAAATCATTACAGTTTGGTGAAATGAACTTTAATAAATTAGTGAAACATAACTGGAGGCAAATAATGTCAGATGTGAGGTCTGCCTTGGGTCTCACAGTGTTGCAGAAAGCAGTGTTGCAGAGAGATTGAAGCCTATCTGTGGGTAACACCATGAGTTCTTTGTGCTGCAGTTATTAAGGATAATACAACCCCCAGCTGTAAGGAAGTGGGTAACAGCATTAGAATCAGACAGCTTTTGCTTCTGTGCACAGCCCTGGTAGGCAAAGCACTCGGTTGCTGTCTGTATTTCCAGAGGACCAAGGACACATGCATATTCAAAGAACTGCAGAAATGAGCAAGAAGTGCCACAGAAGTTAACTTAGTGCTGCACATCCAGGAAGGAAAGAGTGTCTCTGAGTCCTGTTCAGAGGTACAGTGCAGCAAAAGGGAGAAAACTGTAATATTCCTCTCTAGCTTTAGGTCAATAAAGTTTCTGCTGTGCTCCTCCCTCACACTGGGTATGCCTCTGGGGAGGAGGCATTGACAACTCTCAAGGAAACTTCTGTGTCTCTATGTTGCAACAAGGCTATAATCCAGGGCTCTGGCTGCACGGCTGGACACTGGCAGGGGTCAGGAAGAATGACTCCATGTCAACTGCATTTTATATTTTAGATCCTCACAAGTGTTTTGTAAGAGATGAAAGCACTGAGCAAGTTTGGAAAAACAGTGAGTTAAGGTGGTCTGTCCAGGGAGGTGGTGGAGTCACCGTTCCTGGATGTGTTTAAAAAAAAGACTGGATGTGGCACTCGGTGCCATGGTTTAGTTGAGGTGTTAGGACACGGGTTGGACTTGATGGTCTTGAAGGTCTCTTCTCACCTAGTGATTCTGTGTGATTCTGTGATTCTGTGATTCTGTGAAAATGACAAATGTGAGCAGTATGCTCAAATGGCACAGGGTGGACACGCAAAACTGAGCATACCTCTGAGCAGAGATGGAACTGCAGGTCTGAAGCATTCCTTTGGGTGGATAATTTCACCTTAAAGGGCTGAAATTATTAATTCCTAGTGTTGTCTCAATACTCCAGGCATTTCCTTAGTTTCTTGTGTCCACAGCATGAGCCCCATCACTTGAGTGTGTTGGGGGCAGCCTTGAGTGTATTGGGGAATGCCTTGCATCCACCTGCCCAAGCACTGTCTGTCCATCTTTCCCCCTGCAGGTTGTCCAGCCAGTGAACCTATTTTTTCATATCACTTATTTTCCAAGCTACAGATGTGCAGTCCTGGGATATCAACCTCAGCTCTGACAAATCCCTTGCTGCCTGTCAGTGAGAGGACAATCCCTCTGCAAGTGTCAGATGCAAAAGCCCCAGTGGAGTCAGCAAAAGTGGATGCAGACATCTGGTTTTAGCAAACAAATTCTTCCTGAACTCCAAGCCAAGAGTAATGCAGCTTTTTCTTTGTCCCTGGGAGGAGGGGACAAGACCCTGGACCCCAGATGTTTTCCAGCAGAACACTTACACAAAGCCTTCAGCAGTCTGCCAGTGGAGTGCCACATGTTCAGATAGATGTTAAACAGAGTTGAGCCCTGAGGGGATTGCTGGTGTGACGGGGAATCTTGGCAGCTGAGACCAACACAGCCCAGGACAGGAAGAAAAGCAGATAAGCGTCCAAAATGCCTGCAATAGTGCAGTACAGCTACTTGGCTTTCCACAGAAATGCCTGAAACCTGCATGTGCTCTTCCTGAAAAAGCCTTGTGATCAAAAAGTTGGAGGAAGCCCAGTGGATGCCTGCAAAGGAGAGGAGCTTGCTTGGCTCATTTGCAGAGCAAAGTGTGAACAGGTGCCCCTCTACCACCCTAACCCTTCTAGTTGTATTTCATCTTCCCTTGCAACTGCCTCAGAGCTGCCTCCCCAGACCCACGAGCAGAGCTGCTAAGGCAGCACTGTGTCACCTGGGGCAGAGGGGATGGGCTGAAGTTTCATCCTAAACAAACCCAGAGCCAGAGGAACTTGCAGTTGTCAAATCAACCAACTTCTTATCTCTGTTGTGATTACTTCCTCCCCCTGCTGCATTCCTTGAATAGCAACACTTGTTTTGGAAATTCCTCTCCCCAGCAGTTTCAGGCTGAAAATCTTTGAGGATACAGCAGCAGCCTGATGTCAGAAGTTGCACTTGCCCTGGATCTGTGTGACAGGCTGTCCCGTGGATGTGGACACATGGCGGGGTGCCTCGCGGAAATAATCCCCCAGTCTGACAGCTGCTGAGTATGTAGTTTTTGTTGTCCCATCACTTACAGGCCCCCTGTGATTCAGCACCTTGCTCCACAGCAGTGGTGGGACAGCAAAGCAGCTCATTTCTTCCAAATCTGCTGCTCCAGTTCCCAACCTCTGCCTTGGCTTCAGAACTGTGCAAACCAAAGGAAAAACTACCTCCTATGGCCAGAGTACTGCAGCTCAGCATAAGGGATCTGGCAGTAGTGTTGCCAAGCCCTTTGGCATGTTTTGCTCTCTCTGGTGGCCACCGTATGGTATTTCACATTTTGCCCACTAAAACATTCGTATCTGTACTGGTTGAGCGGAGACATGCCATCACAGGTGAGTCTGTGAGCATGGGTGTGTTTTAGAGAACGGCCAGTGATNCTGGCCTATTTTTGAGTATGCTGGCAGGAAGAGTAGTCTTTGGGCTGAAAACCACATTCTGGGAAGTCAAAAATTAAGGCAGGGAAAGGGGCTGTGACATAGTTGTATGCTTTTCAACCCTGGACAGCTGGTTGGTGTCATGGTCCCCTCAAGAGAGCTGCAAACCAAGCACACAGGGAACATCCTGACATCCTGACCCAAAGAGGACTTGGCAGGGAAAAGGGCTGTTGGCACTGAACT
Source organism: Cyanoderma ruficeps (assembly GCA_008694505.1). Classification (NCBI taxonomy): domain Eukaryota; kingdom Metazoa; phylum Chordata; class Aves; order Passeriformes; family Timaliidae; genus Cyanoderma; species Cyanoderma ruficeps. Next base: position 944,964 of record VZDJ01000024.1, on the reverse strand, counting down.
GAGGAGATGTGCTCTTAACCTTAGCCTGATGCCATCAATAGTTCACATGATTAAAAAGCAGATCAGTGTCACAGTTCAGGGGGCTTGTCTGACATGTTTCTGGGGAGCAGAAGGCACAGAATGTGCTGATGCCCAGCACAGTGCCATGCTGCAGCACATCAGAACTCATCCCCACCTTTTAGATCCTGGACAGACTGAAGGAGGGACACCAAGGTCTGTTGTACATGCAATGAATGCACACTTCATGCCAGCAAAGACCATGCAGGTGTCTACAGGCCAGACCACCTGAGGCACTGCTGTTGGGACCCCCAAAGTCCACCTGCTATAAAGCTTCCAGCAGGCTGTGAACTTCTGCTTCAGCCAGAAAGAAGCACTTCATCGGCATGAAAGATCCTTAAGGTAAGAAAGCAAGTCCGTTGAACTGGCCTGACCCAAATGGGTGGGCAGAAAGAGATGGGAAACAGCTTGCAGAGCACCCAAAAAGCCAGGTAGCATGGAACTGGGTCAGAGGCTGAAAACATTTGCCCATGCCCCCACTCTCTCTCTCCTGCCCAATCACTGCATTGCGCTGTGGGTCCACACTACATACAGAGCAACGTCTCTGTGTATCTTACCCTAGGCCTACTGAACCTGGCAAAACATCATCATGAGGATCATGTATGTCTCTGTTCATACATGTGGTTCTGCAAGGTCCTTGTATATAAAAAGGCAGCGGAGACATCTTGCACTGGAGCATAGGACAAAGAATAAGGCTGCTGAGCTACAGAGGTGCCAGAGCTCCAGGCAAATCTGGGTAGTTTTGAAGGTCAAAACCCCATTATAGGAGTGCCAGTCCTGTGAGTCAATGCATAGCAAAGGACCAACACAATCCTGCACGCCAAAATCCTATGGCAGAGAAAGCCCGAGATGCAACATTGTTTGAACCTCTAAGAAATAAATTAGCTTCACTAATGGTAATCCTTCACTTCACATAGAGATTTACAAACACAGCTGATGAGTCCTGGGAGCTGTGGCTGTATTGAGAAGAGGAACTTGGGCTGTTCTGGACACAAGGGCAGGTTCTGTTACTGCTTCTGACAGACATTCTCAGTGGCAGGTGGGGCAAGAAGACTGCTTGCAAGTTAGAGGAGTTCAAAGTCTGGACACACCTTTGGACACAAGGAGGTGTGAAACCAGGCAAGAATCCCTTAGAAGGAGGTGCCAATGTTTTCATAGCAGAGAGGGACAGGGAACACACAGCCAAGAAGGGCAGCAGGGGGTTGGGGATGGACATGAGCCCTGAGGGATGGACATTGGACAGGTTTTTCCACATTGTTCTTAACTTGAGCTGGTTACTGCTAGCAATCCTGTGATGCACCCAGAGGAAGCAAATGACCTTTCTCAGAGGAGTTTCATGTTTCAAGCACAGCTTGCTCCCAGCACACCAGTGTTTACACAGTGCTTACTGGTCTCAAAATAGAGCACTTAGAGAAACACGGGGAGGGAGGGGTGTTTTCCCACATCCTTACAGTGCCATTTGTCACTGTTCAAATTTTACAGGGGGACACAGTGAGCTGGTAATTTGAATCTGTTCATGCATTCATCAGAAGAATACCCCATCAGGAGAAAATATATTTTGCTGCATGTGTAAGATTGAATGCCAGAAATGTTGACAGTGCTCAAATGACTAGTTCAGTGTTTTCCCAGTCCAGGGAGGGGGAATTGTCTCTCCATTTCTAATTGGCTTGCTTTTGGCCATCCTGAGCAGAGACACTGAATCTTTCCTTACACCCAAACTCTGCATGGTGAGTGCTGAGGATATTCACCAGGTGCATACCCTGGCCAGGGGCCCAACATGGATGGGTGCATGATGGATAAAGTCTTGCCTTTCCAGACAGGTTTTCTCCTGACTGTTCTCATTAAAACCAGATGGTCAGAGGTCAGGACTCATGGTGAACTGCCTGAGAGTTTTATGCCCTCTGACTGCCCTGGATGCAGAAGGCAGAATTTGCAGTGCTAGTGCTAATGATAATTTGCAGGTTCGTGCTCAGTGCATGGCCTCAGTTGCAGTGGGACACAAAGAGCTCAGAGGGCTCTAGCTTCTTGCTAGTCCTTCACACTGGTGACTCCTGCTCTCAAACTGCAGCTGCAAAGACAATCAGTAATCTCTGTGCCTAAGGGATAAGAGAGAACTATGAGAACCATACTTCAGCTCTCCTGCTGATGCCTTGAGAGGCTACCTAGAACAGAGGCTAGACAGTGTTAAAGGAATAAAGTAAGTATTTATTAAAAAGTCCTTCAAAGGCTACACCTTGGGCAGTACAAGAGCCTGGCCAAGGCTACACCCAAGATGGACAACGGGTGCCACGTTTTCACACTTTTATAAGTTTTGGTCCATTTACATATTCTGTAAATTTAATTTAATTTAATTGGGTTAATTGTCCAATTACAGCTTCAGGTTATCAAGTCCCACCCTCCCAGATTGCTCTTCTCAATTTGCTGTTGTTTATACTTTTGGGACCTGAAGCTGCAATAGTGTCCTTGGTTCTTGGGCTGGAAAAGGATTGTTTTGTCTAACTAAACTGTGAGAAGAACATCTGCTAAAAACTTTATATAAAGTTTAGAGATATATACTAATGCAGTACAGAATGTGGATAATATGAAACCTAAAACTTAAGGCATCACTACCATCCAACAAGTTTGAGCCAGTGCATATCTGGACATAGCATTTTGCACACTTGAACAGCTCCAGCCAACACATGGCAAGAGCACATGGCAAGAGCACAAGCAGATATCCTTGGAAAAAGCTGAAAGGAGCTTCATGCTAAAGAGAGCACTCATCCTTCAGGTGGGCACAGGCAACCCCCTTCATCAAAGGCATCCCCTCATTTAGCTGTGAGAAAAACTGATTTGATCCTCCCTTTAATACATTTCCTGCCCTCAGGGTAGCTCAGACTTTATACTCACTAGCCTTGCCTGCCCCAGTGTTGTGTTTTCATGTGCCATGCCTGGAACAAATCTCCCAGCCACAGCAGAAGGGAGATGCTGACTCAGGCCTTCAGGCTGCTATGGAAACCATAGTCATCATGCCTGAAATGCCATCATACTCCCTTCTGCAAACCAACCCCTTAATACCCATTGTAAAAGTCAGCTGTGGCCCAAACCCTTGCCTGGAAGGCATAGCTTGAACCCACTAGCAACAGCTGAAACTTCAGGGATAGACTCACTGAGGCACTGCTGCCTGTGGGAGACAGTAAGAAAGCCCTGCCACCATCTCTCCTACCAGCCCTGTGTGGGCAGGCATAGCAGGAAGGCAAAACAACACTAGTCTGAACTTCAGAAAGTGCTTTTTCTGTTTCAGCTCTAAGCTCACAACAGGCTCCAGTACTGGGTTTCCTTGTTACTTCCCCATGTAGTCTGAATCACAGATGCCTCCCCGCCCCAAGACTCCTTCCCAGTGGGCACACAGTGCTTTGTGGCCACATTTCTCACTGCTGTCCCTGTGTGCCCAAGGAAGAGGATGCATGTGAGAAAGGCATGTGTTTACCATCATTTGAGCGCAGAGCACATCATTTGGGCAAAGACCTGGCACAGAGAAACTGCTGTTTGGATGCAAGAAAAAGCTGCTTTCCCTGCAGAAACAATGCAGACAAGTACCACAGGGCTGGTAGGGTCTCTGGTCTTGGATATACCACAAATCTAAATTGATAAGGCTCAGAATAACTGGACCTGACACTGGGGTTAGCCTGTTTTGAGCAGGGGATGTGTTAAGAGCACTCCAGACCTCCCTTCTGGTTTGTTCTTCTGGCTGCCTGATAGTATGAGCTCGCTGGTTGCCTAAATTTCTGGAGGATATGTTCCATGGAGGATCCCCATTCCCTAAATTCAGCACTGTAACTTGCACAAAACCCAGCACCCTTCCTCCCACTGCCATGACTGAAGCCAAGCAAAAAGACTTAGGGGTTGTCCCGGTTTGGAAAGACATGTATCTGTCAGGGAAAGCCAGAGCCTCCCTTGGAATGGAGAATGTAAACCCCCCTCCCTCAAAATTATTATAATTTTGAAATTAATGGGCTTTCAGGTAAAGATATAGGGATAGGAATAATAGTTCTTTACTAGGAATATTAAAAATAAAAATGTAGTAGTACAAAAAAGCAAACAAACAAAAAAGAAAACACTGACAGAGTCAGAATACAACCTGACACCCTGTTGGTCAGGGTGTTGGGAGCAGTTCAATTGAGCCTTCCTGAAGTGACAGATGTGGTTCTATTGGAGCAGAGACGACACTGTAGAAGGGTGTAGTCTTCTCTGAAGGTCCAGTGGTGGTGAGATTGATCTGGTCTTCCTCTGGGAATCCAGTGGAAACAGGCTGTCCTGGTGTTCTGAATCTCAGGTTTTGTTCAGGTTGGAATGCTTGGATGGGTGGAGCATCTCACAATGGGATGATATGATTTTATCAGTCATGCAGTGAGCCTTAACGGCCCATTAACAGCAGATATCCCCCCCACCAGGGAGGGGAGTGGGGGTAGGATGGGTGGTGGAAGAGATAAGAACTCTTCCCCACCTGGTTTTAACAGCTGGCCCATTAACAGAAGACACCCTCCCCCCCAGAGTTATGAGGAATAGGTCATGAAAGAGATAAAGAAAAACACCTCCCCAACCAGTTTCAACAGATGGCAATAGAATACAGACTTTTGGTTACATCTTGCATTGAAATCCAAGACAGGTGTGCTGGTTTGCGGCGGTGCGTGTCCCTCAACGCCAGGCTAGCCCCGACACGCCCCCACAGGACCTTGATGTGCGGGTCCTTAGCAGCCGAACCGCCCTGCCACGTCGCTATGGTGAAGGAAAGAGATGGGACTCTCCAAGGCTTCAATCAGAACTTGGGTTTATTGAGGACCAAGCAGGGAACCTCTCACCCCAAGACCGGTGCCTCAGAGAGACCCTGTCTGCAGAGTGAGAGGGGGTTTTATACAGAAGGATGGTCTTGGGGTGGGTAGAAACATGACCAGTAAGGTAGGACTGGGGAGTGGCTGCTGATATGACAGGCATCCAAACAAACCAGTAACAAGAGGGTAGGAGGGGAAAGGATACAACCCAGCCAGTCAGTTACAGTTTTTCCTCGAAGATTCTAGACCTAGGGGATAGGTCTAGGGGTGACTGACAGGGAGGGGAGGTTTTCTAACATTTAACTGACAGGTAACCAAGGCGGGAAAAATGAACCAATCAGGGGCTGTAACTAGGGCAGGCAGAGGGAGAAGTCCATAACTTGTAACAACTTGGGGCTAAATATAGAACTGGGGTACAGTGAACAAAGAACAAGGTACAGGAGAAGCCATTTTAGATCATTACAAAACTCATAAGAAACCAAATGTAAAACCACACCACCACATCTCCCCCTTTTCTTTTAATTAAAATGATTGGAACTGGTGCGGTTGTGCAAGTCCCCAAGGAGGATACCCATCACTAGGGTAGCACTCTTCGTGCCATTCTTGGTTTGTGGGCCAGTCCTCAAAGGGAACAGGCCATTGTCCTTCTGGAACAAAGTTCTCCGGGTCATCCTTTTCCTCGGGGCTGATCAGGTCCTCCAGCTCCATTGCTTCTGGCGCGGATGGTGTGACGGCGTGGTTGACACTCGGGGAGGATGTGGCAGTAGAAACCAAGCGGTAAATCATTCTTTTAATCAGTCCAAAGGCTATCAAAATGATAATAATGATAAACAGAACTAGCAAACCCGTCTTCACCACTGAGCTAACCCAGCCAGAGAGCCCCCAGTTCCCAAAAAGTTCATTGAACCAGTCTCCTGTCTCCCTTTTTATGCTTTTGACCATGTCTCTGATCTTTGTGATAGTCTTGTGGACGTCCTCAGCTCGCGATGAAAGGTTGAAACAACAAAGGCCATCAAATTCCTCGCATGAGTGTTGATGTAATAGCAGCAAATAATCTATCGCTGCCCTGTTTTGTAATGTCGCCTGTCTTGTGATTTCCTCGTCTGACAGGAGGTCCGCTAAGGCGTTGGAAGTCAAATTGGCTTGTTTAGCCACCCAGCACTCCAATCGGCCTAATTCCCCCATCGCTTTGGCCACTGAGACCCAGGGCAGAAAAACTGTCACGGCTGTAGCCTTGGTCCTGGACCAGTGGATGATTTCCGAATTACAGTCCGGGTCGAGACTTGCCAGGTCTCTCTTTTGGACTGTTGCCTTTTTTGAAGCATTCTTGTAAACCCAATCCATAATTTGTGTTTTGTTGGGTGTAAACAGCCCCAACTTACCTAAAGTACAGGGACCTCCGGTAAGGCGAGAGGGGATGCCTGGGAATGCCCTATCGCCGCAAATCAGGAATACTCCTTTTGGGAGGGAAAGGGGTTTGTGGTTTAGGGTGGACGCCATCTTTACGTGTGCGATCCTGTCGCACCACGTTCCGGCGGTATAAACATCTTTGATTTGGTAAATCGGGAAGAAGGATTTTTCCTGGCCTTTGGGAGGGTTATAATTAAAGTGCACACACTGGAAGGCTTGAGAAGAGCCCAGGAGATCCAGCTCCTGAGGCTCCTCGGGTGCTTGGGGCAGGCCGAACACCCAATCTCGCCAAAGGACCAGGGGGTTCCTTACGGGAAGGGGTACCTTCCGCTCCAAGCCTGCTTCTATGAAGCCATGATCATAGCGGCGTGATGAGGGGAGGTAGGCTGTATCAATAAGGGCACGGGTAGGGCGTAGTCGGGAAGGGAGGAAAGCTTTAGGGGTACGGAAGGATCGGGCAACGCGGCTGGGCTTGCTATTATAGTGGTTCTTTAGTTGGAGGAGAGCAGGGGGAAGCTCTTCCTCCTTGAAAGGGATCCCCACAAGGCAGGACGACATGGGGTTTTGGGCGGAGGCCGAGGAGAGGCAGATATGATCTTGCCCCATGGATTTAGCGAGGGTCTTCCATACATTGGCCTTTGGCTGAGGGACGATCCACTCACACGTTGGTTCTAGGAGACTGGCGAGCAGCACGACTTGAACGACGCGCCATGCGGTTGGGGCTTCCATGTCTGGGACGGGTCAGCCGTAGTAACCTGGGGAAGACTTAAAACAATTGCATAGTTAGGGAGCAGCCACTCAAGGGAAAGGAAGGGAACAACAGAAATCCTCCTCCACCCTCTCTCCGGGGAAAAGCCATATGGGTAGGGTCTGTAGCTGTTTTTCTAGGGCTCTCTTTGCCGGATTTTGCCTTTTCACCTCCTTCCTTTTCCTCCGCCAGGAGGCCACATTAACCTGAGTTTCTTGTCCTTCAGAGTCCTTGGGGACATAGGGCCTTACATTACGGGAAGGGATCCACCGCAAACCAGTGGGTGTGGAGACGCAGGCGTACCCGCGCCCCCAGGTAACTAAATCATGAGGTCCCTGTGTCTTCAAGGTCTCCGGGTCTTTGACGAGGACCTTAGGCCTTTCGTGGGGCGCTAACCGTGTGCTCCCGCGAAAGTGTCTCGTCACTGGCGGGTTCATGGTTTCAAAGGAACAGTTGAGGAAATTTAAGGTGAAGAGGGCACGTGACAGCCTGACAGACGGAGGCTCGCATTTCAGGACCTGCTTCTGCTGGCCTAGGACTCTTTTGATGTTTTGGTGAGTCCTTTCCACAATCGCTTGGCCCGTCGGGGAATGGGGGATGCCAGTTTTATGTTCCACTCCCCATTGCTGCAGGAAGCTGCAGAACTCCTTGGACTTGTACGCGGGGCCATTGTCGGTCTTAAGCGACTTTGGGACACCCAAGAAGGAGAATGCCTGGATGAGATGCTTAATAGCATCTCCAGCTTTCTCCCCTGTGTGGGCAGAAGCATAAACGGCGCCTGAGAAGGTGTCCACGGAGACGTGCACGTACTTTAGTCTCCCAAATTGAGGGAAGTGCGTGACGTCTGTCTGCCACACCTCACAGCTAGAGAGCCCGCGGGGGTTGACACCTGTAGGCATAGAGGGTGGGACATGTTGGTGGCATTGGGGACACGCGGCCACAATGGCTTTGGCCTGGTCTCGGGTAAGGTGGAAACCCCGGACCAGACCCGCTGCGTTCTGGTGATGCAACTCATGACTGATCTTGGCCTGTTCAAAGATGTTGGGCAATGGAGCCATTTCGACAGGGGCAGCAAGGGCATCCGCTCTTCTGTTTCCCTCCGCAATGACCCCTGGCAGATCCGTGTGTGACCTCGTATGCATCACGTAAAATGGTTGCTTTCGACGGGAAATCAGCTTAACGAGTTTCGAAAGCAGCTCAAACAGGGCAATGTTAGACACCTCCTGTAGGATGGAATTTTCCGCTCTGGACACTACTCCTGCTACATATGCCGAATCGGTGACTAAATTGAAAGGTTCAGAGAACCTCTCGAATGCCCTAACGACTGCGGCCAACTCAGCAACCTGAGGTGATCCTTCAACCTCAGCGACATCTGATTCCCACTGCTGAGTTTGAGGGTTCCTCCAAGTCATAACTGACTTGTGGGACCTTCCGGACGCGTCTGTGAAAATGGTCAAGGCATCGAGTGGCTCTTTGCTCTGAACACTTTTGAGCTCCAATTGGAATTGGGAGTCCGAATTGAAAATTTTGTGGGCTGGTCGATGGATACTAATTTGGCCTGAGTAATTGTCTAGAGCAAATTGGAGCGCTTCATTTTCTTGAAGCAGGTGTTCTAACATGGCCTTTGTAATTTGGCCCGATGAGAATCGAATTGGGACGTGAATCCATTCGAAGTCACATCCGGCCAGTTCCCTAAGGCGGAACCTGGCCTTCCGGATAAGATCAGCCATGAGTTCTTGTGGCTTGGTCATCCTTTTGGACCTGTGGTGGCTGAGGAAGACCCACTCTATGATTGAGAGAGGATCATTCCCGCCTCGGTCCTTCTTGGGTGTTTTCTGTATTTTCGTGTCCCATTGGAATATCAACCCCTGGAGATGCGGCAGATTTCCGAGGATGATAAAGCGGAAAGGCAGGTCAGGCTTACACCTGTGGGCCTGCCGTGTGGACAACAAAGTTTGGACCTTCTCAAGGGCCATTTCTGCTGCTGGGGTGAGTGACCTAGGGGAACTGAGCCCCTCTTCTCCCCCTTTCAATAAATTGAAAAGGGGGGCTAGGTCCTCGGTAGAGAGACCTAGCCAAGGCCTCACCCAATTCAAAGCCCCACACAGCTGATGGACATCCGCAAGAGTCTTGATTTCGGTTTTAATAGCCAATTTTTGCGGCACAATGGTCCGCCGACCGATTTCCAGCCCCAGGTACTTCCAGGGTGGCATCTTTTGAATTTTTGACTCTTGCAGCTCGAACCCTGCAGCAACCAGTGAAGCCACTGTGAGGTCGAGCGCGTGGGCCAGCAGGTCGTCGTCAGGGGCACACACCAAGACATCATCCATATAATGATGGATGATGGCCTGGTGCGTGGCTGCGCGGACAGGGGCGAGCAAGGAAGAGACGTACCATTGGCAAATAACTGGCGAGTTTTTCATCCCTTGTGGGAGGACCCGCCAATGGTATCTCTTCCTTGGGGCTTCTCGGTTGATGGTGGGAACCGAGAAGGCAAAACGCGGAGCATCGTCAGGGTGTAGGGGAATTTGGAAGAAACAATCTTTGATATCTATTACAGCCAGATTCCAATTTTGAGGGAGCATGGTTGGGGATGGCATCCCTGGTTGGAGAGATCCCATGTCTTCTATGACCTCATTAATTTTTCTGAGGTCGTGAAGGAGCCGCCACCTGGTTTTATCAGCCTTTTGAATGACAAACACCGGGGAGTTCCACGGCGAGGTGGTCTCCTCGATGTTGCCCTTCCGCAGCTGCTCCTCCACGAGCTCGTTGAGCGCCTTTAATTTTTGTTTAGAAAGCGGCCACTGTTCTACCCAAACTGGTTCATCTGTCCGCCAATTCAGTTTCTGGGTAGGACGCTCTTCAGCGGCCGCTGCCCGAAAAACCTGGGGAGGGTCTGGAATGCCAATTGTGACCCCCCACTGGGCCATGAGGTCTCTTCCCCACAGGGGTGCATCGTAGTCTAAAACAAAAGGACGTAATGAAGCCAATTGTCCTTTTGGTCCCTCAATTTGTACCACGCTCTTCGATTGTCGAGCCAATTGGAGACCCCCTATACCGTTGACGTGTTTCACCACGTCTTGCAATTCCCAGTGTGGCGGCCACACGCGCTGTGGAATAACCGTCACATCCGCGCCCGTGTCCCACACTCCCTTAACGAGTTTAGTTTCCCCACCTACAGAGATCTTACAGACTTCCTCTGGCTTGTTCTTACCAATCCTCCTAACTACATTGATGGTCGGGGCCCTTTCTGCACAGCCATCCCTTGTGTTGTCGCTGCTAGTCGTCTCTGCTCCCTCGTTAGGTGTGTCGTCGAGCAGAGGGGTTGGGATGAGCTGTGCGATTATTTGCCCCCTCGGGAGGAAGGTAGGTGGGTGTTCCGTGCGCAGCCAGAGGACAAATTGCTCTGGGTCTGATGTTAATGTCCCAGGAGCAATTTTTATGTCCTCCGGGGTGTATTTGCAATCCCCTACGACGACATATTTTCCCTCGATCAGGTGCCACGTACCTCTTTCCTTTGAAACCACGGCTGTGTGCCAATCGCGATCCCGCAAGTGAAGAGGCTCGGCCAAATGGAGCCTAAAGGGCTCGTACCTGGAGGTTGTCGTCAAAGTTGTCTCAGGTTCTGGCAAGGTCCGTTGTCCTGTCACGTCCGGTGGCAAGTCCTGCGGAGGAGGACTTAATGTCGAGTCCTGTGAAAAAGACAAATCCGGCATATAGTTAGACCCTTTGCTTTTTCCCGCGGCTCCGACCGCCCGATTGGGGTCCTCACGCTGGGCGGCCCCGCGCTCCCCATCTAGTTTTTTTGTTGCTGTCCCTGGTGGGATTTCTCGCCCCCTTTTCTTCCCTTCCCCCTTTGTTTTTGAAACCGGTCAAAGTCCCCTTTGAGGGGGCACTGGCTGATCCAGTGTCCTTTTTTTCCACAAAGGAAGCATGGGCGATCGCTTGGGCCTCTAAAAGGCTTTCTCTGTGGGTTTGGCGTCCGTGGGTCGCGACCATTTTCAGACGTGGTGATAGCTGTTGCTCTCGGGAGGTTCCTCCTTGGTTTCTGTAGGGGCCCTGTCGCCATCATTGGGACCTTGGCTCCGACTGCCTGCAGCATCTCCTGAAGGGAGGGAAGTTCGCCGGGCCTTTTCGGGATGGCCATGATGGCCGCCTTGCACCTTTCGTTTGCGTGCGTGTAGGCCATCTGTTCCAATACTTCCTCCCTCGCATGTGTCCTGGCCACTTGCTGCTCAATGGCAGTCGTTAGCCGGTCCACGAATTGCAGGAATGGCTCCGCGGGACCCTGAAAAATCTCTAAATATGGTTGTTGAGGACCCCCCGATTTCATCCCCACGAACGCTTCCTCTGCCTTTTCTTTAACCAGTTCCAAAACCTCCTGGGGGATGTTAGCAGCCTGGTCAGATGCGTCCTTCCAATCACCCTCGCCCACCAAGTGTTCGAAGGTAATTGGGTCCCCATTATTGTCCGTGGAGGTGGAAGGATCTTTTAACAGACCTGGGAGGGCGTCCCTCAGCAGGTCTTTCCACGTTGCCTCCCATAGCTTGAACTCGGTTTTCCCTGAGAGGCAACGGTAGAGCTGTTTTAGATCGAATGGGACTACCACGATCCCGGTAAGTGAAGACGTTAACATTCCCTGGAAGTATGCACTTTCCCGTCCATACTCCTTCAGGGTCTTCATTAGATCCTTTACCACCCCCTGCGACAAGGCCCTCCATGTAGCAATGGTGGTGTGTCCACCCCTGCTTCTCCGGTATGTGACCGGAGTCAGGGATGGAATGCTATTGAGGCCTACACTTCCGGCTTCCTGCTCCTCTCCCTCCAGGCCCCCACCGTGGGAACCGGAAGGCGGAGCGTGGGAACCGGAAGGGGGGAGGAACTCAGGCCATCTTGGGGGAGTGATGTCATTGGGGCGTGGTATCGTGTGGGAGGCGGGCTTCGGGGCGGGGTATGGAGTAGGAGAAGGCGGGGAAAACTCCTGGGAAAGAGGAGGGGTTGAGGACAGGAAGGGGTTGGTATTACGGCGGGAAGGGTTGGGGGAAGGAGAAGGGGATTTGGCGGGAAATTTAAATGAAGGGGATAAAGACGACATGGACGACGACCGCGCCATGCGGCCGCCTCCATTTTCTAAACGTGGTCTGAGGGCGCCATTTTGTGGTGGCTCTCCCTCAGCCAGCGAAAACCTCACTCGGGGTTTGTCAACCGGGAAAGAACGGGGAAGGGAAGATTCCCGGGCAGCCGGGCCAGGGCTACCACGGGAGCCCCGAGCAGTCTGGCCTCGACTGCCCGGGCGGGGGGACTCCGGAATCCTAGGGGAGCCGGGGCTGGCAGGCGCGGAGCGCGCTGCCGCTCCCTTAAGGATTCCTGTCGGGGGACAACGGGGCTTGGGAGAAGGCGAGGCGGGAGGAGAACTGGGGAAGCAACTTTCAGAACAGATCGATTGCCTTTTCTCCACTCCCTTTGCTTTTACTAAAGCAGCCTTCACCTGCTGCGGCCAAAATATATATTTTATTATTTTTGCGTCCCCTGACCGGGCCAAATCATTGAATTTGCTGCAGACCAAGCTCCAAAAGGGAACGCTGCTTACTTGGTCAGGGGTTGTCTCGGGGAAGTGGAGGAAGAGCAATCGCACAAATCTCTTCAACTCTCCTTTCGAGTACTTAACTTCTCCAACCGACAAAACACCAATAACTTTATAAAACACCTCTTTCTGGGTGGTCGAGAGCCTGGCACCCATCGTGGCTCGATGTTAAATGACCACCACACCCGCACAACCACCGGAACGAAATTGAAATCTAACAAAAGAGCAATGCCAACCACACTTAAAACCGGCCAGGCCACGAACCTCGCAACCGGGGTGGTGCTTAGAACTAAAAACCGATCTACTGGACCAAACGAAAAGAAAAGCCCACGAAGCGAACAAAAGTTCCCGCCGGAGTAACCAATTCCCGGGGTCAGGCAAAACAAGCACCCTCCCCAGGGGTCGCGCGACCTAAGCTGCAAAGGCAGGAGGTGCCTAGCAGCCCTAAAGGCGAAGTGGAACCCTTAGGGGGTTGCCACGAGACGATGTCTCCGAAATTGTGCCCACAGTGGGTGACACTCACCAAACTCCAGCAGATTCAGAGGAAAAGGTGGCGTGCGTGGTTCCCTCACCGAGGAGAACTTCCCGGGCGCTGGAAGCTGCTCTCCTCTCCTGCCAGGAGCGCACCCTGCTAGAGGGCTGCTTCTACTGGCAGCGCGTGAAGTGCTGAAGGCTCCGGAACGTGCCTGAGCAACAATCGCTCAAAGAGCCTCGGGCACGGGGTCCGTTGGTCTTCGGGCCAACCGTGTCAGCCCCCACGCTGCTTCAGCGACAGGCGGTGTGGCTGCCCCACGTTGGGCGCCAATCTGCGGCGGTGCGTGTCCCTCAACGCCAGGCTAGCCCCGACACGCCCCCACAGGACCTTGATGTGCGGGTCCTTGGCAGCCGAACCGCCCTGCCACGTCGCTATGGTGAAGGAAAGAGATGGGACTCTCCAAGGCTTCAATCAGAACTTGGGTTTATTGAGGACCAAGCAAGGAACCTCTCACCCCAAGACCGGTGCCTCAGAGAGACCCTGTCTGCAGAGTGAGAGGGGGTTTTATACAGAAGGATGGTCTTGGGGTGGGTAGAAACATGACCAGTAAGGTAGGACTGGGGAGTGGCTGCTGATATGACAGGCATCCAAACAAACCAGTAACAAGAGGGTAGGAGGGGAAAGGATACAACCCAGCCAGTCAGTTACAGTTTTTCCTCGAAGATTCTAGACCTAGGGGATAGGTCTAGGGGTGACTGACAGGGAGGGGAGGTTTTCTAACATTTAACTGACAGGTAACCAAGGCGGGAAAAATGAACCAATCAGGGGCTGTAACTAGGGCAGGCAGAGGGAGAAGTCCATAACTTGTAACAACTTGGGGCTAAATATAGAACTGGGGTACAGTGAACAAAGAACAAGGTACAGGAGAAGCCATTTTAGATCATTACAAAACTCATAAGAAACCAAATGTAAAATCACACCACCACACTGGTTGACAAGAGGCTCAACAGGACCCAGCCACGAGCACTCCCAGCCCAGAAAGCCAAACGTGTCCTGGGCTGCATCCAAAGCAGCATGGGCAGCAGGGGGAAGGAGGGGACTCTGCCCCTCTGCTCTGGTCTGGAGGCCCCACCTGGAACCCTGCATCCAGCTCTGGGGTCCCAGCACAGGAAGGACATGGACCTGTTGAACTGACTCCAGAGCAGGCCACCAAGATGATCAGAGGGATGGAATGCCTCTGCTATAAGCACGGCCCGAGCGAGTTGGGGTTTTTGGCCTCAAGAGGAGTAGGCTCTGAGGTGACCTTGTAGCAGCCTTCCAGTAACTAAAGGGGCTACAGGAGTTATAGAGAGGGACTTTTTACAAGAGCACATAGTGATAGGACAAGAGGAAATGGCTTTAAACTGAAAGAAGGCAGGTCCAAATTAGATATTAGGAAGAATTTATTTGGTGTGGAGGTGGTGAGGAATTGGAACAGGTTGCCCAGGGAGATTGTGGAAACCCCAGCCCTGCAAGTGTTCAGTGGATGGAGCTCTGAGCAATGAGGTCAAGGGAAAGATGTTCCTGCCTTGGAGGGGCCAGGATAGGGGGACAGGCAGCAGGACTGATCTTTCAGTTTGCTTCCAACCCAAACCACTCTATGATTCTGTGATGTCCCAGCATAAATCACTCATGCTACTTTAACACTGCAAAGATCACATGCAGAGCCACACGGAATCACTAGGTTGGAAGAGACCTTCAAGATCAACAAGTTCAACCCAACCCTAAGACCTCAACTAAACCATGGCACTGAGTGCCACATCCAGTCTTTTTTTAAATACATCCAGGGATGGTGACTCCACCACCTCCTTGAGCAGACCATTCCAGAAATTTATCACCCTTTCTGTAAAAAACTTTTTCCTAATTCCAACCTGTGGTTCCCTTGGTGCAGCTTAAGTCTGTGTCCTCTTGTTCTGTCAGTTACTGCCTGGAGAAAGAGACCAACCTCCACCTGACTACAGCCACCTTTCAGGAAGTTGTAGAGAGTGATAAGGTCACCTCTGAGTCTGCTTTTCTCCAGGCTAAACAACCCCAGCTCCCTAAGTTGTTTCTCACAGGGTTTGTGCTCCAAGCCTCTCACCAGCTTTGTTGCCTCCTCTGGCTGCGCTCAAGCATCTCAAAGTCCTTCCTAAACTGAGGGCCCAGAACTGGACACAGCACTCAAGGTGTGGCCTCACCTACGCCGAGTACAGGGGAAGAATGACCTCCCTGCTCCTGCTGGCCACACCATTCCTGCTCCAGGCCAGGACACCTTTGGCCTTCTTGGCCACCAGGGCACACTGCTGGCTCATGTTCAGCTGCTGTCACCAGAACCCCCAGGTCCCTTTCTGCCTGGGCACTGTCCAGCCACACTGTCCCCAGCCTATAACGCTGCAGCCTGTAACCTAATTGTGGCCAAAATGCAGGACTCGGCACTTGAACTTATTAAACTTCATCCTATTGGATTCTGCACATTGATGCAACCTTTCCAGGTCTTCTCTGCAGAGCCCTCCTACAACAGATTGACACACACTCCCAGCTTAGTGACATCTACAAATTTGCTACTGAAAGCCTCAATACCCTCATCTATGTAATCCATAAAAATATTGAGCAGAACTGGCCCCTGAACAGACCCCTGGGGGACACCACTGGTGACTGGCTCCCAGCTGGATGCAGCACCATTCACCACCACTCTCTGGGCGCAGCCATTAAAAGGTGCAGGGCTAACAGTCCTACAGAGTGACTGTTCTCTGGTGGCTGAAGGTATCAGCCACAGAAAACCTGCCAGGAGAGAGGGTCTCATGATTTAGCCTGGTGCTTTCCGCAGAGAGACAAACGAGGGACAACAGATGATGTCAGATGACATAGCATCATTTCACCCTTTGGGGATGAGACCAAGAAAGAGAATTAGTTCACAGCAGTTGCAAAAGTCCAGCCTGCAGGTGGATCATTAACATCTGATTAATTTAGTCTTGACTCTCTCTGGCAAGGAGCCAGTGAATCATCTGCAAATGTGAGGGTGCATGAAGAGAGAAAAGGACACATAAACATCACACCAAGGCTTGAGGCTGTGAAAAAGTAACCTGGGCACCTCCCAAATACAATTAAGCTCAGGTGCAGCCTTTAGGGAAGACTGCCCCTGCCCCCACTCTCGCTGCTTCCTGTTGGCTTCTTGGACGTCCTGCCTGAAAAAAAGAGATGCGCAGAGGCGACTCTGAGTGAAGCTCCACACATGCTTTTTCTGCTCCATTTCCAGAATGCCGGTAGAAGGAAAGCAGTCTGGCCCCAGCAGGTTCTGGCCCCAGCAGGTTCTGGCCCTTTACTTTGTTGGTGTGACCCAAGCTGAGCCATCCCTGTGCAGCACTCTCTACATCTGTTTTCCGCCACAAGTCCAGCTCATGCACCAGACCCACGCGGGGACAGAGACCCAACCCAGCCCCTCCTCCCATCCTCCAGACCGGCTTAGATCTGTTATAAATGAATCAGCCAAATTAAAATAAAAAATAAAATTTATTTCTCGCATGACAGCGAATACGAAAAAAAATCAAACAAAAATTACAGGCACAAAAAGGGGTCAGTTTGATCCCGGGAATCGACACTGGGTGAACGTGGGACAGGCCTCTATTGCACCTGTCTCCCCTCTGTTCACAAAGTCCCACCACCAAAGGGTCCAGTTTTATATTTTTTATTTTCCCTGAGGCTGGATTTTCTTTGTCCACTCGTCCATGTATTAGTATTCATCTGTCTTCTTTTGGGATTCTGATTCTGGTGAATAGGTTTCTGGAGACATGTTGATGAACGGATGAGATTTCCGAGAAGCCATCCCGATCCCATCAGGCTCATCTCATAGGCATTCCTTGGTCGTTAGGACCTCCTGATGGCTCATCTCCGAGGATGCAACGATTCCTTTTTATTTGGTGATTTCTTTTCTGTCCGTCTTCTCTTCCTTTGGGTGTCTCCAGCCTTCCCGGAATTCCCTTTTGTTTTCTTTTAGTCCCTATAAGTTTCCAGCCTTGCAGGAATGACCTTATACCTTATTTTATTTCTTATTACATTTTATTTCCAGCACGAATTAATACATAGGAATCTTCCATAACAGCTCCCACATAATGTCTCTTGGCATCACCATTTCTTCCTACCACATCTCCTCAGTTCCAGACATGCCCCTGGGCAAACTGCTCTACCGGAGCTCACCAGAGCCTCATTCCCCTCAGAAAGCTGACTCCTCCCCAGGCCCCTCTGTCCTAGGAATCCTGACTAAGGGATACCCAAGCCGTTGGATGTGTTGAATGTAGTTAATTACTCATGCTGATCATGCATTCCTGGTTGACTAATATCCCTCAAACCAAACACCCATCTGTCTTCACATTTAAACATAGAAATGTTTTTCAGACCTGGTGTTAATAAAAGTTAGCAATTTGCATTTGGGAGAACAAGAGGAAGACTGAAGAGAAAAAAAGGAGAGATGGTTCTTGTGTAAGCGGATCTTTCTTTCCAGTCATAAAATGCCTGGTTAGCTCTTGAGTTCTCTTGTATCTGTGTGCAGAGGGGAGATATGTTGCTGATGTTCTGCTGTATTAGCTATTGGACCAAAATTTGTGCCTGGACCTGATTAAATGGAAATCTTATAGCTTCTCCAAGTATTCCATCTATGGTAATGTGAACACACTCGACAAAAGAGTCCAAAGAAGAAAAATCTTCACCATTCTGGCATTTTTGGGCTAAGAATAATTACTCATAGAAAAAACTGCAGACCAAGGCTCTTATTACAATACCAAAGAACCCTGCATTCCATCCCCTCACTGGGCTTGCTTGTAAGTGAGAATAAACACAAAAACCAGGACAAAGGGATAAATTTAGTTACTATGTTTGGAAAATTTTTGTTGGAAAAATAAAGCAGTAAGGAATTCCTTTGTTACCAAAGAAACTGCTGCTTCTTTTGTGAGCAGCTTCCATGTGGTTGTTGGTTGCACATGAGTAAGTGATTATCCTGTTGCAGTAACATCCAGGAAACTCTGAAAAAACCCAAGACATAATGCCATTGCAACGTCTTAACAAATCAAATTTCTAACCCCTGCCGTCAGAGTTACAGTGTTTCTGGGACTACAACAGAAAATAAGGGCAGGGCTATAAAGATCCCCCTTCAGGGGAAATAAGCTGTGTTTAATTCTGCTAGTGTTTAATTCTGTTAGTGTTCAGTTCTGTGAGTGTTCAGCAGCGGCTGCTGCTGCACCAACAGCTTAGGGCAGAGACTGTTCCAGCCATTTCAGCAAACCCTGCTTCATGCAACATGAGGTAGTAAGAAATCCACACAGCAGGAACCACAGTGGCATTGGAAAGAGCAACACTGGAAATATGTTATGGCCAAAGACCCCAGGCCTTCAGAGAAAATGCCACCTAGCAGGAGCAAAACATAAGAACAAGCTGATGGACAGTAGACACTGCCAAAAAAATGCCATTTTTACTGAGAAAACAACTGGCTGTGTTGCAAGACTTACCCTAACCTTTACTTCCCCAGCATGCTGGAAGCGATGTCCCTGAAAGAAAGCAAAAAGGACGGTGCAGCTGGTACCCTGCATGCTGGCACAGCGCGTATGGTTCCCCCATCCAGGTAATGAGTTAATAGGCCATGGCAGCAGGCAGTGTATTGTTCATTCCAGTGCCCAATGTACAGCAAGACATCTTGCCTGCTGTCTTCTGCTAGCGTGCCTGTACACTTCAGTGTCCCTGCTTAAACACTTAGGTTTCCACTGCTCTGACTACCTGTAACCTCAGCAGTTTTGCAGAGGGCTGTGGAAGAATCTTGAACTTGGCCAGCAGCATTATCCATTTCTCCTCACTGTAATGTATCATCTTGAAAAGCTCTTTGGAGTCACAGCTACCCAAGCCTTCAACATCCCTCCACTGGGCTAGCTGTGGTCATCCTTGTACTGCTCAGTAAGCAGTTTGCATTATACACAATGAGAATTATTTTTGGCCTATATTCAAGCTCTTTTCACAGTTACCTCCAAGTCCTATCCACCAGTCACTTCTCTGTCTGAACCAATGCTCAGGGTTATTCCTCCCTCCCCCCTGTGTACCAGATGCTGCTGACACATCTGCTTGCTGAGCTGTGTAAAAGTCCTGGTGGTCCAGTCCTCCCATTTAGAGGTATCCCTCTGGACCAAGGCTCTACCTTTCACCATATCAGCCCCTCCCTCATAATGACTATTTCCACCACTGTAAAAAAAAAACAGAAAAAGAATATGTAAGTATATATCTGCATATATATGTATGTGAGAGAGAGAGAGAGATAAAACATTTCTGTTTTCTGCAGACATGTGCCATTGCACTTCTGAGTTTTATGTTTCCTGGCAAAGAAATACTTACACTGAAAGCAATAAATATAAAAATACTCAACGAACAAAATGAGTACAAAACAGGAGCCAAAGTTTTCTTGAGGTTCCTACCTGCAGATGTCAGTAACCAGCTATGACCTTTTTTGGATCCTCTGCCAGCTCCATGGCCTCTGTGTGTTGGAGTGGTGCTGTGACTTGGCCAAGAAGAACAAAAAGCCCCAGGTGATCAAAGGACTGATACTGGGTGGCAACCTGCCCTTTTGGTAAAGCTCTTATGGGGTGGCAGTTAAACCTTCCCACCCCAACAGTAGCCCTGTTATGGCAAATTTGTTCTCAACAAGTTCTTGTTTAGAGGAAAATAAATAAAACCTAAGTACACCTGCCATTACAGCAGAGTCCTGTGAAAATTTAGGTAGGAAGGGAAGCTCTGGAGGTACCCAGCTCCAAAGCCATGCTCATAGCAAGGACAGCTTCAAGGGGCTTGCACAGCCAAGCCAGTAAGTCTCAAAGGTTTCCAATAGGTCTCCTTTCCTTGTAGTGCAACATCAGACTCACAGCCAACACTCATTAGATGGTGTGCCTCCTCAGATGCCCTCAGTATAGGGAGGCATTGTAGGTGTGCTTATTGCTATTTTAGCAAGCACAGGAATTCACCACCAAAGCTGACACAACTTGGACAGGCCAAGGTTCTGTGCACCAGGGAGGGAGAAGGTCTCCACCCCTGGAGAGTGGTTCCTGGACATGGCTGCACAAAGCCACAGCTGTCCTGACATCATTCTAGGAAGAGACCTGTCATATGCCAGGACAGGAGACTTTCAGAAGGCCCTGCTCGTTTTTGTGCTGGTGGGTCTCATTCAACCTTACATGTCACCCTGGGCACAGCTGCAGCCCCTGGCCATTCTGTGCAGGTGAGAGCAGGAGGAGTTGTGTGCACACAGAGGTGCACCAGGGGCTGCCCCGGGTGTTCACCTCCACTACCCCAGGGACATTTTCAGCCCCTGTCACCTCTAAACTGAGCTGCTTCAGATTACTCATCCCTGGTTTGAATTGGGGGTTGTGAATTGGAGGACCGCCCCCGCCCCCCCAGGTTCCACCACCAGAGCACTGCCGGGGGTCTGAAACCAGTCAGGTGAAACAAATTGGTCATAAAAGCGGTGGTGAAGGTGCTTTAGAAAATTTCTCAATTAAGCGTAAAACACGGTTGTGGTACACAATTGAGATTAAATCACTAGCTATTGCCTACAGCTTCTCATATTGCACAGATAAAAGAAAATCCTACCTGTGCAAATGCCTGCAAAGTTTGTCTTTGTTTTGAGATGAGTGCAAACTGACCCACCCTGGCAGTTGTGTGTTCCCACCTTGGCTTAGAAGGGATTCTGCAGGCAGCTGTTCTGTTTTTTCTGCAAATAGGTGGCTTGCCTCCCTTTTCCAGGAGGAGCTGGGCTTCCACCGCTGGGCTTGGGGTTCTGACTATGAAAACAGTAAGAGGAGGGTGCCAGCAGATATTTCCAAGAACCTCAAACTTTTGATTTCATCCCCTTGTGAGGTGTGTGTGTTGTGTGTACGTGTGTGTGTTACCCAGTGACAGGGAAAGAATACTCAGGGATCTCATCCAGCCACCCTGCTGCATGATGATATTACAGGTATTGATTAAAAACTAAAGAAACCATTTGTAGTTGAAGGGTTACGTTACTCAACCATCTGTGCCTTGTCCACTCTGTGTTTTTTTTATGGCCAGGCTACACACAAAGCAACAGGAAGAGCACCAGCTCCCATGCTGCCTCCACAGCCAAGCAGCAGTACAGGCTGCTGGAGTGTCTCTGTCCCGGTACCAGTCCCTCCTGTCAGCCCATCCCTCTCTTGCCATCTGAGAAAAAAATGCCTAGTGAGTTTCCTCCCTGGCAGGCTTCTACACAAATGGGTGAGAGGAGCAGTGGTTGTTGTGGACTCCCTTAATCTGGGAGAAAGCACCCTCCTCAGCTGGACGCTGCCCATCTAAGGGGCAGCAGCTGGTCTCCTGCACTGAACCTCGCAAGAAACACCCAGAGGTGGAGACACGGCCAAATGAAGGGCAGGCTGCTTGGACATTTTGACTGAGACTGCTTTTGTTTGGAGTACCAGGGAAGAACAACCTGAAGGGAGAGCTCTTGCAAGAACAAGAAATTCCAGCTACCAGGATGTTTTCTTGCCATGGTGCACAGGGCAGCATGGTGGCCAGTGTGTGCTATCAAAGCCCAGCCCAACAAGTCTGCAAACTGGGCGTAGATTTGGCCTCACCGTGCTGTCAGACAGTTTAGTTTTCTCCAAAGCCAAGCCCCATTACAGGCAAAAAGCATTTCACACTGGTGACAGAGCAGTGATACCATTGCTCCTGGAGAGCAGACTGTCTTGCTGGTGCTGATGATCTCAAGGCAAGGACTGGGACTAGGGCTAACCCTGAAGAATGGCTGCTGCCTGCCAAGCCACAAACACCATTTCCTGTCCCTTCCTTACTTCTACTGCTCATTTTATTGCCTCTTGCCTCATTTGTAAAAGCATCCAAGGGCCTTGCCCAAGATTACAGTTTGGAAGTGTAATACAGCCTGCAAGTTAAATATACTCAATCCTATCAAACATCACCAGGGAGTGTCGTTACTTGTGATTAGTCTACATTTACACAGAAATTAGTTCTCACAGTTCTCTCTTGTTTACAGTCCTTAAAAATGAAAGATAAATGTCTTGAATCAGTTTTTGCCTGTGAATAACATCTTTTCAGCCTAATTTCACTCCTAACCTTGAAGCAGTTTTGACATGACTCACACATTAAAATCACTCAAATGAGCTGGAAAATCCAGCTTCTAACATATGTCTGTAGAATGGTGTCCCCCTCCAAGACAATACAGCCAAAGTACACCATGCCACATATTGCTTTCATGAAGCCTCCTGTGCTCTGTATGCACCCAAATCAATGCCTGTCTGTCCTCATGTCACAAGCTGGTTTAGGACTTCAAAACCATGCAGATTAGAAACACAGCAGCTACCTCTGTGAAAACTGTGCAGGCGTGCCTGCAGCTCTATTGGTTTAATGTATCCAGTGCCCCTGCACTAGTGCATAGCTGCATTCATGGCTTCTGCGGACACTGTTTGCTAATTGCATGTGAAAACATTACCTGGAAGCTGTCCTCTCTGGGAACCTCACGGACTACCTACCATCTTCAAGCTGTGCTGCATCTCCCCATGCTCCTCACTGCAAACAGTACCTGCACAAAGTAATGCCTAACCAGCCTCAGGTCATTTAGCTGCTGCTCGTGCCTGGGGAAGGCACCAGTGCCTCCAAGATGCTCAAGTCAGGAGTCAGCTGGGTAGATGAACTCAGATGAAGCCAATGGGCAGTCTGAGCATGGTCCTTTATATGCTGCTGCAGACCCCATCTAAGCATATGTAAAGAGCATGAGACAAGCTGGAGGCTCCATATCATCAACTGTTTACCCGTTCCAGAGCTCAGCCCCCACTGCAGCTGGACTCAG
This sequence comes from Cyanoderma ruficeps, assembly GCA_008694505.1. NCBI lineage: Eukaryota > Metazoa > Chordata > Aves > Passeriformes > Timaliidae > Cyanoderma > Cyanoderma ruficeps. The sequence goes on along the minus strand of VZDJ01000024.1, from coordinate 922,017 downwards.
TCCCCCTCCCTGCAGCTGTGGGAGAGGCTTGGTATGAAACAGGATATGAAAACCTCCAGTGTAAAAACTGCAGGTGGGCACTAAATGTAGGCATAGGAAATCTCTGACCGCACTTGGGCCATCCTTTCACCTCTCAAAAGGAGAAGTAAGAATGACTCCAGCTCTAAATACACTCTCTACTAGTCACCTTTTGCAGCAAGGCACTTTGCAGGGAAATAGTAGTTCCTACTGCTCTCTCTGGATCCCTGGCCAAGAGAGATGGAAACTCTGAGCAGTTCTCAGGATCTGTGCCAACCCACTGCATAGGCTTCTGGTGGAATGGGGATTTCAACCCATCACAAGGAGAGATTAGAAGAAGCCCATAACTAATATCAACTGGTTTCAGGAGGAAGGTCTATCATCTGATGGGATCTCAGCACGTGGAGGAATGGGCCAGAAGCAAACTTACCAATTTCTGCACAGGAGCAGTGATTCTAGCTCAGCACTTCGTGCTGCTGAAGACTCATCTCACTACTGCATCCTGCAGTTTGGGCCTACAAGGAAAATGCTGACAAACTGAAAAGAATTCAGCAGTGACCATTGGAGTGGTGATGAGGCTGCAGCACAGGGTACATGAAGAGATATTGAGGAAACTGAGCTTCTCCAACCAGAAGACAACTGGGGAGTTCTCACATCCTGAATGGTGGTCATGGGAAAAAAACAGACTCTTCCAGAGGCAGGCAAGGACAGGACATGCGGCAACAGATAACATGCTCCAGGATGGGACATTCCAACTGGCATGAAAAAATTCCTCCACTGAGGGTGATATGACTGGGAGATTAGGTCTCTGTCCACAGAGGTATGCAGAACTCAACATGGCTGAACAAAACCTGATCTAGCTTTGGACCGGGGAGTTGAACTGCAGCCTTCCAGAGATGCCTTCCTATCAAAATCTCCCAGAAATTTGGTATTAGAGGGAATACAGCTGCCTTCCTTTGGAGCTTTGGGCTCCCCCATACTCTGAAACATCCCTAGTGCATATCTGAGACACTATGTGCCTCTCCCTCACCATCCCTGGACTGCTTTCCTCCTCATGAAAGCCAACATGGAAGTGAGGATTTTCAGTGTGGTTTCTTCACAGCCTGGGAAAGGTGGGAAGCTGTATCCCAGCAGGCTGGCCTGGAAGAAAGGTCTCAAAACCCAGACCTGAGCTGGACCAGGCACCACTGCACTGCACAGTGCTGTGCACTTCCCGTTGGCCCAGGAAATAACAAGATGCTGCAATTCCAGAGCCTCTAACATGCCTTTGCAGATCTCCTCTGCTACCACTTTTGAGAAGTATTTGTGTCTGTGCGTCTACAGTTTTACGGATGCAGAACAGTGACGGAGCAGCCAGGGGAATTGAGACAAGGGTGGAAAATTACTGCAGGCATGTATTAAAGTATTCAGCTTGTCCAGCTGAAAGAGATTTTTGCCAAACGATTTTATAAGGAATAAGGCATTTTACAGGAAAAGCAGGGCCTCTCCTCTCATTTCCTTTCCCCTCTCCTGTATGAACTTCAAAGGAAAGAGGGGTCAAAACAGAGGCCATGCAACTGGAACTGAATTCCTGAGCCCTAAGGCCTAATTAGTCCAAGATACATTTCATTGGGTATCTTTCAGAGACTGGCCTAAATTACCAATCTTCCTTGCTGTGCTGCTGAGGGTCGGATGAAGCCAGAGGGTGGTCCACAGTTTGCAGGGCCCCAGCATCATCAGAGCTCTTGGGGGGAGGGGGAAATGTCTCAGTTCAAGCCTCACTGAGACAAGGCTCTCCAAGCCCCCTCCAGGCTTTTTGTGGCCACAACTAAAATCCCTTCTCTCCCATGTCCCTACCTCACTGGTGCTTGCCCCAGAGCTGCTGGTGACTGCAGCTGACTAACAGACCCAGAGCTATGTGTCTGCTGCCCCCCCCTTGGGTCAGCTGAAGCTATCAAAGAGCCTTCAGCAGTTTGGAATTACCTCTCCACCAATTACAGACCTCCCTGCTAATGTTAAACCTCCTTCCTGCCTCATCTCATCCAGCAAGCCAAGCCCAGTTCCTGCCAGCAGACCATGTGCTCCATTGCCATTCCTGCCTTGCAAGTGTTTGCTGGTCCCTTTCTAGCTTCTCCACATCCTTCCCTATTGGATACCCAGAAGAAGGGATAACAATGTCCTTTTATCTGTGTCTTCTCATGTGGGCCAGCACGTGATCTACCTCACCACCAATGCCAAATAAAACTTTGTTTTGGACATAGGTTTAAAAACTCTCTGGAACCACACATCAACCACGATTCACATGTCTCTCCCCTGCACAGCCTCTCTCAAGAGACTGGCCTCAGAGGGGTGCATCTTATTTTGAGTGTACAGTAAATGCATTTTGATGGAAGGATTAATTTCTGGCCTTGTGGCCTGAAAGCTGAGAAAAGCCAAACTTCAATGTAGATCACCAGAGTAATTTGGAGAGCAGGGAAAGGACATCATTGTCACTCTAAGCTTATGTGGCCTCCTGGTGTCATACCACAGCTCTGAAGCATAAAAGACAAGACTGGCAGCTTGTGAGGCAGCAGACAGCTGCACATGAAGTTAGATGTCTGACTGGTAGGGAATGTGATGTCCTCATGGATGTGGGGTAGGCTGTGATTCTGGACCCCATCCTTCATGGATCATGGAGCTTCATGGATCCAGCTCCACAGCCAGTGCAGACTGCTGGCCTGGGTGGCATAAGGCACACCTCACTCCTGGCTGGCTGCTCAAGCTGCTCTCCCAGAGAAGCAAGAGAGCAGGATGCAAGAAGGAGGGGTAAGCAGGAAACTGACTGCTTTTGAATAAGGAGGAATTAAAAAATATTTAATTAAATTTTTCTCCCAGAAAGAAAGGTAAACACCCTAAAATTTTTGATTCCAAGGTACTTGCTCACCTTCCATTTAAAGAATGGGCCTGGGGCCAATGAGGACTGAAGTCAGCTCCAGTGTGCTACAGATAACTGTGCTGCCTAACTGCATCAAGACTGTTTATTTCCCTTTGTATCCACTTCCCAAGAGAGCCAAAATATAAAATAGAAACCTCTCCTTCCCTTACGTAATGCTCTGCCAGAGCTGGCATCCTGTGAGTATTGGCTGGATGGATCTCTGGAGGTCTCCAGACACTGGACTGCTGCCAGCACCAGATCAGATTGGCTGTAGCTGTGTCTAGCCACAAAGTCTAAGTCTGATTCTTGTGTGCTTGCATAGCACGGAGCATTGGGACCCTTTTCTCAGATGGAGTTCATGGAGAGCACAAGAAAGTTTACCTGGGGTGTCCACCTCACTCTGTATCTATCAGGGAAGGAGGGCCAGAAGGGCTAGTAAACCAGCATGTGTCCAGTCTGTTAGCGTGTTCCTGTGCTGAATTCACCTCTGAAAAATGCCATCCTGAGGACTGGGACAGTTCAGGACCAGGTAGACTGTCTGTTGCGTTTTTTCCTGCTAGATGCCATTAACACTGAAGGGAGAACAGAAAGAGAGCACCAATTGAATTTACTGAGGAATTGAGCCAGATTCCTATGTGCTGCCAGCACAAAAATAGTTGTCATCTTTAGATTTTATGGCTTTTCTTTGTTAGAGTCTGGATCAGCCTTGTTTTCAAAACAACCTTCAAACAACATGAATATACCTGTCATTGAAAACAAATAAGCCTGGAGCAATTACACAATACTTCCCTGAAGTAATCCCTGCACCTCTGTAAAAGCAGTTAAAAAAATTAGTTGGGATCACAGAGAGGAAACAACAGAATGCTGAATGTTAGTCATGTACCTCACTCACTGTTTTTTCAACTTCATGCTATTGGATTACTTTCTAAAGTACTCTGGGGACAGAGACAGCGAAGAAAAGCTTTCCTTGGCAAAGGGAGGAAGTTTCTCACACATGGCTGTATTTTCCAAGGCTCATCTAGCAAAATGCGCATGCCTGAAAAAACAGCAAGAAAAAGTCCATCCAAGAGGGGCCAACACTGTGGATTCCATGTCTCCATGTACTGGCAGTCTAGCACTGATATGGGACTGGGTGGTATCCCTGGATCACTGCGTGCAGGTGGGAAGTTTCTGGCTGCATGCCAGAAAGCCACGAGCAGCTAGCATGATCTTGGTGCTGCCCAGGGAACAAGGAGCCTCTGTTCCTGACATGGAAGCTTATGTGCAGCCAGGAGGGTCACAGTGAGTTTTACTCATCTTGTAGCACTAACCAGGGCTACAAGACTTTTGGCCTCAGTCAGAGTCCAAGCAGGACAGATGGACTGCCAGAGCCACCACGTTGGGGGTTAGGTTTGTTCCTTTTTTACTCTAAGGAATTCCACACTCCCCCCCCCCCCCC
>VZDJ01000024.1:876798-917624 GCA_008694505.1 Cyanoderma ruficeps | reverse complement strand
TACTGGGTGCTTAAGGGTGCTTGACCAAAACAAAGAGGGGGCCAAAAGTCGGGAAAGGGAGATAAGGACAGGGGGACAGCTCCACTGCAGAGGACACGCTACTTGCTGCGGGAGGAGTTTGCTGTCCCAGCCTGGTCGGTCCTGAGGAAATCTACCACCATCTGCTCGTGTGCCCAGGAACGCTGAGCTCGCCTCCTCCCGTCCTGCTTGGCCGACCCTGTCCCACCCCCGCTGCTTCTTCGGCACTGCTTTGAGGTTTTTTGCTACTCTGTAGCCCTGCACCCCGTGCCCTGTTGGGACACCCCTGGCGCTCAGCTACCACTGGAGGAGCTTCTGATCATCCACCAGCCCGGGATTTTTCCACCATTCCAGCTTGGCACTCTCGGAGTCCCAAGAGATTGGACTGCCCCGCCTCGACTTTCCTGGTTTTGTTGTTATTATTGTTGTTGTTATTGTTTGCCTTTGTTATACATACTAGTAAAGAACTGTTGTTTCTATTCTCATACCTCTGCCTGAAAGCCCCTTTAATTTTCTGAATTATAATAATTCGAAGGGAGGCCCTGCCCCTCCTTAGCAAATACCTGTCTTTCAAACCAAGACACACCGTAAGTGTATTTCAAGGTGAGTTGCCTTCTCATGCTCATCCAGGCTCCACTGTAGGGCTCTGGCCAGTAGACTGTAATTTTTCCAATTCTTACTCTGTAATTAGAGCAACCATGACATACCAGTAATTTCCCTACTCATATTGCTTTGTGCACTGTCATTCTTTCACACATGACCACACTCTTGAGATGCAGTGCTCACAATGGCTTTTTAAGGCTTGCAAACTGCAAGTAACATCCTGGACTTGCACCTGCAAATCTGTACGTGCAAAGAAACAAGTGCCCAAAGGAACTGTTGTGTGCCCTTGTCAGAAAGCCTGACCTGCCATGCCTGTGTCACCACAGGGACTCTTCTGGAATCCCTATAAAAGAATGGCAGTGGGTAGAATCTCAGAATCAATTAGGTTGTAAAAAACCTCTGAGATCATTGTGTCTGACCTATGACCGAACACTACCTTGTCAACCAGACCACAGTACCAAGTGCCACATCCAGTCTTTCCTTAAACACCTCCAGGGACGGTGATTCCACCACCTTCTCAGGCAGTCCATGCCAAAGTCTAATCACCCTTCCTGTAAAGAAATTCTTCCTGATGTCTGACCTGAACATTCCCTGATGTAGTTTGAGGTACCATGTCCTCTTGACCTGTCACTGGTTGCCTGAAGAAGAAGCCAATCCACACCTGACTATACCCTCCTTTCCAGGAGTTCTAGACAGTGATAAGGCCACTCTCGAGATGCTTTCCTCCAGGCTAAACAACCTCAGCTCTCTAGCCACTCTTCCAAGAGCTTGTGCCCACCCTTCAGCAGCTCTACTGCTCTCTGGCATCTCAGTGTCCTTCCTGCATCGGGTGGCCCAGAGCCGGACACAGTACTCGAGGCGTGTCCTCACCAGTGCCGAGTACAGGGGGACAATCCCTGCCCTGATCCTGCCGGTCACACTATTGCTGATACAGGCCAGGATACCTTTGGCCTTCTTGGACCACCTGGGCACACTGCCGGCTCCCACTGGCCGGCAGGAGCTTCCCGGCTGTGCGGAAAGCCAGCGGGGCCTCCGGCGCTCTGGATGCCGCCCGCGCGGCGCCCAGGCCGCTCCCGCGGGGCCCCTGCGCTGCCGCCGCTCCGCCGCCGGGGGGCGCGCGAGCTCCGCAGCCGCTGGGGGGGGGGCTGGCCCGGAGGGGTGACGTCATCCGTGCCGGGCACGGGGCGGGTCGGTCGCGCGCGTTATTTATCCCGGGGCGGGCGGGAAGAGGAAGTTGCGGCAGCAGTCGCGGCGGAAGGCCTGTCGGCGGCGGCGACACCACCACTGCTACGACTACCAGCGGCGGCTCAAGATGTCGATCGAAATCGAGTCCTCCGAGTACGTGTAGCGGGGGGGCGGCGGGGGTCCCGGCGGCCGGGGAGCGGGGAGAGAGAGAGAGGTTTGGCGGGCCCGGCCCTGAGCCAGGCCCCAGCCATGCAGGGGAAGGGAGGCGAGACCCGTCTGTCTCGGCGGCCCCGGGGCCGTGAGGGGGCCGCGGATTGCGGGCGGTGCTCTACACGCCGCGGCCCGTGTGCCCGGCTGACCGTGCGCTGTACTCTCTTCGCAGCGTGATCCGACTGATCATGCAATACCTGAAGGAAAACAGCCTCCACCGGGCCCTCGCCACACTTCAGGAAGAGACCACCGTGTCTCTCAACACTGTGGACAGCATTGAGAGCTTCGTGGCGGACATTAACAGTGGGCACTGGGACACGGTGCTGCAGGCCATACAGTCTCTGAAGCTGCCCGACAAGACCCTCATTGATCTCTATGAGCAGGTGAGTAAGCGTGGGTTCCTGCGGACTCTTCTGGTCCGTCTGGGAACCTCTCTGTGGTGTTTTCCAGTAACTTTGCTGATGCAGACATTTGTCTCTGGGTGCAGGTTGTGCTGGAGTTGATCGAGCTCCGAGAACTGGGTGCTGCGAGGTCTCTGCTGAGACAAACGGATCCCATGATCATGCTGAAGCAAACTCAGCCAGAGCGCTACATCCACCTCGAAAACCTTCTGGCCAGGTCTTACTTCGATCCTCGAGAGGTACATTATGTGTTTCTTTAGAGACCTTTCCTGCATAACCCTCAGCATCGTTGCAAGCTGCTGATGGCTCACGGCATTGTTGTTTTTTTTTTTTTCTTTCTGGTGTTGGGGAGTGAGAATGTGCAGTTTCACAGCTTGATGAGTTTATACTTTCTGTGAAGTGTTCGGGAAGTAGTGCATGGCACTTCATGGAGAGGCAGCAGAGCAATGGTTTTAAAGTGTGCTGTGGTTGGGAGTTTGGGGATTTGGCCCTGTGTCCTGCCACAGGATGGCCTCTGCAGGTTTTTCAGTGATGTGTAGGTAGCAGAAAAAAATGCAAGCTGTGTGAACAGAAATAGTGCTATATTATAACAGTAAAAGCAAGGCATTGTTTCTGATTGGTTACATCCGTCTAAAAGTTTTTGTGAGAGGATGTTAGGTTAATACTTAATTTAGTTAAGGGGCTGATTGTAAAGATCTTTTCCAACCCTGATGATTTTTTGCTTTTAAGATTGGTATTAAAGAGAAGAGCTCTTTTAGAGGTCTTACAGAAAATTTATATGGAAGGGGTTTCAATTTCAGAACAACAGAGGTCTTTTTTTGGAAAAAAAAACAAACCAAAAAAACACTAGGACTAATAACCTCACAAAAAATCTTTTCTTTAGGCATACCCAGATGGGAGTAGCAAAGAGAAGCGGAGAGCTGCTATTGCACAAGCTTTGGCTGGAGAGGTCAGTGTGGTGCCTCCATCTCGTCTTATGGCATTGCTGGGGCAGGTGAGTATTGAAAAATATTTTAGTAGCTATGTCTTTAGGTTGTTGCTGTATAAAACTGGTTATGATATAGTTGAGTCTCCAGCTGTATAAAAATAAAGTTTAAACGTGGTATAGTTTAAAAAACTTCTCCCGTGTGGCAAGGATTTAGCAGTTGTAGAAAAAGTCTAGCAGTAGATTTCTTCCAGCAGAATAAATATGCAGCACAGAGTGCACTTTGAGAATAACATTCTGTAACACCCTTTCTGGTGTGTTTTCAGCCCTTTGTGATTCTCACAGCATATTCATTAGTGCAGGCAGTGTTTCATGTGTAGTAGATTTGTGTTAACTTGTAGCTAATGGTGTGTCTTTCATCTCCTCTAAAGGCACTGAAATGGCAGCAGCACCAGGGCCTGCTTCCTCCTGGGATGACAATTGACTTGTTCAGAGGCAAAGCAGCTGTGAAAGATGTGGAAGAAGAGAAGTTCCCCACACAGCTGAGCAGGCATATTAAGGTAATGCTAGCTTTTGTGTGTTTCTTCTGCTTTTGTTTCACGTGTTTTATGTTGGGAGATAAGGGGAAGTCTTCTGAATGCTCCTTTTTACCTTGTTGTAAGTAGTTCCCCTCCCCCGCCCCCCCACACCTGTGTATTTCCATCCTTTTCCATGCCTTATCTTATCAGAATACTTTTCTTCATGGGAGTCTGAAAATTAGGTCTTTTAAGAAGTTTGGGTGCTTGTGGTATTTGTGATTAGGATAACTGTATTTTTACCATCATAATGACACTGCAGTTTTGTTGTAATGAGTTGAGTTTTTTATATTGCTTATTAAGCTTTACTTATGGGTTTTTTTTAACAGTTTGGGCAGAAGTCACATGTGGAGTGTGCTCGTTTTTCTCCAGATGGACAGTATCTGGTTACTGGCTCAGTTGATGGCTTCATTGAAGTATGGAACTTCACTACTGGAAAGATTAGGAAGGTAAGGTACTCCTTATTTCATGCAGAGTGACTTTGTCTTGTCAGAGCGCCTGGATTTATATTCTTTGAGATTGTTTAATATCTTAGGGACTGTGAACCTGAGAAGATTGTCTGTTTAGGTGATTCAAATATCAGTCTGGAATATTTATATGGGTGTAATTGTTTAGTTTATCATAGATTTCTTTTTGTGATAACTTTTTTACCTCCCTGCACTACTGTGTTGCCTTTAAAATGGTTACTGTGGTAGTACCCTGTATTACAAGGCAATGAATTCTGATTTACAGTAAGTTATATAACTGAAGTTAGAACTGTTAAGTTTTGCACTTTGCATTAAAATAGATTTCATTTATTTTACTACTTTGACTGATGAATCTTCTGCTTTTGTTTAGGATCTGAAGTATCAGGCACAAGATAACTTCATGATGATGGATGATGCAGTGCTGTGCATGTGCTTCAGCAGAGATACAGAAATGCTAGCAACTGGAGCACAAGATGGAAAGATCAAGGTACAAATCTTTGTGTACGGTGTGCTGGGGGAGGTGGTGACCAAAAAGATTGGTTTGCAATAGCAGTTATCTTCCTGTTCTGTAAAAACTCAAAGGAAATTCACCATGGCTCAGAAACAGCTATGTATTGGCTCTGATTAAGCTCATGTGATCTCATAACAAAGTAGTCACTTATTTGCTGTTTCCTTTTCAGGTGTGGAAAATCCAGAGTGGTCAGTGTCTAAGAAGATTTGAAAGAGCTCACAGTAAAGGTGTTACGTGCCTCAGTTTCTCTAAAGACAGCAGCCAAATTCTTAGTGCTTCTTTTGATCAGACAATCAGGTAAATAAGCTAAGAATGTATGAGCTACAGTGTGGGAGAAAAGAAAACAGATTTTTCTCATTAAGCAGTTTTAGCTATTAAATAGTGTAATTTAGAAGGTACCTGTAGAGGTCTCTAGTTCACTATGCTTCTCAAAACACAGCAAACCTTTCAGTTAGGAAAGGCTGTTCAGAGCCTTGTACAGTTGAGTTTTCAAAATCTCCAGGGTTCCAGATCCTAGTGCTTCTCTTGGGGAAAATCTTATATGGATATAGGGGAAGATATTTGGGGTTGGTTTGTTTGGTGTTTTTTGTTGTCTTTTTGGTGGTATGTGACTTTTTAATATCACTTGCCTTTTGTACTTCAGCTCTACACCTTTTGAGGAGTCTTAATTCCAATTGTTCTGTGAAGACATGTTGGGTAGTGATGTTAACCCAGTAGTTACAATTTTTTAGGTGTTATTTTAGGCATTAGGTGAATATACCCTCTTTTCTCCTCTCTCTTTTCTCCTCTCTGTCATTGCAGGATACGATCTAGGGATCTTAGAATAATTATACTCTAGAAAAATACTCAAACACTGTTTGTAGTCTTAACAGGCAAGAGGATCCTCATCAAGCCCCCTTTCCTGTGGCTCTTAGCATCATGAAAGTGTTGATTATTGTTTATGTAATGCAATGACATCCTGCACCAAATTGGTTACTGAGTGGAATTTGCTCACTCATTTCCACCTATGTTGTCTGACAGGATTCATGGTTTGAAATCTGGGAAAACCCTAAAGGAATTCCGTGGTCATTCTTCCTTTGTCAATGAAGCTACTTTTACCCAGGATGGTCACTATATCATCAGTGCGTCCTCCGATGGCACAGTGAAGGTAAGCTGGCATTTACCCTTTGTAAAGAGCACCTTCAGACTCTTGCTGTCTTATCGTTCCTTTGTTACAATTGTTGCAGTCTTTTGGAGAAGGACTGGGGGATATCTGCAGTAATGAGTCTACTTGCAACTTTGCTGTAGATTTCTTCGAGAACTGATGAAATTTGTTACTCTGACTGCAGTCTCTTGGGGGGGCCTGTCTCTGCTGCATTTGTGAAATGGGGACGTAAGTGCAGTGTTTACTGCCTGTTCTGCTTTATTGTAGACACAGAAATGACTGTGACACCTCTTGTTCTGTGATGTGGGGATTCCCTTATCTGAAATAATTGCATATCAGCTCTGTCTTAAATTTTTAAAGCTTTTTTATTTTTTTTTATACTAGGTTTGGAATGTGAAGACAACAGAGTGCTCCAACACCTTTAAGTCTCTGGGTAGCACTGCTGGGACAGACATTACTGTGAACAGTGTCATTCTGCTGCCTAAAAACCCAGAACACTTTGTTGTTTGTAACAGGTCAAATACAGTTGTCATCATGAATATGCAAGGACAGGTATGTGATCTTGCTGGTATCCTTTCAGGTCTCTTGTCATTTCAAGAATGCAGAAAACCTAGTTAATGACCTAGCCCTAACTTAGCAGGCTTAAACCTGATTTCTCTGGTTTGCTTGCATGACAAACTATTCTGAACTCAAGTTTGTAGAACACAGAAAGCTCTTAAAGCTATTGAGAAATATGTGTTCTGAACAGACCTAGTACTTCTTAAATATTTTTGTCCTAAACATGGTGTTGATATGCTGCTATTCAATCCTGACAAATGCTTTTGGCGTTGTGTCTTTACAGATTGTAAGAAGTTTTAGCTCTGGTAAGAGAGAAGGTGGTGACTTTGTGTGCTGTGCACTTTCACCTCGTGGTGAATGGATCTACTGTGTTGGTGAAGATTTTGTGCTGTACTGCTTCAGCACAGTGACGGGCAAACTGGAGAGAACTCTGACTGTAAGTTTTCAGCTCTAAGCTTTTCCAGACTTTTAAACACAGGGATGACATAAATGTTCATTATAAACTCCATGAGGATAGATCTCAGACCAAGGAATCTTTCATCTCTAGCAGACATGATTGGTAACAAATTAATTTCAGGACATTTGGCCATAGAATGTTTTTGGGTTTTTTTAGAACCGTGTGATTGTAAAAGTTAGGGAAGTATTTACCCATCAAGCAAAGACTGAATTTGTACAGATTTCCTTGAAGGAGAGCATGTCTTGACTATTGGGTTTAAATTTGCTTTAGATTGAATTTAGAGGAATACCAGCTTAAACCTCTAAATTTAATGGGGAACACTTAAATACGGATTTCAGTGGATGTAAACCTTCACTGAACCTTCCCATGCACAACAAAAAGTAACTGCCATGTCAAAAAAATTGTTGTGACTGGAATTGAATGTTGGGAGGTGTGTACCCCTGCTTTTGCTCTGTGCACGAATCACCTTAATCCTCAGTCCAGCTTTCCTATAGTTGTTTTTTGAAGAGAGTATTTTTCTTAAATCTTCCAAAGGAATACTCTCCTAATGCAGCTTTCTGCTTCCTTTCTAGGTCCATGAAAAAGATGTCATTGGCATTGCTCATCACCCCCACCAGAACCTGATTGCCACCTACAGTGAGGACGGCCTCCTCAAGCTCTGGAAGCCATAGATGGGTTTTGTTGCAAGCTCTGAAGCATGCCTGTTAGTTGCAGGTTACTAGTGTTTGTGCTTTAACAAGGTCGAAATATGCAGAGTGTAATACTTGCTCAATTTTCAGTTCAGGTTTCCAGAGGATTAAATTTTTACCCACCTAGAGTGGATTGATGCAGAAATATAGCATCAGATAATTTTAGATACTTTTATTTTTAGTAGAGTAGCTGAAACAACTTCAGTGAGAATGCTTTTTCTGCCTCCTGAAGTCTTTACTCTTCCTACAATGTTTGTTAAAGTTCAGTGAGCCAGCAACTGTACACTGTACATGCTTGACTGGTTGCTGGCTTCCTAGAATACAGTAAAATGCCTTTTTTTTTTTTTTTTTGAGTGAAATGTGGAATGGAAAGCTGCCTCTTCCCCACTGCTGAAACAGGAATAGTTTCCTGGAATGCAGATGAGGATACAGTATCATCATCTTGAAGATGGGGTCATTTCTAGGCCATTGGGTTTTGCTGTGTTGAATTTTCACTATAATTTTTCCACTTACATTGGAAAGTAGTGTCACACAGCTGCCTTGGAATGAAACTATCCTTCCCCATCTGCCAGCACTTCCTACTACAGACTGTAAACCTGCCTAATAAGGCAGTGAGATACAGTTGATTTTGTTTGGGGATTTTGTTTGTTTGTTTTTATTTTACTTCACTTGCAGACTAAAAGGAGTTATTACCGGGGCCATCTTCCTCTAAGTGCAAAATGTTTTCAGACCAGCTATAACTGAAACAGGCTCCAGGGGATCCAATATTTTAAAGTATGAAAAAGTTGGTTTACATAGGCTGAGTTCCTAGTGCTGTGATAATGCTTTAAATAATTATTTTAAAGATTTTTTTTTTTAAATTTCATATGCCTGTGGACCTAGCTAAGGTTATTCCTGGGTCCCACAAGATGATAAAAGATACTGGCAGGCTCTTCAATTTGAAGCACATGATTTTTTTTTTTGTTGAGAGATTCTGACTAATGTACACTGTTCTGAATGTACACCAGAATCTAAAGTCTGACTGTGTCTTTTCTAGGATGCAGAATTATGAGGTTTTTCCTGTAATGATGAATCAAATGCATGTAGATTTGAATCTGCTACATACAGTGTGTTCTGTCCTCATCTCTTGTAGAATGCTTTCCTACTGCAAGAGTCTTTCAGACAGTAATTACTTGTCTTCAACTTAATAAATTAGTTCTACTTTAAAGATTTTGTCTCTGTCTTTACTGGTGTGGGAAATGTACAAAAAGTTCAGTGGAATTCTCACACAGCACCTTTGCTGTGAGGGCAGCGTTCAGTTCTCTGTTGAGCTGTGGCTTAGGTTGTTTTTTACTTCCTGAGATACACTAACAAAGGGGGTTTTTACATGGTAAAAGGTGATTTTTTTTCCCCCTGCCTGAAAAAACAGATGTATCTGACACTGATACTGTCAGTGATATCTGACAAGTTCCACAGGCAGTTAGTAATTCTGTTAAGGGGGAAGAGCTTGACAAAATATTTTTAATACTACTTTCCTTATAGCAGAGATGCTCCCATCCCTTCAGCATCCTTGTGACCCTTTACTGGTCTCTCTCAGTACAACTGTCCCTTTTGTATGGGAAGACCCAAAACCAGACAGTATTCTAGCTTTGTCCTTGCTCTTGCTGAGAAGCTGGGAAAGATTGCCTCCTTCTACTGCTGGCAACCAGGATGCCATTTGTCTTCTTATCAAAAAGATGGTGCATGTTCAGCTTGGTGTCCATCATGACGCCCAGGTTCCTTCTTGGCTGTGTTCCAGCTGAGTGCCCTCCAGCATGTGCTGTTGCATTGGGGTGTTCCCCTTGAATTTCATAAGGTTCTTGTCAGCTCATTTCTCCAGCCTCTCCAGGTCTTTCTGGATGGCAACTATCTTGGGTTATGTAACAACAAAAAAAATTTATTCCATCTGTTGAAACAAGTTGGAGAGGTGTTTTCTTTATCTCTTGTAACTCTAGGGGGGTGGGGGGTGCCTTCTGATAATGGGCCAGCTGTTAAAACTAGATGGAGCATTGCTCCTTATCTCTTTCCACCCTCCACAGGGATGCCTTCTGGTAATGGGCCATTAAGGCTCGCAGGACACTACATCATCCCATTGTGGGATTCTCTACCCAGTGGGGGGTGCCAAACCGTTCCTACCCAGATAAAACTGAGATGTAGGGACACCAGGCACTGGTTTTCCACTGGATTCCTGAAGGAAGACCAGACCCATCTTGCCATTACTGAACCCTTTTATCTACAAGGACCATCTCTACTCCAGCAGAAGCACATCTGCCACTCCAGGAGGGCTTCCTTTGGACTGCTTCCAACACCCTGACCAACAAACAGGGTGTCAGATTGGGTGTCAGGTTGTATTTCTGACCCTGTCAGGGTTTCTAAGATTTCCTATTTGTTTTCTTGTCTTTTTATACTACTACATTTGTATTAATATTTCTAGTAAAGAACTCTTACTCCTATTCCCAAATCTTTGCCTGAGAAGCCTTTAATTGCAAAATTATAATAATTTGGAAGAGGGGGAAATTACATTCTCCATTGCAAGAGAAACTCCAGCTTTCCCTGGCTGATATCTATGTTCCCAAACCAGGACAGCAACAATCCCTTCTGCTTTACCAGCTGCTTCTCCCTCTTCAGTCTCATTTGCAAACTTGCTGAGGCCTGAGGCAGTACTGACCCCAGGGCTCTGCCCTCCGACTGGTCTTTGGGGGGTATCCAGACATGAAGCTAGACACTGATCTGCACAATGTGTCTACCTTTGGCTGTCCTGATTTCGCTAATGGGCAGGACACATGAGGAGATGACTTGGGATGTTTTTCACCTGCTTCGCCAGGGCTGTATAGTCTTCCTTGATCCCATCTGTGTTTGGGCTTGTGGCACCATTTGTAATGGGGGTAGTGGTCTGTGACAGGTCAGGGTACCCTCTCAGCAGGAGAACTATGGATCCCAGTTCCTGGAAGGCAGGATCCCCCTCAAGACTGTCAGGCTGGCAAATGGACAGCTCAGTCCCCACCCACCACAACCACTTGTTTGACAGTAATCACAATGCACTGCTGGTGAGGTTCTCTTTGTTGGGCCTTGCTCATGGACATCTGAAGTCTTTAAAGCATCAGATCTGCATTTTTGGTCTGCAAGTTGAAGGGTGGAGACTTAATTGGAGGCCTGCTTTTGTGGGTCACCAGGGTGCCAGGTGCCCTAGGCTCAGTGGTATCCATTGTGGGTAAGTGGTTCTGGATCCACTTACCTGTCTCTGCTTAAGCCACTCTAATAGCGCACAGCCAAATGACTGTCTCTTGTCCCTCAGCCACCTGTCACAGCTGGTCATCCACCTGTGCACACTTGGTGCAGGTACTTCAGAAGTATCTGGGCATCCACTGGAACTTACCACCTGTACTGACACCACCTGCCTCACCAGTTTTGTCTGTGTGGAAGTATCAGGCTTCTCAGGGGCTGTATCAGTAGACACACTGGCTTTGGCTCTGGAATGCCCACCATTATGGCACAGACCTAAAGCACTTATCTGAGATGTCAATCTATTTGCTGTTACTATGTGTTTTCCTTACAGCATTTAACAGGGCAGTTCAAGTCCCACTCTTTGGGCACTGTAACAGTGCTCATTTTACCCCCTAAGAAAACAATAAGCTTGGCATTTCTTTATGTGTGGTTTTCAAAAAGAATGGCTTAACTCAAATCCCACTTTTGTGTGCTTTCCTAATGCTCTGAGCAGGAATCAGTCACAAACACGTCTGCCCAGGTGAAGCTGCTAATGAAAAATCATACAGCAAGTTGCTTGCTAGCTTGACCTTGCATCACACTGCAAATTCAGAGCAGATTTGGGATGAGTTTGAATTTACACCCCTGGGCTGACCCAACCTCTTCCACTGCTGCTGGATAGCAGGTATTCAAAACTACGGGAAGGAGAGGACCTTCTAAGGGCTCTGAAAGCAGAAGCAAAAATGAGAGTAGACTCTTAAATAAGCCTGCAATGGATGTTCTGTTTCACAGCCAGCTTGTGAAATAGTGAAGCTGCTAGTTTTATGGGGAAAAAATGAAGTCCTAAATGCTTGGTGCACAGTGAAAATAATAATTGTAATAGACTAAAATATAACCTTGATATGAATTAGGTGGTGTTGAAACACTGGAAGTAATTCCAAAGTCAGGTTACAATAGGTCAGGTTACTATACTAGTAGTTACAGAAACAGCTATTTTGTGCTACTGTATCCTCAGTTTCTACAGCTGTCCATTCTGTTCATTTCCCCAAATTAGAAACTGTATCCCAAATAAAGCAAAAAGTCAGAAAAAAATAATTTTTCAGCAGCACAGAACGTGTCTAGCTGCTTGCTGTGTGACAACCACAATATCACGGGAGACCAAAGTCCTTCTAGCTCTTGCCATCCACTGCTTTTTGCCAAAAGCTTACTCTGCTGCTGCCAGTATTTGTTTGGGGCACAGATTTTGTATAACTAACTAGCTGATTTCAAAACAGCATACAAACCTGGTGGTGTTCCTGCTGCCCTTCCTGCACTAGCAGTGTGTCCGTCCCTGGACTGCTCTGCTAAGGCTTCTAGAGGCAGCTCCTGGCCAGTCACCCTCTTCCTGGAATCTGGACCTGGTCCATCTGCTGTGGGGTCACCAAGTACGAAGCAAGTATGAGTCTATGGCCTCCAGACTAAGTCAAGAATATGACTTCAACTATGCCAATGCAGCTATGGGTGTGGTGAAAGGAGAACTACTGTTCCTGAGAAAGTAAGTCTATAGGTTTTTGTGGGTTTTTTTTTCTTAATATAATACAGTCATCTGAAGCAAAATCATGTCCCACTGTCATGCTCAAGGCTGTGAATGGAATATTGTTTGTCCTTGCTGTTTTGATCTAGTGATTAAGTAAAGAAATAAACAAGGGTGCTTATTGAGCTGAAAAAAAAAGTAGCTTATTTTACTGTGGTTTATGTCTCAAGCCAGCTGTGCAGGAGTTAACCCTAGCCAGAGGAAGATTACTTTCTATTTCTCCCCTCAACTTGGAGAAACCAACCTACTGATAGAGCACAGGCACCTGCAGGTCACATTTTTTAGCTCACTGATGAGCTCACTCAAGTAGAATTTGGAAAAACAATTGGCCTACAGAATTTTATTTCTGTTGAGAAAGAAAACAAGAAAGTAGGTGAAACATGCAGGTGAAAGATCACAGTTCTATAGATTCCTGAAAAGGACTACATTTGAGGTACAAAATCCATGGTATATCAGCTGTCTTTATACAATGAAATTTGTAATGCTTAGGTAAGCTAGAGATGTTTTTTCCTAAGAGCTTCCAGATATTCAAGTTACAACACATATACTGCCACAAAACAGCTACTTACACGAGTTTGCCTCATGATACTTTTTCTTTCAAAGCAGTATGAAAAGCCTAAGCTCTATCCCAACCCGGATGGTTGAGCACACTACCACACTAGAGGTTAAATCTGGACCTGTCTTCTCAGCATATTTTCCAAAAGATGGTTTTTAAGATTTTTTCTGTGAATAGCTGTCTAAAAAGAAGGGGGTGGTGTTTTTAAACCAACATCCGGTCTAAGAAAAGAGGCAATGAACAATTTTGTAATTATATTGGAAACACTTCATCTACAATAATTAGAACATTCATACAGAAATTTAAGAGTCAGCTTGAAATAATGCACACAATACATTAATTTCAGAACATCCCAGATGCAGTGGGTGGCTGTATTCACTAGCCTTCTCTCCTCTGCAGGATCACATATCCCCACCAAGAGGACTAGTACTGCTTTCCCTAACACACCGAGGGTATCTGGTTTCAGTAATCAAGGTGGAAATCAAGCTTTCCCCAGCAGCGGTCTGACACTCCAAGCCACCTGGGCGCTGACAAAGCCCAGAGGATTTTACTAATGCACAGTAGCCAAGGCCGCTCCAAGCAACCACTGGCTCCCCAGGCACTGTGGCTCAGGACAGCAGCCAAATGGGAGTTACCAGTAAAACAAAGCAAGCTCCACACCTAGCTCTGGGGTCAGGAGCAGTGCTGTCACAGGAAAGGACTATCTGACCTCATGCTTGGGGATTGTGTGACTTTAATGGGCCTGTGAAGATTGACCACATCTGTGTCAGCCTCACCTACCATGTAGGTGCATTAGAGCCAGTCTCTAGTCAACACACACCAGTACAAGCCCAAACAGTACTATCCTAATTGGTACAAAACTTAACTACATCTTACCATGGATTGTAGGTACTTGTGCATACTTTATTCATAGAGTGTAAGATCTAGAAGTCCTAAAAAGCACACCACAGAATCTTAGTTTAAGCCTGGGCAATTGCACGCATAGAGGAATTACAAGGTCTGGAATAAAAGACAAGCAGGTAAGGAAGTTTTCTGGACCAAGAGGCAGGGGTGAAGTGCAGTCAACTTCATTTCAGCTTGCATCTTGGAGCTTTACACAAATTGCAAAGTCAGTTTAATTACTTAGTTTATTTCTTTTATGCTTTTAGAAATAACTATGTCTGGATAGAACAACAAATAGCAGGAAGCGAGGGCAAACTGCTTGTAGTCCTTCACTCATCCACTACTGCATACAAAAAAAGCATCACAAGTTAATTCACTGGCCCATTTATGATGTCTGGCACTGAACACCGCCTCTAGGCTGATGTTCATCATCTTCATACACTTCTCCATTATAGTGGTGTTTTCGCTTCTGAGATGGATCGAAGTCCACTAATTCCACCTGTTCCATTTCCTCGGTTTCTTCAATCTCCTGCCTTGTAGGTAGCAGTTTTTCAAGTAAGGACAGCTTATCTGAGGACAGGAAGCCACTCTCTGGGAAGATGACCTGAAATCATCAAGAACTAAGGTTACTCAAGTCTATCTGAACTGGTTTTTTACTAAGTAAAATCGACCTACAGGTTAAGTATCTGCCGTAGTCAGCTCTGCTGTCACAGATTATCTTAAATTCAGAGCTCAAAAAAATTATGAACATCACCAAGCTGGTTTTTAATGCCTGCATTAAGTTAGCTTCTAATTCTGCCAACTCAATACCTTTCTTCAACACTTCAGGCCGTCCTCTGGAATTACCCACAAAAGCAAAGTATATATGTAATATAACAGCACATACAAGTATGTATTTATAACAGCATATACAACTACATATATTAATATATACAAAACCAAAATGTCAGCAATAGAGAATATTGTTAAATACATCCTAAGCTGTAGCAGATGGGGTGTGGATGCTGAATGTGAGAAATCAGGCAGCAGCACAGTGTCTGTGTGAAACTAAGTCACACAGATTTCTCATACTGGCCTGAGATATTGTGGCCTGAGAAACCGGGAGGAAGAATTTAAACAGTCCTTAGAGAAAGTAGAACAATCCTTGCAGGTGTTGTTTGTCTTTCTGTTGTTTACTTGCAAGAAATAATTGAAGGGTGTTGTTCCTAACTGTTCAATAATGGAAATGTATTGGTTTGCTGCCCAATGAAGTTTTATTCCATCGGAGCTGTCTATAAAAGAAAATTTCAAAGAATAAAACTCGCTCTCACTTGCTAATAAACCTGACAGTCTGCGTGTGGTTTCTACCGCTGTTCCTAATTAGAGAGACAAGGAGGTCTGCTGCTACAGTTCCCAGCACTAGCTTCCCCCAGAGAATAAAACCAGCATTTTCCAACCTACTCTTCTGCTCCAGCACAGAAGTTGAAGTTACTCATGCATCCTTCCTACAGGACAATAAAAACTAAAGAATATGTCAAGCAAATGGAAATTCACAAGGTTGCTGAATAAACTCCTCTGCTACCTAATGTACTTTGAGCACATAGTGTAATGGAAGTCTTCTCTTTGCCCTGAACTGTAATTCTGACAGGTTGCATGTTCTTACCATTGTAAAGAACAAACACCAGAACAGAATTATCTGATCACTGATATCTCTTCTTGACTGAGGTAGTGCTTATTGGTAAATTTTGGATGGATGTTCAGTCTTGAAATGCCATGGAAGTGAGTTGATTCACTTACCCTGAATTCTATGATCAGACGTCCTTTTTCATATGGTCTGCGATAGATTGGCATACCTTCATTCAACACACACTTAATAGCCCCATGCTCAACAACCTGGCCTAAAACAACAACAACAAAATTACCAAAAAAGGAAGGGATCCATGCAGGCAACAGAAGCAGCTTCGGTTACAATTCCTTTCAATATTTATGTAGCTTTCTACCTTGTGGTTAGGCAGCAACACCAACATGTAGTAGGTTGAACTTCCTGAGTAACAGGAACTTACTGCCTGGTAACATCTGAGTAGGAAAGCAGATTGATGTCCACATTACATTCCTGTAACCTTGTTATGCTTCCCAAAGGAAGCATACTTACAAATTTATTAAGTGCTCCATTGCTTCCAAGGCTGAAAAAGTGGTTTTCAGAGACCCACAGCTTTCAGTTCTCATGAGATATCCTCAGGATGCAAGTATGTCCATGAGGTAAGGTCTGTTACTACGTCACACAAAGAGAAAGTTACTGCTGACTGCTATGCAAAAATCCCTTTTTATTTTAAGATTTGTACTACAAAGACTAGGGCACACATCCCTCTTACATCAAGATGGTGTGCTTCTCTTCCTGTAGATTTCCAGTTTGCATTCACTGTATGCTACAATTTCCAACAGAAAGCAAACCAATTCTTACCAGGATGGGAGGTGATAATAATAGTTCTGTTATCCAGCGTTGTGATAGGCTTTTGAAAGCCACACAGTGCTTCAACCAGTTGAATATCCATAGACAGAAGCAGATCTTCATCTCGTCTAAGGCAGAATCAATCAGTAACAGTCACAGTGAGAAACAGTTAAAGGATCATACCCAACTTCAATATTTAACTTGGATATTACAATAAACTGTAATTGTAACAGAAGCTCAGGCAATTAAACAAAGAATACCAAATATTAATGTAGCTCTTCAATTACTAGAATACCACCCACTCTGAGAAAATTATGATCATGTCAAGCTATCTAAAGTGTTACCAGTATTTACTGAAAAGAAATACAAGGTCCACTTGCATCCAGTCTCACTTCACTGCTCCTTCCCAATAAAAAAAAACAAAACAAAACAAAATCTCTCAGCCTCATAAATACTGAAACTGGGACAATTCCTTTCTTCCTGTAGATAAATACCTTCTCAACTGCACTAGCTTGCACTATGGTAATCTGTTACCCTCTGCAGATTTATTACCAGGTCATGGCATTCTGGGTAATGATACAAGTACCTTCTAGTAAGTACCAATAAGTATCTGCAATAGATAGTGTTAATTACTTCAATTGTGTTCTGACTTCAATATGGAATGCTAGTGACTGTCTACACGTTCAAAGGCTACAAAATCCTTCCTCTTATTCAAAGAATGTAGAGCACTCACTCTGTTTTTAAAAGGTCTCTGGCAGGAGACTTGAACGAAAAGCTAATTTTAGACTCTGACAGGAGAGAAGGAACATCCCACTTGTGCGAGAGCGTGACCTCAGCATAACCCCACAAGACCAGTAATATCAAGGGTTATCGAAGGACACTAGAACTGAAGGCAGTGGGCAGAAGGATAGATAAAAATAATCAAGCAGAACTGTGACTTCGAGTCTAGGAAACCATGAGAACAGTTTGGTATATCTGAATCAGTGTCTGGTTTCACTGGAAGTTAAGAAAAATCAGCTGAGTAAGCTCATCCAAAGCAAAGAGAAGTGATTCTTAACCTGTGAGCTCAGTGTTCCTTGGCAGAGAATTCTGGCACCAGCTTCAAGAGCTCAGCACCATACATGATAGCCAGGCAGACCAGCTGCAGGTTTCCCAAGAACCTTTGTCTCACTGTTCCTATTTACAAGCACAAGGTCAGTGGTTGGTGTTGAAACAAGCAAGTGCTTTCTCTAAGCCCATCGATTCCCTTGTGACTGCTGTGAACAGCAGCAGTGAGACAACAAACACAACACACTTCTGCGAGATTGTCAGCGGTGCTTTTAACGGGACCAAAACATCCCAAATTCCACAAATAGTAACATGAAACAGGGTGAGCGTGCAACACCGAGCAGCACTGCCTGGGAACACGAATGAGCTGAGATGTGGTCAGGGCTACCTGAGTCACTTTTGCTCTCACAACAAAAACCAGACAGGACCAATTATCCTGCCCATAACATTTGGGCAGGAAACGAAGTGTGGGAAAGCATGTTTGATCACAAGGGTGCATGCTGTACTGAGTAAGTTTGTCCTAAGTAAGATCCACAAACATATGTGCACACACTCAAAGTTTTCTGTGCCTTGAGGACTAGTGGACAACAGCTGACTACACTAAATGGCAATTTTCTGAGCTAAGTAATTGAGAGCAAGGAAACAGTCACAAATATTGTAAACTACTGAAAAACCCCAGTATTTCAATGAGTTTTTAAAATTAAAGATTTGTAAACTCCTAACTGTAACTGTTTTTGTTTGCCTTCTATCCCCTTCTGCTGCCAAAGCTCACAGGAGATTACCTCATGCTGTTAGAACACAAGTGGCCTGACTAGCAGAATTCCCCCGCCTCAGCACTCCTCTGACCACCCAGACAAACTCACAGCTGACTGACAGTCACGTGATCCTATCTCCTGACATCCCAGTAGTCCAAGATGAGTGGTAATCAAGGAAGCATGTGGAAAAACATCACAGGAGATAACGTTAAGAGAATTTCAAGCATCTTTACCTTGTAAATACAGAGTGGTCTTTCTGATCCAACACAATAATAATATCCCCTGGCTCCAGACCTGGCTCTTGGTCCCCTTCACCATGGAATGTTATTTTCTGACCATCCTTCATTCCTATTGCATAAAACAAATAAAGCATTTTTCTCATTTTTAAGATAAAAGCACCAACAACACACACTTCTATAAGCATGAGCTGGTATCAAGATATCTCTGGATCTTTAAGCAAGAACATCAAGATCTTCCCTTGAAGCATTCATTTTCATTGTAATCTAATCACTTGTTCAACAGATCTCAATGGTGCTAACCTGAATTCAGCATTACGTTTCAAGACCATCAAGTTTAACTGTACTCCCAAAAGAACCACCAACAAAAAGTCCTGAAGGGAAATATCATCAAAACTATTCATTATACACACAAATACAAAAACAAAGTCAGAAACGCTGTGTACAAACTGCATTTCAAGAGCAATTGACCGGGCAGCTTCTTCAGTTTTATAAATACCTGGCACATCTCCCAATGAAACATCATCTCAGTGCTTGCCAAGCTCAAGAAGCATTCTCCACGGACTGAAAACTTCCTGTAAGGAACTTGTTTCACCCACACAAGAAGTCATCTAACAAAAAAATACTGGCTCTCTTATGCTGTATCAGTCTCTCTTCAATTCCTTCTAGAAAAACATTCCTCTCATAAGACTTCCCTGTTCAGAATATCAGTAATATATCCCTTCTAGTTCTCGTATTTCTTATTACTGTAGGATTTCCCCTACAAATTCACAGGCATTGCTTAAGCTCTGCTTACACATGTAACAGTTGCAGATCATAATCTTGAGCAACTCTGTAAAAGTCACATACTTGTCAGCTTGTTCTGCAGTCTTACAGGCTGCACTACTCCAGAGGCTTCTCCCACCAGCTTTTGGGCAGCCCCCTCAACAGAGACGCATTTGTCACTCAATACAGTTACACTCACCGTCCCCGTTGTGGGTTTGTGTATTGAGTTGCATTCTGCCAGGCAAGGAAGTAGCACCTGTGCTGAGCAGCATTGTCAGGATTGTGTAGGCAACACAGCTCTAAGCATGAAAGGCTCAGCACTGCCTCTGTACCCTACCACTATAGCAGACCTGGTTCCCCTTCACACTGAAACACAGCAGAACTGATCGGAGTCTGCAGGGTTTTGCTGCAGGCAGTGAAAACTGATTAGGCTACCTGATCACAAACTGGGCTTAGAGGGACCTGAAAAATAATTCACTGCTTACAATAATGCAGGTTGCAGAATTCATTCCTAGCTATGCATCAGGCTTTACAAGTGAACGCAGAGATAGTGGATCTTCCCTAGAAACAAGTCTACTTTTTGTACGGCAGCAACAAGCAATTCTACTGTGTAAGTGTTCAGCACCGATACTCACCAAATCAACCCCACATATTCACTAAACCTTCTGTTTTAGCGCTGCAAAGTCAGTCAGTACACCCAAGTTCAAAGCTTCACCTTAGTAAGACACCTCACCTTTGTCAATGTGAACTTCTAGGATCTTCTTTTCTCTAACAATTTTTCTGCCATTGCAGCTCTTACACCGGTCCTTGGGGCTGATACGCTCCCCATGCCCCTGACACTCCATGCACACAGACTGGATCTGCTGCACCATCCCTGGTCCGATCTGGTGAATTCTGATCTGCATGCCTGTTCCCCTGCAATTAGGGCAGCATTCTACTGCACCTTTCTTACCACCACGACCTGAGAACGAAAATCGGAAATAGGTGGGTATGTGCTACAAGAAAAAAAAACCCAAAAGTTTTAGAAACATCTTTTGTTTCGTTTCAGTTTCAACATTACCTTCACATTTGTCACAGATAACATTTTTCTGCAGTGCAAGTTTCCTCATCGCACCATTGTACATATCTTCTAAACTTACTGACAATTGATGGACCACATTTTTACCTGTAAAAGAACACAGATATTTACTCAAATTTAGAAGCTTGGTCTGCACATCTCCCTGCCAAGCCATGATAAACCAAGTCTCTGGGCTTTCATATTTTGTTTCAACAGAGCTTTGTCTTGTTTTGTTTGTGTTGGTCAAAAGCTCCTTCCCAGCTGCTGTCATATTAGGTAACAGTTATTCTGACTTTGACTCAGGTAAACTCAGAAGAGACCTTCTGGAAAAGTACAAACAGTAAGAGCAACAGAACACACAGAACCTCACACGTTTAAGTTCTATAATGCAGGACTCTGGTTTTAACATCTTCTACAAACAAGAGACTGTTTGGAATCTCCACTTCAGCGCCTTCTTCCTCTCAACAGGTGACCTTTTGGAACCAGAAAAGAGCAATCACATTTTTACCCTCAGGAACTCCTTGCCACTTCAGCTGCTGTAGGCTGAGTTTTGTAAAGGATGCTGAGCTCCGGGTTACAAACACTTTGACAGACACTCTTAACATTCTGAGACAAAACATTTTTTCTTTCCTTTTTCACCAGATCTGCTCTAAGAGGTGATGGGGTCAGCTCTGCTCTTAACAAATCTAAAGTTTTCCCCAGCGTGATTAAACTGGAGCTTAACTTCTGGGTAGCATTACACTGCAGCTTCAACTTAAGTCCCCTGCACAACGCAGGAACCCAGAAAGGCTTCACAGACTGAACCGGATCTCGGTCTCTTGTTTAAATAGTTGATTTTAAACCCTACACTTAGAGTAGCTTAGTTAACAAGGCATTTTAAGCTACTTTACCCTCCCATTTCCTATTCTGTCTACTAACAGCTGGGCTTACACTCAGCTAAAGGTTCTCCAAACACATCTGGTTAGTGATTAACAGGAGACAATGTACAGGAGACCAAACTACCAACCAAACGCCCTCCCTTATGGTTTCAAGCGTTAAGGGACAACAATCTTCTCCAATTTTTACATTAAGCCTGTAACTTCAATTTAACCCTGTTTAAATTCCTACGTCTAGGGCATTGTCCTCAGAGAATCTGATACCCCCGCTGACACGTTACCTCGCCTCTCCCTCTGCATCCTTCCTCCGCCGCCGAAGAACATATCGAATATGTCCATGGGTGACCCGAAGCCGCCGCCGGAGCCACCCTCCTTGATAGCTTGCTCTCCTCCTTTGTCATACAGCTCCCTCTTCTTCGGGTCCGACAGTACTTCGTAAGCTTGGGAGATCTGCTTGAACTGCAGGAAGGACAGTCACCAGCACTCAGGAACCTGCGGCACCCTCGGAGGGACTCCCACCCGGCCCCTTCCCGCCCGGCCCCACCGCCCCGGCCCGTCCCGCCGACCTTCTCTCCTTCATTGGGGTTCTTGTCCGGGTGGTACTTGAGCGCAAGCTTGCGGTAGGCCTTCTTCAGCTCCTCGGCGGACGCACTGGGCTTCACGCCCAGCACGTCGTAGTAGGTGGTTTCTTTCACCATAGCGGTGGTAGCGGCGGCAGCGGCAGGAAGCCCCCGGGGCGGCGGGCGCAGATCCTGTTCCCTGCTGCTCCGATCCCGACTCTTCTGGAAAGTTCGGGCCGGTCCTGCAGCCCCGCCGCTTTACAGCCAGCCCCACCCCGGAAGTCCTGCTCCGCCGCGCGCCGGGCCCGGGAGAGCCGCCCACCAATGGTGGTTCGGGAGGGGAAGGCACTTGGCCAATCAGCGCCCGCGTCCGCCGCCCGCACTGAGCGCGGGCCCCGCCCCGCGCGGGCGGTGGCTCCCGCCCTGGCCTGTGTCTGCCTCGCATAGCGCCTGCGCGCCGGGCGGCTCCCGCCCTCGGAGGCATCGAGCTGCACCGGGTACAGCACGGCCTGGCCGCCGGCTTCGCGGCACCGGTCCGCACCTTTCCCCCCCCCTCTCCCTACGCGGGCCTGGCTCCGCCGCCGCACAGGCTGGCCCTCGGCCCTGCGCGCTCCACGGGCCTGCACCTGTGCCAGGACCCAGCCCGCCCTTGTGTACGCAGGCCCAGTGCGCCTGCGCTCGATCACGCGCCGCGGGCGGGCGCGCCTACTTGGTCACGTGGGAGACGCGCTGCAGCAACTGATTGGCTGCGGCGGCGGCGGCGCGAACGTCGCGCGCGGGGTAAGGGGGATGGGTCCGTCTCGGCATTGCCATGGGAACGGGACCCACGGGGATAGGTGTGCCATAGGGAAGGGTGTGTGACAGTCCCGGTGGTACACTGGGGACGGAACCTTGCTTTCTGCCGGGATGAGCTCACCACCAGAGAGCTGGGAGAAACAGCGCCGAGCGCTGGGCAGGGTGAGGGATCTTCACTGTCCGGGGTCAAATCACTGTAAACTTGAAGGTTTCATGGCATGGTCCGTGTGCTGACTGTTGCTGGATAAAGCTCTCCCGACTCTCTCGTCATCTCGTCTTCTGCTGCTCTCTCTTGTTTTGGTGGTTAAGTTAACCTCTCGGGTGAGCTCTGATTCAGTGGAAAACAAATTGAGCTATTTTGTGGCTAGGCTCTTCTGTCAGATGGAACTATCAATCCAATCGATTTTTCCTATATATGGTTCATGGATGTGAGAATGTATGTGTAGTGTAGGAAGGAAAACAGGATAACCCTTTCAACAGTAACCTGCTCTTAGATGATGCAAGTGCTGGCGGCATGGTTTGCCTTGAATTTCAGACACATGAACCAAGTTAGCAGAATTGGCTCAGCTAGTGGATAGTCTGGCAACAGAATTCATGGACCCTGTTCCATAGGAAGGTGGCCCATCGGGAAGTGGCATGTTGGTAACACACTGTTTGTTTTGCACTATAGCACAGAGATGCGTGTGTGCTGGCTCGTGGGGAAAGAGAAATGCACCCAGCGAGTGAAACTGCCACACTTGGAAGCTGTGGTAATTGGGCGTGGCCCAGAGACTGGGATAACGGATAAGAAGTGTTCACGGCAGCAAGGTAAAGTGATTTAGCTCAAATCCTGCTTTCTACGTGCAGCAGCAGCTGAGCTTGCCTTGTTCCTCTGTGTAGTCTGCAGTGTTGCCTGGCTCTTGAAGTCATCAAGCGTTTTTAATGAGCCCTTACTGAGATCTCTGTGACGTAAAGAATCAGAGACGCTCCACAACAGGATGTCCACCTCCATAAACTAAAGCATTAAACCTTAATGTGAGTTCCCAGGTCCACAGTTGTGTTTCACTGTCTGCATCCCTGTTTCGTGAGCAGCATTTTTTCTCCCTAGTATTCCACCAACTGATTTTTAGCATGACTTTTCTTTTGTACATAAAATGGTATGATCTTGGTGAATATATGAAACGACCTGTCACCTATACAATACTGCACATCTTCCCTGCCTTCTGTGCCTCTGGACCCAGTCTTGCTCTGTGCCTTATGGTCACAGAGGGCTGGTGAGAATGTCAAGAACATGTATAAGACATCAACAGAATTCACCTTTGTTCTGAAGTAATTCCACCCTTGGCTCAGTTTATGGGTTGGCTCTGTTTTTACCTGTGTTCCTAGAAAGAAGAGACAAGGCAGTATTCTTGGCATACATTCACAAAGATCGGCTCCAGAAAGAAACAGATCCTCAAAAAGAGGAATGTTTTCTGCACTGGGTGGTTCAGCAGAGTTCTTTTTATTGACATTGTTTTGTGACACTTTGTTCTTTCTTTCCCAGTTCAGTTAAAAGCAGACTGTAACAAGGGGTATGTCACAGTTAAACAGGTATGTTTTTATGTATGGATGTACAGTATTTCTGATATTTACTGGGACAGTTGTACTTAACTCCACAAATGCTCCAAGTGATGATTCTGATCGCTGGGTCTGAGGGATCTAAAGCTTTCTTAACAGCAAGGGAGGTTACAGCAAGTCGCCCTCAGGAGTGAACCTTTTTCTTTGTGCACTTCAGTGGAAGACTGCACTATTTCTTCCAGATACACTCCAGCCTAAGACAGGAGACTTGCAGCATCAGGGAATGCTGCTGTCAGTCCCCAAGGAGTTCTGTCAGGTGCTGCATTTGAGAGACTTAGGACTTCTTCTACTAAACTTGCTTATCTTCCTCCTGAGCCTTAAACTTCATAAGCTGAGGCAGCCCCTTGTTTAAGGTTGCAGTTCTTGTGTTAATGGGACTATGCAGTTGTAGAAGATTTTTGTTGGTGGGCTGATGGAGCCAGAGGTGTGATTACTTTTGTGTAGGGGTGGGATGTGAGACAGCACTGCAGGAATGCTTATGTTACCAGATGGATGGAGGCAGGCATACTCCCTCACACTTATGAGACCCAGTATCTCAGATAATATGAAGGGAAGGGCCTTTGGTGCTGATGTTTGTGTGTGTGTACCCACAGCATCAGCCTGTGTGGACAGCACAACGTGTTCTACCTACTGAGGGGTAATGTCTTCTCTCAAAATGCCTCCAGAGCCCACTGAGCACAGGCACCCCAGTGGTATCTGATGAATCTGACAGAGATACCTCAGACGGTTTTTCACAGAAATCAGCCCTAGTCATGATTTGAATATTGTGTTAGTGGAATCTCAAAACTGGGAATGCTCTCTGGTGGTGGGTGCTGGCATGTTTTCACTGCCTGTTAAGAGTTGCTCCCCGGGTGAGAGGTGTGTGGCACAGGGTTTCACAATCTGTTGTTTGATACTTCGTTTGCTGATGCAAAGCTTCCTTGACCTGGGTGAAACTGCAGAGCTGTGGACTAAAGAAATCCTGGTTGGAATCAGGTGTGCTTCATTGCAGTGAATACCAAGTGAGAGGTATAGTACCATCTTGTGAAGCATGCAGGTATGGCAGCAACAAAGCTAACGAAACACTCTGACTGAGTTCATCAGTTACAGGAGAGAGCTGATTTCCTGAAGCCTGTTTTCATGCATAAACATTAACCAAAAGCATTTTGCTGAAGACTCCTAATTTTTGTAGGGTCACCCACATGATGAGGCAAAATCCATCTATCAAGTAGTCAGGTGTAGGTTGGCCATACCACAGTGTGATTGCACTAAAATAATTCCCTAAAACTGCTGTTACTCCTCAGAAATAGTTGCTGCTGTTACTTGTGGTTTAATAGGTTGCTGATTTGTGAGGGAAGTGCAGCACAAGTGATGCTGTAACTCTGTAGCTGCTGCAGAGCCAGGCTCCCTGTGACTCCAGGCCCTGAGGTTGTCTGCTGACAGCTGTGACTTGCAAGACTGGGACAGAAACAGATGTTGTGCTGCAGTGCCTGGTCTGCTGAAGTGGGTTGATGTGGGCAGGGTGGGCAGTGAATACAAAATGCATTTTTCTTTCCAGGATAGTGGTATTCCAGGAGAACTGAGCAGAAGTTGGGGATTGCATTTACAGCGTCATTTTCTACTATTTTTCCCTTTTTCTGTCTGTTAAAGATAGGGGTCAACCCAACTAGTATTGATCTTGTGAATATTGGTAAGGATGAAGTGGTGAAAATGAAGCCAGGCCAAGTTCTGCATGTTGTGAATAACCTTTACCCCTACACGGTGCAATTTGCCGAAGAGTCTGGGAAAACTGTTCTTCCAAAAGCAGACAAGGTGCCACATGAGGACTCCTGTGAGAATGATGATCTAGAGCATGTACCCCCAAAAACAATGAAGTTGGAGGCGGTGGATACACAAGGCAGTTCTACAAATCCCAAGCTAAGCAATACCAGTGTATCTACACAGGAGGGAACTTCTAGTAAAAAGGCAAGTGTATTGGTATTAGTAGTATCTGTGCTGTTTCTTCTGGGGTTGTCTGCTCCGTGGGGAGACATGGTCTTTCACTTTTGTGGATTCTGCTGGTGGCAGGCATCTCAGGTGAATACAGATCCTCAGATCCACAGTATACAGAGCATGAGTGGTGCTAAGTGCTCCTGACATCACCCAGACCCTTGGAAAGTTACTTGGAACTCATTCTAACCTGACCTGAGGGTTAGGTGTGTGTGAGGGGGCTTCCCTGTAGCAAATGAGGTTTTGGCTACAGTTTCTGGTAGAAGGATGGTCCACATGAGCTCTATTTAGCTGGAGTCACTCAGGGACACTGTCATGGCTCTTCAGTGGTTATCTAAAAGCAAGTGCACAGAGAACAGAACAACTGAGCCTTTTTGTTTTTTAGTTAGTTTATTTGTGATTGCATGGGACTTTTTTTCTCTTTCTGCTTTGTTCGTGCCATATGGCAGAACCATTTTTACATTAATGCATGTTACCAGCCAGAGTCTTTGAAAGGGAGTTTTTAGCCCTGTGACATGGAGAAAATAAAAGATATTAATGCATTTGGAACTAGTGCAGTGCTGGAGGAGAAGGCACAGAAATGAAACCCCTTAAGACAAAATTTTAGTCTTAGGTTGCTGTGAGTTAGCCACTTGATTTGTGGACTTGGGCTAGTTATATTAGGACCAGATTTGTGGTGGAATGAGCAGGGAGCTGACAACTCACACTGTTTCCCTGCCAGCACTGTAATAATGTTTGAACTTCTTCCTTTATAAGAATATGATGAATATCATTGCTGATCTGAATAGTTAAAACATCTGTTTTGAAACGGTGCACCTTCTATTAGGTGTTCAGTAGCTAACTTAAGAAATAGCTTGTCTTGGCTTGATCTTCCTGTGCCTTTCTTGTTTTCTGTACAAGCCACTGCACAGTACAAAAAAAATCAATACATCTAAGGATAAGGCCACACACTGCAATGACTTTGTTCTGTGCAGAGCAGTATGGGACAGTTAATGAAGATCTTTGATCTTTCTTTGGTTCTTGTATTCTCTGAAGCAGAGGGCCTTGTGCCATGATACGTGCAGGCAAATTATTAAATTTAAGCACATTTCTAGCTCTCTGTTATTAAATTTCCAATGTTTGGAAGATTAAACTTTTCATTTTCATGGTACCTTGTTAAGAGTTTTCAAAAGTAGCTTTTTGGGGGCAGTTGGAACAGGTGTGTTGGCATTTTGTAGAAGGGAAATAATTGAGCTTCTATGTTTATATTTTTTCTTCTAATTGTCATTCAGCTGTTACTGTACTGCTGTATACTAATGAATGTTCTTAACTGAATCCTTTAAAATATATAATTGGCCACTTAATTATCTTATAATTTATTTTCCCCATTCTGTTCTATAGGAACATTTAGGACACTGGAGTCAGGGTCTAAAGAGCTCCATGCAAGATCCAAAAATGCAGGTGAGAGCTGTATACTTGTACTTTACAGTAGGTCCTGTCTAGCAAAGCTAAATGAGCTTGCTTTCTTCCTTCTACAATTTGCTTTAACAATCAGTGGAGTCCTCCATAAGGGCTGAAATGTACTTGCATCTCTCTCTGTAGTAACATTAACTTGAGAATCTCTACTGTACTGATTTGGCAAAGTGTCATTGTCTTAATTATCTTTAAGTTCTCTGTACTGTGAGATTTGGCCAAAAAGGTTGATGACAGAGCAGGTGAGCTGTGCCGTTGCTTTGTTTCCTCAGGGAAAACAGCTAAAATGGGGTTATCATTTGAAGCTGAGCAAGCCACAGAGGTTCCCATTTTCCAGCAGTTAGTAGTGTCTTGTTTCTTAGTGCAGTTTCCTGCTTTCCAGCAAATTCTTAACTTTCACACCTTTATGTCAGCTGACAGGAGCTGACCCCAGGTCTCACTGGGCCCCTTCAGGTGACGATCATCGTCAGGCTGAAAATAATTTAGTCACAGTGTATGTTGAGTTGGAAGTGACCTATCAGGATCATTGAATCCAACTCTTAGCACTGCACAGGACATCCCCAGAACCACACCACATACCTGAGAGCACTTCTTGAACTCTGACAGACCTGATGTCATGGTGACTTCCCTGGGGAGTCTGTTCCAGTGCCCAGCCACCCTTTGGGTGAAGAACCTTTTTCTGATATCCAGCCTAAACCTCCCCAGACCCAGCTTCAGGCCATTTCCTCAAGTCACTGGTCATAAGAGTGAAGAGATCAATGCCTGCCACTTCTTGTCCCCTCACAAGGAAGTTGTAACTGCAGTGAGGTCTCCCCTCAGTCTCCTCGAGGCTGAACAGAGCAAGTGAGCTCACTGCTCCTCATATGGCATCCTTTCAAGGCCTTTCACCATCTTCTTAGCCCTCTTTTGGACACTTTCTAAGAGCTTAATTTCTTCTATTGTGTCACCCAAAATTTCCCTCAGCACTCGCGGTGAGGCTGCCCCAGTGCAGAGCAGAGCAGGACAGTCCCCTCCTTTGCCCAGCTGTGATGCTGTGCCTGATGCACCCAGACCATGTTTGGCCCTCCGGGCTGCCAGGGCACTGCTGGCTCATGTTCAACTTGTCACTAACCAGGACCCCCAGGTCCTATTCCATGGAGCTGCTCTCCAGCCTCTTGCTCCTCAGTCTCTCTGTATGTCCAGGGTTGCCTTGTCCCAGGTGCACAATCTGGCACTTTCCCTTGTTAAACTTCTGCCCAGCCCTCAAATTTGTCCAGGTCTCTCTGCAGGGCCTTCCTGTCTTCAGGGGAGTTGACAGTTGTCCCCAGTTTAGTGCCATTTGCAAACTTGTTTTCTATTCCTTCCAGTCCTGTGTCCAGGTCATTTATTAAAATGTTGAAGAGCACAGGGCTGAGGATGGAGCCCTGTGGAACCCCACCAGTGACAGGTCTCCAGTCTGATGTCACCCCATTCACTGTAACCCTTTGTGCCCAGTCTGTGAGGTAGTTCCTCACTTAGCTGATAACTAAACAGAAGGCTCCTATTTCTTGACTGATTTCTTTTTAAATCCAAGTGTGAAGTGTTGAACTGCATAGATATACACAAGAACTGGATGCCTATTGTCCTAGAATTGCCAGCTCTTTCAAATGAGTCTATCTAGGGGATAGTAAAACTATGGAAATTCTTCCTTGCTTTAAACATGAAGCTTAATTTTTATCCCTGAAGCAGAATTTTATATACTTACCAAACAGGGCTTTCTTGACCCAAAATGTAAGCAGGTTTTAAAACTGTTCTTTTAATGTTAGACACAAATAACTGTTTATGAGTGAAGATTAGCTTTATTAGTTGTTGCTTAAATATGAATGCAAAAACAACAGAACTCCTATATTTTCTTTTTAATCAAATATTAAATGGCAATATTTATTTCTTCTGAAAAGCCTTGAAAGTGATCCTTTTCCTACTGGCAGCAGGAGCAGACACTGGAATGTGTATAAAATATCTTGCTGCTGAAAGAATCAGTCTTGTGATTTGTGTACTGATAGAACTTTAATCTTCCTTCCTGTAGAGTGAGACTGATCTGTATATAAACATATAAGAATAATTAGCAAGACATCATCCATCTCTCATCAGCAGGTGCCCTGCTAAGAGACCAGAGGCACAATACACAGTTTGTGCTTCACTACCTGACAGCTTTTTATTGCTGGGCTCTCCCACTGTTGTCCACAAGCTTCCCAACCATTTCCCTTCCTCGGCCGCATTGAATTGTTGCAGAAGGCAAAACAAAATAACACAGGAAGAAGACAGGAATCATAGACAGGAATCTGTTCTCCTTCTGTGAGTGATCTTACAAAGCAGCGCACTGGGTAGGATGAACTGAAATAGCCCAGACTTCAATATTTTTGTCCTTGCAGTGCTGGTGGAGGTCTGCAGCACGCTGCTGGTAGCACATCTGAGATGTGTGCTTCACTCCAGAAATCTGCAGTCCAGTGCATTCCTACATGTTCTGTATTGACCACAGTGGTTTTGTTTGTGACTGCAGAGCTTGAATGGAGCCTGATGGAAGTAGAGTTCCCTAGGCCTCACTGGTATCTCAGTCCAGGTGATTTTCAAGTGTTCATATACACCTATAGCTATGGCTAACTTACTGCAAAGTAAGATTAGAAAGTTTTTTCCTTTTACAATAAAGTATATGAAGAAGAGTGCTGGAACGCTTCTTTGTAGCTACCTGGTGTATGTTGTGGAAGAAGGTGCTTATCCTGGAGCAACTTAATTCCAGCAAAATTATCCAGTTCTCACTGGATAGCATCTCTCCAGTAAATATAGTGTTTATAGGAATAATATATTTAACTTTCAGTCAGAAACTGATCTAGTTATTTGGTTTTTGCAAGGTTTACAAAGATGAAAAGACTGTAGTCATCAAGGATAAATATCCCAAAGCACGTTACCACTGGCTTATCTTACCATGGGACCCCATTTCAAGCCTGAAGTCAATCACCAGGGACCACCTTGACCTCTTGGAACACATGCATGCCATTGGGCAAAAAATGATCGAACAGTGCCCTGCCAGGGGGAGCCTGGAGTTCAGACTGGGTTACCATGCTATTCCCAGTATGAGGTAAGACCTAGAGGAGTCATGTGGTGGGCATGCTGTTCTTCCAGTTACACAGATTTGGAGCTAAATCCTTGAGATTTGACATTGCTGAAGAACAGGCAATCCTCCTCAACACTACAGACAGCTTGGTGTGCAGTCGTTTGCCCCACACTACTGTACAGATCCCAGTGCACCAGCGTCTTTGGCACAGTGGGAAATGCCTGTTGCGATTCTCTAGCAGAGGTTGGTGCCTGGGGCTGTGGGATGCCTGTGGTCCAGCCCCAATGACAGGAGCACTGCTGCCAATGCTAGGGCATCCCCCTCCCAGGGCACCAGTGTGGGATTGGAGACTGACTCCTAGACCCGTCGAGTCCTGCCTAATATCGAGCAAGGATTTGAGGCATGTGTCTAAGTCCAGACCTTAGAATGTCCAAGTGCCTGTTAATACTGTAGTCAGTTGTTCTCCAGTTCCTGAATGAAGCTTTCGAGCACTGATCAAGTCCCATTCAATTACTCTACAAATAATAAAACTTTGGTTTATTATTAAACCTTTAATAAGCCTTTGGTTGGCTAACACTACTGTTTCCACCTTTTTTGAAATTAGCAGGAATACAGACTGCAGTGAGGGGCCAATGGAATATGCAGACTAGTGACCCTGACTGTTTATAAGTGAAATGGTTGGCAGGAGACAGTGTTCCAGAACAGACTGTGTTTCTTCTGTCACAGGGTCAGGACTGACCCACAAGGCTGGCACTCTGCTGAATCATGTTTGCAACTGATGCAACTGCAAAATAACTTTGAGCATTAACCTTCTTCTCTCATATCTACATTATGTATTTTTTTCAGTCAGCTTCATTTGCATGTAATCAGCCAGGATTTTGATTCTCCGGCTCTGAAAACCAAAAAGCACTGGAATTCTTTTACTACAGACTACTTCTTAAACTCTGAAGGTAATGATTAGAAAAAGTATTTCATAACATATAATCCTGCTTACTAGGTTCTGGCTTTGGGATTTTCTTCCAAACAAATGTGCAATGTATACATTTTATTGCAGCAAGTGAAAGGGTTTATTTAATTTATTTGGGAGTAGCACTGAGTAAAACTCAACACATTTTGTGGCTAGTTTAAATTAGAATGCAACAATGACACACTGTGCATGCAAAACAGTGCACAGCGATTTGCAGTGTCATGTGTTTCATGACGTTATGTGGTCTCAATACGTGTGTCTTTTTTATTTTTATCCCCAGATGTGATAGAGATGGTAAGAAGCAAGGGAAAAGTGATGGTGAAAGACCATACCTCTGAACTTCTCAAACTTCCCCTCAGGTGCCATCGCTGTAAACAACAGCACTCCACAATCCCACAGTTAAAGGAACATCTTAGGAAACATTGGCCAAAATGATTTTGCAAAAAATCATCTTTCAATCTGTCTTCAGATTTCAAGCCAACACAAAACCCACAAAATGTTAATGGAAATGTATGTTTATTAACTGGAATGACAAATATAATGTGGTGAAAAGTAGCCTGGAAACAGCAGCATACTAATTTAGTAGTAGCTTCAACAAAAAACAAAGCTCTCTTCTTCCTCCCTACTAAAAATATAAATAAAGTGACTTCTGAAACTGAAGCTTTTGGTTGCAGCTTTATTTTGGTACGGCCACGCTAATCTGTAAGTGAACTGAAGTCTGGAAGAAGTGCTTTGTTTGGATGAAAATTTATTTTAATTCAGAAGCTGAACTGAGCCCAGGTCTAGATTTCTACTCAGAAAGAAACAATGATTTAGAGGTTTTTCTCTTCTCTTGATGTTTTCTGCCTACCACTGAAGTTCCACCTACGTGTTAATGTTGCAAGCACTGGTGTGGCTGACAGAATGTACTGTCAGTGGAGAGGAAGGAGCAGCAGCTGATCATCCCTACTTTGCTGTGCCACTGAGGCCTGACAGTTCAGTGCTGCTGAACTGCCCCCCAGCTGTGGAGTAGGCTTTGCCCCTCACCAGGGTGCCAGGATGTATTTAAACATTTTTATATTAAATACATGTGTAATACACAATGACCAGCTTTACTGCTCCCCAGAGTCATAGAACTATCAAGGTTTGCAGTTGCTTGTCTGGTTATGTTGAGGTTGGTACAGAAATTGTGTGGTTTAATCCCGTCCTGTTTGTCCAATCAGGATTTTAGTGAGCCTCTAATGATTTGACTGTTGTCAAGATGTAAACTTCCAGAAGCAGCAGAACAGTACTAATAAAAATCTCCTGAGTCCTCATCTGGTTTGTACAGTTCAACTTCATCCTGAGCCCAGCTTTGACTTCAGATGCTCTCTGGGTGAAATGGCTTTCAGTAAGAGTGCACAGAACTTTTGCTATACAAGCAAAATGCTGCTCCTAACAATAACACATTCCGTGGGGAGAGGGTGTCCTCTTCTTCCATTCCACCATGCAGCAGCATGGTGCTGTACCCACTCAAATGGGCAAATAGTAAGTTGATGTTGCTGGAAAAGAAAAAAGATGCTCCTGTCATAAAGTTGTCCCCAAAAATGTGTTCTTTCAACCCGGTATGCAAGAAGCCAGTCCACACAGAAGGTCATGTTTATTTTGTGCTTGTGCAGAGATGGGTGCTGGGTAGTGAATCCAGCACACCTGGTTCTAGCCAAGCACTGTAGCTAAGTTATTTTCTAAATACCTAAGTCTGCACTTAGCTGATGTCTAAATACCTGCCTACTCAATAGCTATTCAACAACCTTTTGCCTGCTTCAATTTAACGGCGCAATGTGTTTCGAATTTATTGTGCATATTCAGTAGGTAGGATTCATCTGGAGGTGCATATTCTAAGCTTTAGAGATGTGGTTTTTGCATTATA
The DNA here is from genome assembly GCA_008694505.1 of Cyanoderma ruficeps. Lineage (NCBI taxonomy): Eukaryota > Metazoa > Chordata > Aves > Passeriformes > Timaliidae > Cyanoderma > Cyanoderma ruficeps. The sequence goes on along the minus strand of VZDJ01000024.1, from coordinate 884,189 downwards.
ATGAGCCACGTTCATCTAAAGGATCCTTTTTTAGCTGATTTAATCAATTTCAGTAAAACATGGAACATTGCCAAATGCAGTGTTCACTATCTGATTCAAGATTTCTGTTTGTGTTTTCTACTTGTTTCAAAAGTATTCTGCAAGACCCTGCCATTTCCCACTTTTCTTCATCTTTACAGTATTTATTGTTCTCCTCTGACTGTGTGAAATCTTTTCTTAAACTATACCAGAATGGGGTATGCCGAGGTGAAGGGCTGGCCCTGGCCTAATTTAAAGCACCAGAGTTCAGCTTTTGCTGACATCAGTAATAATATGCCTTAAATTACAAAATAAAGCTTAGACAGTAAGAAACAATGACAAAAGCACAGTCACACTGTGAATTAATTCTTGACACAAACTAGGGCTTCAGCTCACTCGAGGTAAATGCTAATGCTTTGCAACAGGAACCAATTTGGACCAAGGCCAGCTGTGAATGCTGGAGAGCTGTGGTCTTCGTCATGGCAGACACAGCCCAGGAAGGGAAACCATGCTTCTTCATGGTGAAATGCACTGCTAATGGCCCATCGTATCTGGGTGGGAGTCATGGTTTCAGTACCTCTCAGAGCAGGTCAGAGTGAAGCATAAACACCTGCAATCCGTCTGTATGGGAACAGCGTGCAGCTGAGTCAGTTTCCACACACTCAAATGCAGAGCATGATGCAGAGCAACAAGCCAATGTATGATGCTGTAAATCAGGAAGGAGGGAGGGAGGGATGGCAGCCATGTCCAGCACTTGCTGTGTGAGGTCACCCCTGTATGGGAAAGGTCTGCAGGAAGGCAGCAGTGGGCACAGGTGCTCTGAAGCCAACAAGGGGCAGCCGCCTATAGGGGTAGCCTCAAGGCCATGAAGGAAACCAAGGCAGGAAACGTAGACATTGTCACAAGTTACTTGGCGTGTGGCTTTGCAGGGGACGGACCCACAGCCTTCCTCCAATCTTTCATCTACAGCTGCCAAGTCCATACAGGAGACTGCAAGCAACCAATACAACATCTTTGTTGGAAGAGAGCCTCAGAATAACAGCATAACCTTAACACTCATCAGCCACTGATGATAAAGCATCTCCCTTCCACCCCTGGCTGCAATTAAATATCTTCTGGAACTGTATTATCTTCTGTAATATTGTTACAGGAATGAGGCCTAAAGCCAAGGAAGATGTGGTAAAGGACTTTCCATGAGATGTGCCATGAGATATGTGGTGAAGGGATTAACATGGTGGTAGGCTGATAGGGTGACAGGTTATCAGCTGGAGGGTCAGGTGACCCTTGCCCCTGGAGCCATCCAGGTGGAAAAGAGGGGTGCGAGAGTTCTGTTCCACCCTTAGAAAACCCCACTGCCTTTGTCCTCTCTTTGCAACTCTCAATACTCATTTACACAGAAAGTCGTTCTCTCTCCCTCCTCTCCATTTACCATTGCAGTTAGGGAATATTTAACTATAGTCTCATCTCTACTTCTCCCAAAGAGAGAAAAATCATTCTTTGAAAGCCTCCAAGGCAAGAGAATGAGAACATGACCATCTTGCAGACAAGTCAACAGTCTTACTTTTCTCCTTCCCAGAGCAGGGATGGCTCTTTGGAAGATCTGTGACTCTGACTCCATTGGAGTATACCTGGGAACACTTGTACATAGCACTATACACTTGTATTTTGCAGGTGTGTTTATCACTGACAATCTAACAAGATAAAATCTGCTGCTCCAATGAACCACACCATTTGTGGATCTGTTCATGAAAGTTCCTACTGAACTTGATGCATTTCCTTTCATTTAATGAAGATAATCAGCAGACAGGTGAATAATATCTAACAAGAGAAATAGGCTTCCATACAGACACATTTGCTGAGAGATTGAGACATTTTTATAGTCAACTCTGGACTTCTGCATTAACTAATTTTATAGTTAACTCTGTACTTCCATTCCTGGTAACTCTGTAGGAGCCTCCACAGAATTTGTAAGAGCAATGTGTCTGTAGTGACAGTAACTAAAGCTGAGTACATTTCAAGATTACATGCATCACCAAGAAGGCAAAAAAACATGCCAGCAGAAATCAAGGGAAAGCTCACTCCTAGCTGCTGCTGAGAAGAAACTGAGGTTCAGCAACTTCAGAAGCAGTTGCTGAAGCAGGACATCCCCCCTTCAAGGCTCACCAACACTAGGTGCTGCTCCCAGCTCTACTGCTCCTTACTCCAAGTTCACTTGGGAGGGAAGGGTGTAGGGGAAGACAGTAGGAATTCAGTGATGATTGATTTAGAAGACTGGTCTTTCACTTGGATGCAGACTTAAAGGGGTTTTGCCTTGATGGGAGCACAAGAAACCACACCTAACCCCAAACAATCTTTGGCTTTCACCATCACCATAATTGAAAAGCAAAATAAATCACACACGTACTTGGGCACAAGCACAAATCCTCAGTAAGCCAGTGGCAATTTTACCTTTTCTTGTGTTCTCTTTCTAGACAATAGATTAGGTTGTGCAAGACCTCAGCATTTCCTGGCATTGGATTTAGGAATGTCAGGAATTACAAGTGTTATATTTCAGTTTGCAGGGCCCGAGTGCTCTGCAGAGGAGCACAGACTCCCTCATCAATCCTTTCTCTGGATCTGGTAGATGGCTTCTGTATTTCACCATGCTACCATTTTGAACCAGACCCAGATCCTGTGAAACAGTCTTGCCCTGTAAAGTCTTTCATGTGTTTTGCCATCTCAAAAGGCTTTATTTACTCTTGGAGATTCTGTTTCCAGTGTAGTCACAGTATCTGGCAACATGCTTAAGTCATCCCCACACAACCCAGAACCGGCCATGAAACTCAGAACAAATGGAAATGAGATATGCTCCAATGCTTCACACTGACAAAAGACTTTTACCACTGTCCTTCAGCAGGCCCAAGGCAGCACAACATACGGTGCAAGACCAAATGGCCACCCCAATCTGATGGAGTTCCTGCCACACAAAAACAGTGACCTGCAGCACTGGACATGCTCATGTTGTGCAGTCAGAACACAGCTCTCTGCTGTGCCCTTAAACACCTCCAAAAGACACTAAAGCACCTTGTTTGTGCCATGTTTTTCTGCAGCACCCAACGGAAATTGCCTGAACACCGCAGCCGCCAGGCCAAAACTAACCAAGAAGAGAATGTTACCACTGAAAGGGTTTCCACCCTTGTCTCCTTCCTCTGCTCCCAGAACTGCTGCTGTTACTTCTCACATCAGATTGCAGAAGTATTCTGGGGTAAAACCTAATTCTCAATACAAGACCAGTTTCCAGATGACACAGTTCTGCAATAGTGCACAGCATTATCAGGGTACAGCTGCTGATCTGTCAGTGCCATAAAGCAGCATTAGTCTATCTTCTTTGATATCAGATAATTAGGGTAGTACTACCCAGCAGAATGTGACACTGACACCTCCACCCTGCTTTTGTTTGTGTTTTCCTCTGTCCAAGACCTCCCTCTTGTGAATGGGCCCAGTTTCAATACAGCAATGGCTGTTGGCACTACAGGATTCACTCTGATGGAACAAAGCAATGATAAAAATCTGGTATCAGCAAGAGAAAACAGAAAATTCATTTAGCAACTACAGCAATTTGCTATTGGTACAGTCTTACAGGAGAATTCTCTAAAGCAGGCTGTGCTTAAAATGTGGCCTGTCATCATGGCAGGTATTAACTCTGGGAGGGAGGCATAGCAGAGAAGATAACCCATCCAATACTGGTGGGATTGATTCATCCAGAAAAGGGGAGCTTTCAGAGCTGCACATCTTTTTGCTCCCCAGCCTCACAAGCCACCTCTGCAGTGGATGTGAGTGGCTGTGTCTGTAAGTGTGACACCATATGGTGAAGGGATCAGTGACTTGCGCAGCCCCAAGAACAGTGTATCAGAAACACCAGAACAGTAACAGCTTCTGCAAAGATACAATGAAATTATATGAAGAGTTAAGAGTTCAGAGTCCACAGGGATTCCTTGGCTTCTGGTTACTGGAGAAGATGCAGTTTCCACTGTAGATTTTTATTTAATTTTGGTGGAGCCAGTACTTCTGGATCTGAAAGGCAAATGGAACAAGTGTCAGAACAGGGGGTAACACCAATATAGTTTCTTCAAGAGCTGTCAACTACTTTGTTCACTTTTCTTACATCAAACAATGCTGAGAAATCTCTTGACATTTGTAATTTTCCTGTAGTGACTGATCATCAGCCTCCACAGGACAGTGTCTTCAGAAGACCTGCTTTCATCAGGAGACCTCTGGGAACACCAAGTCCCCTCTCAATAGTTAAGTGTTACTGTTCAGAACGAGGAGGCACAGGCACAAAGCCACAACCATTAGTGGCACAAAGCAAAACTCCATTCATTCACCTGTCACTGGCCCATCATGCACCACAAAGAGCTGGCTCCTTTTGGAGTGAATAAGAGGCACAAGGCTTTTTCTGAAGCCAGCCCTGCAAAGTGTCAACAGACAGGCTGCATCTATAGATTCAATAGAGGACTAGCAGGGAAATTTCAGGACTAGCAGGGAAAGAGGAGGTAGGACTAGTGGGAAGATGGAAGACTGGGGAGTTGGGGCCACCCTTTGGTAGGTCTCTCAGCCCTAATTTTGTATTCACTGCAAGGACTTTGACATGGCAAAGTGACACAAAAGATTGTAGCCTGGTCTGGTCAAGAGCCTGGCCTGATTGCCAAAGCCAGAGAGAAAAATTCAGCAGGTAACTTACATGAAGAATTATCTAACACATTCCTTAAGAAATCATTTTCAATTCCCTCACAACAAACTAACATTACACACACAGGAACCCAGGAGCAGTTGAGATATTTTTAGCACAAAAGACTGTGTAAAACAGACAGATTTGCACACAAATTCAGAGCAAAATAAACTTTGTTAATAAAGTTGCTCACTTGCCACAAGCCAGCATGGTACACCATAAAGAAAAGCAAGGAACCATCACAGCTGAGTAACTGGTACAACTCTTGGCAGGTAGCACTGCTTGGAGAGCCTCCAAGCCCACTAACATTCCTGATATTTCACACTCAAACTTAACTCAGAGTCCCAACTAACCTTGTACAACAGGATGCATCATCCTCTTTTGCTGATAGGCAGCCATGATGCTGTTAGCTGTGGAATTGGGTCCCAAGACCTGTAAGAAGAAATAGCTATGTTCCAACTTGAACAAAGCAAGGCATAAGCAGGGATAATCTCAAAGGAAACTCTGCTATTATTGTCCAAAACCAGGAGACCTCTCAGTACAAAGTGAACAGGATCAAAGCGTAATCGGTGTGATCAAAGCCCAGTGATGTCTCAGAAAAGTTAACAGAGAGGCGAGAGAACTGTTTTTACACAGCTTTTCAGGACACAGAACTCTTATCCCAGCACCTACTTCTTCACAACATCACAAATGTCATAATTCAGCAGGACTGATTTCATTACAGCACCATCAATATTTAAAGTTCATCTCGGAGTCTCTGTTCCTGTCAGAACAATTTTAAACTGTCTTTAAGAGTCCTGCTAATCAGCAGGTAGGGCGAAGATACTGGGGAACATTTTGTGTTCACCATAAATGCTCAGAAACCACTTATTAGAAATGAAGACTTTTTTACTTTGGAAAAATAATCCTTATTTTGCATTAAGCTGAAGCTTAGAAGCCTGACATAATCCTTCTTTTTTAAATTTACTCCTTATGATATATGGTTCAGACTAAATTGACCAATCCAGTAGCTTTTCACTTCACAAGATCACACTGGGCAACAACTACTCTAGTACACTTCTACCATTAGACCTAGAAAAGAAGGGAGGGTTCCCATATTCTACAAATTGCTTCAGATGGGGCTTACAAAAACAAATCACCACTAGGACAAGGCAACACATGCCTCAGAAGACCTCATCACATCCAGTGTGGCATCCAGTGCAGGGAACACAGTAGGCTATACATGCTGTACCCATCTAGAGTGTACTGACTCAGCAACTCCTGCCCAGAATGTCTACTGACCCTCCAACAGCAAAAAAACTCAGATTTTGAAAGCCATGGGAGGATTTCGTGCTCTTTGCTGCAGAATGCAAAATACTGCTAAACACTTGATACTGTCTAGTGAGTGTGATAGGTATTGTGGATGAGCACAGACCGGGCTGATAGAGCTCTGTTGCAGGTCTGGAGTCCAGATTTCTGGGATTGAGGTCTCCATCAACTGCAAAACCTCTTCCAGGACTTGCTGCAGTGCCCCAGCTTGCTCATCGTAACTAAAAAGCACAAGCTGTTTCAGAAGGACGTGTATCTCTCCTGCAGGAGGAAACAGAAGCAATAAATAGCAATCAACACAGATATACTAAACAAACAGCTGCATTTCTTTGCTATCAGCACACAGGAAGGAGAACAGCAACTCAGAAATGGTTCCGTTCCTACTGAGCCCCTACAGTGTCCTGAGAACAAAAGGAAGAGAAATCTGCAGTGGCACTAAGAAGGCTTCTTTTCTCTGCTCCCAACTTCAAATGCAGAGAGGTCAAGTTATTCTGAGCACAGAGGCAGATTAACTAAACCAAGGTCCAACACAGATGGCTGTATGGACCAGGCAGCTTTTCTCCCCAGCATACACAGTAAGAACAAGAGAGGGCACACTGCCTTAGCTGTCCTCATCCTCACAAGCTGCAGCCTGGATTAAGATCACCCATTGTCCTACCTTTCACAGTCTCAACAGCCCGAACACTCTCTCCCAGGGCTTCCAGAAGGGCAATATCCTCAAAAGGACTCCCCTCCTTCAGGCTGTATCTCTTACGCTCTGCCTTGCGTCGGTTCTTTGACGATCGCCTGCAAAGAGCATGTTCAGTTACAATGTGCACAGTTAAGGATGAGCTGTTAGCAGGGTTAAGTCTGAATGAACATCAACAGTGTGCATGAAACTTGTCACTCAAGTCCTTGCTTTCTCCAGTGACAGAGGACTGCATGTAACCTTAAGTGCTGTGACAGTTTTCAGTGCTACTCAACCAATACCCTTAGTGGTCTGAAACACAAGACAGGAGTCAAGCTGTTTCTCTGCTCCAAAAAGGACTGCTCCATGTTCCAGCAAGGTTAAAGCACATCTACAACACAAAGCAGGAGCTGCTCCAAGCACAAAGCAGTAGTCACTATCAGGCAAAGCTGAGGTCCACTTAAAACACCGGTGGCCAGGCTCTGTGCTTGGCTGTGAACATTTTAATTTCTGCCATCTCCAGAGCGTGCCCAGCTCCCACCCATGATAACAGGAGAGCAACTTCTTTCATAGACCAGACCTACTTGCATAATGTTCCCAAGTGATCTGCACACCCTGACACTGAATACTAAGGCTGCATTCTCCTTCGGTTAACATCTGGTCCACAAAAAAACCCAACCAACCAACCAA
>VZDJ01000024.1:676468-876779 GCA_008694505.1 Cyanoderma ruficeps | reverse complement strand
CAGCCAGGGAATTCAGAAGTGGTCCCACAGATCACACCAGCCTGTTACACACCCCACCCCACAGTGCAGCTCATATTATTGAGAGCATTCAAAAACAATGCACACAACCACTGAGGGAAGACATTGGTACGAGTTTTAGTAGCAACTCCCATGCACCAAGTGCAAAACCTGGGCCAAAGAACACAAGACATGCACACAAGCTGGTAATCTTTGAGAGGCTCTGCCTGTATTCTGTGTCTAGCTTTCAATAGCCAGCTCTTCTGGCCACATGCCCAACACCCATGGAGCCAGAACCTGCCCAGAGTCTGTGTTCTCAGCTCCTCTGACAGGCACCCAGTTTCTGTTGCACTAGTAGCTTCTGGCCTTTTCTGCTCTTTCCCTTTCAATGAGAGTTAAAATAACCACGAAATGTGTGTAATTAAAGCAGCTCCAAGGCACCACAGCTGCAAGGAGGAGCATGTCAAGCATGAGCAAGCTAAGCTCCTGAATGCTGATGCCAGAAGAGTCACTACCTGATTGGAAGGCAGATACTTACGCTGATATTCTTGAATTGCTGTGTGAGTATTTGCTGTTCATGTCACTGGCTGTCACAACACTGCTGGTTTCAGAGAAAAGCTCCAATTCTGGGCAATTTGGCACTTCATAATCTGCAAAACATGGCAACAACTATCACACTATGGAAAAAGGTCAGAATTATTTCAAGCTTTCTGGCTGATCTGTGTAGCCTGCTGGGCAGATTCACTCTGCCTTCTGGTGTTCTGGAGCCTTATGTCTCCCTGCTGAACCAGCACACAAGAAGAACCAGTAACTGTGAGAACAATCCTGCTCCTCTGCCCTGGTGGGGATCCTAATATTAAACAGCACCATCAGAGGGATGACAATCTCAGTGTGGCAGATCTGGACTAGGACACAACACTCTGCTTTCAGAGAAATTCCCTGAGCCTGCATGACCTAGCAGGTGAATATGCCTATAGGTACTTTCCACAAAGGACATGCTGAGCAGTGTCTCAGCCAGCCAGGATGGTACTGTGGAGACAATGCCATGTCATTTTCAAGAGCTTTGAGGTGCATTTTCATAGTGCAAAAGCTGTGACCCAAGGAAGAGCTGAAAACACAGAGTAACCACACTCCAAATATGGAGTGAGGAGGGGTTGAGAAGGATGCTGTTTTACTGCTGTAGATCCCATTGAAGCTAAAGGAGAGTACAGTTCCATTAGAGCAAACAGCAACCAGGAACACATGATCCCAGTTTCTTCTGCAGGAGAAAGTCATATGCATTTCAATACTAACCCTGTGGGTTCTCACAGGCCTTCTCCTTCAGCTCTCGCACCACTTGCAAGCGACTCTTATGGCGAAGAAATGCTGTTTTCTGGGAATCTAGGAAGATCAGCTGACTTTTCTGAGCTGATCAGTAAGAAAATCAAAACATAAACATTTGTGCAAGAGAAACAGAAAAGCATTTTTTACACAAGCACAGTCCTTCAACAAGCTCAGAAAAAAATCCCGCAATTCATAAAGCATGAATAGGAAGAACAAGGAATAGTAACAAAACATTCTTTCTGTGTGGAAGGGAGAATAAAGCTACCAAATAATTTTTTATTCCAAAAACTACTCATCAAAGCTTACAGGACAGATAGGCATTTTCCTGGTCCACAGCTCTGGTGCCCCACATGCTCTGGAACAAGGACTGTCCTGCTTGTTCATGGACATGCAGACACAGACCCCTTTGCAGCTTCTGACTGTGAGGTCTGGAAAAGCTCCAAAGGAGCCTGACTAAGCTAAAAAGATCCCATGACACTGCAGGGCTTCAAGATGCACTGAGGAGAGCCAAGTGCAGCTAACTGATCAGCACCAATTAGATGGAAGTGAAGTATCCTTCCAATACTAGAATGCTGTGACTTTCCACAGACCCAGCCAAGATCTTTTTCAGCCTCAGACTCTTGTACAGACTCACCTTCCAAAACAGCAGGTTTCAAGTTGGTCTCCAAGATATCCAGTCTACCATACTTGTAAATCTGGATCAGGATAAGAAAAGAAGGTACCATTTAAGGATCTTACCCAGATCACATCCCTGTTTTTACACTCTGAAGATGTATTTTCACTTCTGTTCTTGTGGTTTGAAATGTCTTACCAGTCTCAAAGCTTCTTCCCAAAGAGCCCCTTCTAAGAGTAGAAGAACCGCCTCTTCATAGTCCTAGAAGGAAAGAGCAACCATGGACTGCTGCTACAAATGTTTGTAATATATTTTCAGGTAGAAGCTATTCAGATGGGTATTTCTATGCAGCACCATCCCAGTTAAGAGGAAAACACTACTATGCCAGCTGCTTTGAGGTGTTGACATAAAAACCCGAACAAGCAAACAAAAACCACAAACCACCTCAGCAAAACTATGTTACTTCTTCCAGACTACGGGGAAATCCCTCTGGAACTCTGTCTTCCTTATTCCAGCCCTCACGTTTCAGCTCTCTCAGACAAAGGCTTTTCATACCAAAGCATGGGCGACTTCACGAGTGGAAAAACTCAGGGACATAGCATTTATCCCTACCTTGCTCACTGCATCACCCAGGCCTGCTCTGCCCTCCCCAGGGGGGGCCATGGCACAGACTGTTTTGGTGTCAGCATGCACAGTCACATGTGGTGCAAGAGAACAGAGCAAACATGGATGGTGTATCTGACTGACAGACACTGGGCATTACTGGGACACAGGGAGGAGGGTGATTACATTACCTGAGTGTACTGCTCCAGGAGTATGGCTGCCTCTGCATACTTTCTCTGTTCAACTAGTTTTCCTACAAGAAAAAGTGGAGTTTCAGCTTTTCAGAAACAGCTGGATTTTGTGCCAAAAAACTACAAACTACAGGAAAATCCCACTCACTGAGACACTTTCTATCTGCTCACAGGTGTATGCAATTGCTAAATTACAGCTGTAATTTAAAAAGGGCATGAAGGATTTAAATCACATTACGTGACGGAAAGAGCAAATACTGGAGTATCTAACTCCAGAAGACTAGACTCCCAGAAGCCATGTTCCTTCTGTGTTAAGTGGCCCTTCATAAACTCCGCCTCTGAGTAAGGCTGAATTCAGGATGATGGTCCATTCTCTTGCTGAAATAGGTGAAATTTCTCTTGCTGAAATATACACCACATCCACAACACATTTCATGTCTGACGTGCTAGTGAGCACAAATTCTCTGACCAACTATCTTCTCCTTAGAACAACACACAGCTTTATGTACCAGCTCCTCCTAGCTGCTAGCTGGCTTCAAGAAAACAAGATGCAGCTCCAAATTATGCAACAGCCTTTGAGGTCAGTGAATAGGCACAGCACTTGCACCAGTTAATGTCTAGAAGCCTCAGTAACATCAGACACTTCATTTCGTGTCCATTCCTTGAGGTTAACTAATGAGGCAACTTGGAAGAGCAGTCTGGCAACCAGCTGCAAGGGGACAATGCAAGAAGCAGTCAGCACTGGGCAGCCAAGGCCACGGTTTGCTTGGCAGCTCCTGGGTTGCCTACCAGTTCAGCTTCAACACCTTTGGCTCCTTTGAGAAACAAAGGTCATGTGCAAATGGACAAACCTTTGGGGAAACATGGGATCTTTGTTCTCATTTAAGAAAAGTGCTGCTGAATACTGATGTTTTCATTGAATTTTAGGAAAAATTGAAGTGAACCATAAATAACAGTAGCCACTTCTGCTCTGCACATTTCCATCTCTTCAAGGCCTACCTGCCATGTTCCGTGCCAGGCTGGACAGCTTATCCTTTGTGTAACCAAGCTGTGATGCCATGCACAGGGCTTGCTGCCAGCTGCCGCTGCTCTGAAAAGCATCAAGTGCTTTTGCAAAGATGTCAGCACGAGCAAATATCAATGCAGCCTGTTCATACAGCTGCTTCTGAATCAAGTACTCCCCATATGCATCACTGATGTCCTGAAAGAAAGGGACAAAAAAACCCAAAACAAGAAAAAAAACCACCCACAAAAATTAGTAAGGTCAGTAGCAGTCCTCCATTAGTAAAAATTAAGGAGTCATCAACAAAAGCCTCTTATCCAGCTTCTCCAAGCAGTTTCTAACTATTTCTAACCCCATTTCAAACTATATCAAGCAAAGGGCTGATGATTAGCACATGGAGACGTTTCACAGAGCTGCAGCAAGTAAAACAGAGAGGCATCTGACTCTCCAAACCAAATGCTGTGTAAACCAGATACTGCAGGAAACCAGACCTTTCCTCTCCACCCACATGAGCAGGTTTTGTTAGAATGCCTTTCTGAATCAACCTACTTTAGGAAACAAACACTGGCACAAGAGAACACGCACACCCTGTAACTCTACAGGCACAGGCTACTCAAAGCTCACTATCTCCATTAAAAAGGGGCAAGTGGATTTGACTGGAAGGATCCAAGGGGAATAATAAAACACTCCCAAGTCATTCAGAAACAGACCTCCATCATGAGTAAAGATTCCTTTCAGCTTTCACAGCTGCAAATAGACCGATTTTCTCTACTTCCCCTCTCGCTCAACTCCTCCTTGTACAAAGGCTTGTGTGCTGTGTATTTACAGTATTTACATTTGATTATATTATATGCACTTACATTTTATCTCAGTCTTGGACAAGCTAAAGTTCTTCGGTAACACTGAAACCAGTAAGGGACACTACTACGAGAAAACAGCACATCTAAAAGTGTCCAAGTTCTCCAGCACTTTTCAGAATAGTTTAAGGATAACAAATTGTCTCCACACAATCTACATGCCACAAAAAGGTCAAAATGAGAAGTCCCCCTGAGATTATGGAACTAATTCAGCAAGATAGTGCAGCAGAAGAAACAGGACTTCCAGGATCAAAGGAATAACAACCACTGATGACCAGGTCCCACAGGGTTAGTGCTGAAAGTCATTCCAGCTGTTATCTCAGAAGAGCATCTCAGACAACATTGGAATAGTAATGACCTACAGAACTTGAACACAAGCAGCTGCAGTTTCATTTCTGCCCTCATGCAAGGTGCTGAGGAGATCCAAACACATGCATAAGGTAACATAAAGCTTTGACGCTGCACTGTCACGAGCCTACGCACCTTGTACTCCTGAGTGCTAGAGGGGTACAGCTTCAAGGCCTCAGAATACAGATTCTGATCCTTCACCAAGTTCAGAAATTCCGAGAAGTGTTCAGGACCTGCAGAAATAATTTACTTTTTGTAAAAATAAAAGAGAAAGTACATGGCCTTCTCGGCTCCCAGAGTCTGGGCTCACAACATGAAGAAGCAACTAAAGGTGCCTGGGTGGAAAAGCACCCACTCCACTACTGTAAAATCAAGGCATTCGCTTCCTTGAGATTTTGCCAGAGATATTAACCAGGCACAATTCACTTGAACAGGAACAACACAAGACTTCATGTACTTCATGTCCACAGAGGAGTAAACATTTTTTCCTCCTGCACCAACCTACAGTACAAAAACAAGTAGCCGAAGTTCATCACGCATTACCAGACAGGAAGGTGACCTTGTGCAATGCTTCTCTTTCTTTAGCTACTTCCCCCCAAAGTGGAAATGTTGCACTGCAGAAATCCTCCTTAGGACACCTACCACATTTGCTGAGGTGGCCAAGAGCTTTTGTGTATCTCTTCAAATGTCTGTCTATTGTATATCGCTGATAATTGGTTTCCATTTTCCTGAGGGCATTTAAGAAGGGCAAGTATTCTTTTGGATCCTGCAAAGAACAGTAAAAACTGCAGTTGAGCTGATCTGCTAAAATCCTTATTTGTCCCCATCTTCATCAACAGACAGTCCCATATTTGAAATTATATCATAATACACTAAAAAAGGCTCCTTTTTTTCCCCAAATGTAAGCCATCCTAAAGAATCAATTTGTGCACATACTCTTGCCAGAAATTACTAACTTGAATTACCAGGCTCCCACACGGACTTTTGCAGTATCTAAAGGCTGGTAGCATTTAAAATTCAAACCTATGTGTCATAGCAATATTGTTTTCTATTATCTATGATTAGGTATAAATTTGCAGCCATAAAGTTGATCAACTTCTCCACACCAAAGGTCATAAAACCGGTTAATACGAATACAGTATTCTAACTGATGGGCAGCAGAATATGCTGTAACAATAGGAAATTCTGAAGTAGCAGATGGGCACTTCAGTTCAGAGATTTCACATTAAACCCACATGAAGACACATGCTATTATCATGGGAACCACTAAATAAACAAGAATCAAGAGTACAGAACTGAGAATGGAGGACACAAGTCACAAAATTTCAGATATCAATCCCTCCCTTTGCCAGAGCTACTTTGCCCTGCTGCTCCAGAATAGCACTGTTTCACCTTGAACACAAATAAATTTCTAAAGCTACGCTCAAGAACCAAATGATGCAGACACGACATTTTCCCAGCATCAGCCCAGGCACACAGAGAGCAACTGGAATCCTGCCTGGGTAGAGAGCCATTACTAAGAAAACACATGGGCTGATCTGCAGACTACAAAGAACCTTTGAGAAAGTAGAAAAATAAGTTCCTTAGCTGGAACTATAAGCCAAGACCTTTTGAGACTTTTCTGCCACCATGACGACTAAATCAAAGTCATACGTCCCCAAGGAATAATCATACAATTCATTGACATCCACAAGGAAAAGCAGGTACTTTAGTGCTTCTTCTGCACTCACACCTTGGACATCTGGCGTGATGCTTTCTGCAACAAGATAAAGCAGCATATGACCTGTTACACCACTAGCAGTGGAACCCTGGTGCGAGGCAAGGATGCACCATCAAGCACAACCCTGACATCAGAGAGGGACCATCAGACTAACAGCTTGCTCTGTCTTGCAGAAGGGTTACTTTGCCTTTACTGGGCAACTTCAAGGACCATCCCAAGCATAACACAGAGCGCGCAACTGTGATGAGCTCGACGCATCAGCACAGAATAAAGGAAAAATTTGATAAGTTTGAGATACCAAAATCCAGAATAGGAACTTCCATGTTGGCACAACTAGAGTTCCAACTGGAAAGTGAAAACAGGTCCAACTCTGGGGTATCTGCCAGCAAACCTAGATAAAAGGGTGAGCTGAGGGCATGTACAGCAGCCTATCTTAGGTGATATGCTGCTGTACCTAAACACACAGATGGTTTCAAATACATTTCTGGTTTTTTACTTGCTGCATAAACAGTCATGTTAAAATAATTTTCTTGGTGAACCATGCTAACAATCAAAGTGTGGAGGAACCATTTAGTGCAGTATCTCAAGGTGTAGCTGCACTGCAAGCTGCAGATTGAGCACTGGGTGGTGAGAGCTCTGGTGTGAACTTGCCTAACAAAGGGGACAGAGACCTGTGAGACACAGCAGAGCTGAGGACCTCCAGATTTTTGCAGGGATAGGCTGTGAAGGTATAAAAGTTCCCACAGTCCCAGGGTCCCTCCTCAGAGGCATCAGCTGGAGCTGCTATTTTGTCAATTAGTTATTGCACTAAATTATTTTGAGGATCAGGATGTCTGAGACTCAGCTATAGGAAATCTGAGGCTGAACTGGTAAGGAATCCTGGTTTGACTTTGAGTGTGGGGGCCGTAGCTGTGCGGGGTGTTCCCAGCTCAGGTGGTGCAAATGTGACTGCCAGTGTGGTTCCTGGATGGTCAGATGGAAAAGTTTCCTCCTTAACAGTTTTGGTTGGACAACAAAGTTTCCTTAACACAAATGTCCTGCAAACCACCAATTTTCAAAAGTTTTGAGTTCCTGATACAAAACCTCGAAGATCGTGAACCTTCTGGAGAGCAATTTCTAGTTCTGGAGGACTTTTCTTTACATGTGCTGTCAGTATCGATAGGCAGTACCTGAAGAAAAGAGAAGTAGTGAATGAAAAAGTGAGAAGGCCAAAAACCAGCTTATTCCTTTTTTAGAACAGTTTATGCAAGTTCTGGTTTACATCTTAGTAAAAAAATAGCAATGCAACTGTTCAGCCACTTTGATCCTCCTAGAGGAAGGAAGCAAACATGGGAAAAGAACAGAATATACCAGAAAGATTCTTCTACTCAGCATGTCTCCTCAAACATGTCACAAACATGAAGGTTTATTTGGAGTAGAATGAGCTTTCTCACATGCCAGCCAGCATGATGAAGAGGACATACCTCTCTCTGAAAGTTGAGATAGCTGGACACAATTTTCAAAATGAGCTCTGGCACAAACATAACCTTTTTTTTATAAAATGAAAGCTTTCTAGGGTGTTTTTATACTTAACATACATTTCACACTTACTATTTCAAAAGAGCTTTCCCAGCCAAGCAGATGCTTTATTTTCTGAAAAAGTTTGCTGGGAAGTGAGTGAATTCTCAGTGCTCAGCAGCTACCCACCACCTGTCACTCCTCTCTCCGTAACACTAAGCTGCCAACAGTTTAGCACCATTTCAGCGAGCACTGTTATCTTCCTATTTTCCCAGCTTTTATCTTTGTCTGGTATTGATTTGTCCAAGGAGGATGGTTACCAAAAAGGTAATTAATCAGGAACATGTAGCTGATCATTTACAAAGTAATTTAGTGTCAAATGGAACCGCTGTTATCTTTCCAAAGGGCCAGCTGCTTCACACAGTTAGCAACTCCCAAGATGAAAACCTTGTTCATGTCTCCATTTCCACACAGATGGACCCTAATTTGAGTGTATCTCCTAAACCTTTATAAGCATCCTGGATCTTTTATTTTAATTCTGGTAGTAAAATGTTGGTATGCTATCTGTGGAATTATTAGATGTTTCCAGGGTAGGATCCTCAGCAGAAGCAAGGCATGGATGGTATAGTTAATTTTGTGGAGCACAAGCTCACCTCAGAGAAGCCAGAGTCAAGAACCTGATGTCAAGGACAGCTTTGCTTCCTGCCAATGACTCACTAGAAATCTCTCTAATGGTTTCTTCACCTACAGTAAGAAAGTGCTCACTTTTGAGGGTCAATGTGTTCCATGGCAACTCTCATCACATCACATATGAGGTTTACTTTTTTCTGATCAGGATGCTGGCGTGGCTGGCTGTTACTGCTGCCTTTCAGAGATGGATACATACTCTTTGTGAAATCTTCTTCTCTAGATAAAAACAGGTAATGTGAATAAGAGCACTATCCATCATATAGCCCAGAACAAAGATAATAAGGTTAAGGAACTCAAATGCATGCAGAAAATAACTACTCATTAACTGCCATGTTAACAGGAAGCTCTCCAAAAATCTGTCAGTCCAAACCAATTGTCAGCCAAGAGAGGCGTTAAAAAAAAACCCGTAAAACTGGTCAAACAACTACTTCAGTAGCATAAAAATATCAGAAGGCAAGATTTACAAGATACAGATGTCTTCTACTAAATCCACAATGTATTTATCCACTGAACAATTCAGAAAAATAAGCCATTTGCTACTATTTCTGGTCAGGTCAAAACTGAAAAGCAAACAAAACACCTAAGTGAAAGCACCAGTTCCTACACAATTACTGACTTTTGAAGGTTGAGAAGTCCTGAAACTAGCATCACCATAAAGCATCATCACTGACCCTTTAATAAAGAAGTCAGAGGACTTGTTTGAGAATCCAAGAAAGTATCTTGGCTTCAGACTAGATATGCACTTCCATCTTGCTCCTCTTTATGAAGGAACAACTTTCTCTGTTCTCATTTACTGCTCTACAGCAAACCATCAGTGAAGGCAGAGCACCCAGACAATATACTAATTACTTGCTGCAAAAATGTAATGGCTGCCTGCAAACTGGACTTCCCAACAAGAAACACTACCCCTGAAACTACTGAGCCTACTCAAGCCTTTATGACTCAACATGCCAGATATCTGATTCTTTGCACCCACACTGAAGAGCTGCCAATATTTTGACACAATAATGTACCACCAATTACATGCATGCTTCCATTTGCAGACTTATACTTACTTCAGTTCTGTGAAAAACAAGTTGATATAGTTCACAGAATCTATTTGCCTGATAAAGGTTTCTGTGTTTTCCAGAAATACCTGAAATGAACAAGAGTATATACACTGTTATTCTGAACACTAAGAGCATGTACATCAAGTACAAGAATAAATTCACAGACCTTGTCTGAAAGTATAGGATGAAGGAAATGCTAAATCGAATCTGTCTGTATGATGACGTTGCAGTGCAGAACAGCCATCACTGCAGAAAGCAGAAATGACAGCACCACCTACACTTTTGAGTGCACTGTTCCAGGGCAGGTTAGTATGGCAAACAACACAAGAGAACTTGAGCACACTTGCCTTGGGATTGTGGTCGTAGAGAAGATTGAGGTTGATTCGCAGCTTCCTCATACACTGAAAAGCTTCCCTGAACATAAGCCTGGAGGAATGAGTCAAGCAGGACAATTTACATAGTGGACAAGATGCAAATAAAGGCAACTGGCTAGAGCTAAGCACAGAACCTGTGGGAAGAGAACACCCTACACAATAAGCCTTCCAGAAAAATGTGCAATGTTAATTGCTGACCTTTGCAGTGGGACACAACAGCTTGCAAGGTTGAAGCAATACAGAACTTAGATTATTTTTATCTCCATTAAAAGAGAGTGTTACATTTTGTATCAATTTCTCTTTCAGAAAACATCATCATAATGAATTCAATAAAAAATGGAAAACAGCCAGCTTAAACCTGAAGTGATTGAGATGTCTGGAGAATGGAGCAGATGAAGATTTCTCCCACCCACACAATTTCAGCATATGTAATATGCCCTTCAGTGGTGCAGCAAGAAGTACCTGGCACAGCTGACAGCTAGACTTCTAGGTGGTCCCCATAGAAACAGGTTTGCTCCCTCTAACAAGGGCAATTCCTCTGAGTTTAGCCTCCCTGTCTTTTCCAGGTCAGCCAGCCTCTCACAGCTCACGCTTGAGAAGGGAAGACAAGAATACACCAGTGCCATTTACCTGTCTAGCCACTTCCGAATCTGGGCAAGAACCAGAGCACGGTGGTGAATGGTTTCCAGATTTCCTCTTGGCATCTGTAACACAAGATCCACACACTTACTTGTAGTTACTCTGCCTACATAGTGGGAAAAGTGAGGACTGGCCCATTTCCTGGACCAGTCTGCTACTTGCAAGTGCATGGGCCTGTTTGCTTCCTTCAGAGGACATGCAATTTCAACCACTGTGGAAAAATACTTGGACATTCTCTCAGTTCAGAAACATTCCTTTCTCGGAAGGCTGGACTCTATCCAACCAGGCATGACCCAGAGTAATCTGATCAAGTTTCACGTCAGCCCTGCTCTGAGGAGGATGTCGGGCTCCACACCTCCAAAGTGCCTCTCAAATTATATCCGTCCCCATTCTGTGAATCTCTGGTGGTTGTGAAGAGTGAGCTCAGCAAAACCTAAGTGCCAAGGCTAATGGAGGGCTGCTACTAAGTACTAGGAAGTGAGTCTTGAGATTTATGGTGAGAGGCCACAATATGTAGCACTGCACTTCCTCAGCCATTAGGAACTTCATTAGTCCTTCCCAGTTCTGCACACACCTATCTGCCTGAACCTGTACTGAACCTAACTCCCAAAGGCATGCTCAAAATCCCTCTGCATCCAGCCAGACAGCTGGAGATTTGTGAGGTGCTGTGCTGCAGCACTGTAGAGCACCAGCTTTGTAGCAGCGCACACACAGTGTGCAGGTTGGCCAGGTGCCCACTGTGACAGGCCCCTGCACACCCTGACAGCACACGTCAGCAGACATGGGCAGAGCACTGACCTGCAGCACCACCTTTGTGTCCTGGGGAACGACGGTGACGATGCGTGAACCTCGTTCCACCTTGCGCAGGGTCTCACTGTTGGGTGCAGCAGCACTGCTCAGGCCAGCCTGCAGGGCTGGAGACAACATTCATCAGCACAAATGGCACATGCAGCACAGGGCTCCATTAAGGACCTCCTATGTTGTAGGAGCCAGGCAAGGCTGTACTGGACAAACCAAGCCACCAGTACAGCAGTGAACTTCAGCTATTCCTGACAGGATGGGAACTTGCTGAGGGCTAATCACTGCTGCATCTGTACACAAAGTAGAAGTGTGTCCTCTGCACAACAGAATAACAAAGCGCAACAAACCAGATGAGAGTAGCACTGAAGGGTATAAAGGATCAGTAAGCTGTGGTCCTGCCTTTACCAAGGTCATCACACTTCTCACAGCCAGACACCACCAGAAGCTCTTTCTACAGTGATCCCCTCTCTACCACACACCCTCAAATAGCACACAGACTTCTTCTTTTGGGCATGAACAGCAGAGGGAGAATGCAGGGCTAGGCTGTTGGCAAGTGTGTAAGGGTCACCTACAGCACAAACTCTCTTCCCTGTGAAAAGCATGTGATATATATTCAGTTCCCTGAGTACCTTCCTCTCTGGCAGATTTCTGAAAGCAGCTCTCTTACTCTCATCTCTTAAATACCTCCTTTGAGGAATCTGAATACAACAGGTTTGGACGTGAAAAATGGGGAGATACTGTGTTTCCAAGACAAATGTTGTGAGTTACCAGCAGCAGGCAGCCAGTGCTGATATTTACCCTTCACAGTTAAGTTTTTCAAGCAGAAGCACTGACAGGTGTGCGAGTTGGTTGTCACCAACAAAAACTCATTGTATGTTGCGAATGATGTGATGTTAATAGCAACCTGAAAAATATGAAGTTTATCACAGTTTAGACCAGAATACAGAAGCTGCCTTTGGCAGGGGAAAAGGGGATGAAATGAGGGGCAAAAGCTTTGTACCTCAATATCATTAACAAAAAACCGGCATCGATCTGTGAGGCCCAAGATCACCTCCTGTAATTAAAATAATGACAACCATGAGCTATCAGCATCACAACCTCCAGCCTTTCACAACACTGACAAGCACTGGATTGAAGTATCTTACAATTAGGTAATGAGTCCCTCATGTGAATTACTGTGAGAAGCCAGACAGCAAGTCATCCAACCTCTCTTCCAGCAGGACTTAAACTTGAACATTTTTAAACACTGCTGGCTGAAAATCCAGCTTGGCCTACCCTGTAACTGCACAGTCACAAAATGGAAGTAGAAGCTGTGCTAGAAGTCTAGGCTTTTCTATTCAGCAGCACGTGGTCTAGGATACCAGAGGAAAAGTACCACTAAAGAGCAGAGCAAAGCAGCTTCCTACAGCTGGATGCACACTGAAGGAAGGAAATCCCTGAAATACTAGCAAAACAGCTAGTCATTCAAGTTGCTGTAACTATCAAGAAACCATCTCCAATAGGAAAAACCAGTAGCAGGAGATCTGCAGTAACTCAGTGCAGCCACATTCGCACATAGATTAAGTTCAAATAAAACAAAGCAAAACGGTTCTTTCATAAAGAGTGTGGTAGTCACTGTTAGAAATTTCCGATCTGAATTTTCTCACTCTTTAATGAAATTATTCATTGTATTCCTGGAATGGGGTGATTGGGTGTTAATTGCAACCCACCAGAAATGCTCTAGAAGGCAAGAGAAGACAAGCTCTCAGCTCTGCAAAGGGCCTTATGAAGAACACCATGAACAAGTATCACTGGGCCCTGGGCTGAAGACCATGGGGTACTTTTCGCACAGAGAACAACTGAGTAGGGAATTTAATCAGCTCGCAGTCTTACTTACTTCACCACCAATCCTTGTGATGGAAGTCTGCACACAACGGTAGGGGAACTGAACAGCAGAGCTACTGCTACTCCGCCAGGGCTCAAGGACTGGAGAAGAAGCCTCTAAGGAGCAAGGAAGATCTAATTGTTTTCCAGCCAATCAAAAATTCGGACATTAAACCCACATGACATATATCTTAAGAAAATCACAACTGGGAATAAGCTACACTATCTGACAGAGAGGAGGAATGCTGGCACAGAAGACCAGGACACAGCAGATAAGGAGGTTGTAACTTCCAGGGGCTCAGTAGTGCCTTTATTCTGCTGTGCAATGAGAGAGAAGATCTATGGAAGTGGCAGTCAGTCAGCGTCGAACTTTGTGTGTGTGTGTGTGTTAACATATTCGTGTCAATATACACACGTATATATACATATAAAGTTACCTTTAATTGAATTCTGACACAAATCACTAATTTCAGCCCATTTCTGGGAGCAGAGGAAATATGAAAGCAGCACCAACTACACAGCAAGAGTCATTAAAGTCTCTGAAAGTCAAATCATCTCATTAAACCTTTTAAGAAATATCTAACAACTACACCTAAGACCAGATACTTTAATAGGGCCCAGCTTACCCCACAGGTATTTTAGGATCCGTCTATCAGTCAGCTGTAGAGCTACAGTTTTGGTCACTGGGCTGCAGTACAGGCTGATCACTTCTCCATCTACAGGTACTGATAACCTGATGCAAGCCAGAAAAAAACACAGAATGACAGTCACAACAGATACACTTGTGAGCAGATAGCTCATTCCTGCCTTTCTTGTAGCCAGATGAAAAAATGCACATCTCCAGCATGGACATACTTTGTTCACAGAAGGATCTCCTGCAGTCTTCTCACACCTGTCAGCTGACAGTGGCACCACGGAGGACCAGGAACTCCAGCCAACAGGCATCTGCCTAACTGCGCTGGTCACTGTCTGCACTGCAGCACTCTGCAAACACACCCCTCTTTTTCTGTTCTGCACTTCACATGCAAATCATTCCGTCTTTTCTGGGTGAGTGCTGCAGAAAGCAGCTCTCCTGATCTCTTTGGGAACTGCATTTCTGTGCCCCAGGTGGCTTTCTTTTGTCTGGTTTTGGCTCAACTGGCCCCACAAAGACTAGCAGGTGAGGAGGAGGAGAAGGAGGAGGAGGACAGCAGTTTCAATGGCTACTGGGCCCCTTCTGGACCTTGATAATGGTGAGCAAAGGGTAGAATGGAGGAATTCAGTGTCATGTGCCATCCCCTCTCCCCAAGGGCCTCTAATTCCAAGGAACAGAGCTATTCTGTACTGATATAAGCATGTTTAGCATGTACCCTTGCCACGCTGGGTGTAGGCATTAGGACTACAGGAGAGTGCTGACGAGTAGGCAGCTTCGAGAGCAGTTTGACTCTCCCACCAAAAGAGAGCCAAACTCCTTAACCAGTGGCCTCCAGGCTGCAGGTCTAATAAGAGACTTAATTCCTTCTAGGCAATGTCCAGAAGCATTCTCAGACTTCAGCCACAACTGACAGATCTCTAATACCGTAAATTCAGGCACTCTTCTTCAGCTCCAGCCACGTGAGGCACCGCAGTCAGATGGTGAAGGACAGACTGAGCAGCATGCTGACCTTGACCAACAACCAGGAAGCTGTCATCTGGCAGCCAGGTGAGAAACCGGAGCCCCAGAGGATCCATCACTTCATTGCTGCTGCTGCTCACATCAACTCTGTCACAAAATAAGAGAGATCAGGACAGAAATATAACCTGATTTCAGTAGGCCACCTCACTAGAGAGGCAGAGGACAACCTCTCCAAGGCAGCCCAGCCTTGCTAAGCACAACCTGGCAAATACACAGCATGGCTGGGAGGCCTCCAGTGCAGAAACACAGATATCCAAAGCATGAATCCTGCCACAGGCTGAGCTGAAGATAAAGGATAAGACCTAGAAAGTTCCATCTGTTTTCCCTAAGTAGTACTGCTTCCATGCCAACTACCTCTAGGAATAAATAGAAAGCATGGTGGGATTTTTAATCCCATTACTGTCTCTGCCATGCAAGCAGCTCTGTTGCTGTGTGTGTTGTGATCATGGGCCTGGGCACTGCACCATCACTGCTCTGTGCACCAGGCACAGGAAGGGATATCTCAGTGCTGTCACTAACAGTCACTGGTTCTGCTGGATTGAGACCTCAATAAAGGGCATTTCTCAGCACTAGTGGCAGACACAGTGTCAACAAAATGAAACCATGCTATCTGACAGCCTCTTAAAAATCCTGAGAGAAGTGGTCAGAGCTGTGACCTCTAATGCATCCAGTGAGGTACAACCCTCTTCTCCCCTCTTCAGCTGTAGTAGTTCTATATTACCTGTAGGTTTTATCCAGGTATGGTGTTTCCACAGCTGCTTTAAAGCCATTTCCTCCCACAGCTCCAAACTTGACAGAAGGGTCATTCCCTGTACTCTGTCCTGGCAAACACAAAGCAGAACAAAGAAGAGCTTAGAGATCCACCCAACAGAGCCCCTTCCATCTTCAATCTTAACAAAAAGTAGATGCTACATGGAAGTATTAAAGAAGTCAGAAAATGCCATCACAACTTGTCTAGCCAAAATGTAATCCTCATTAACACTCACTTTGAGGAAGACAGTCACCTTCCAACACAGCAGTACAAAACAGCCGTTTCCTCACAGCACACTGTATATGGAAGTGCTTTGGGAAGCGCTGGGTGCCCCAGACAGACTCTCAGACACTTCCCAGTGACAGTCAACATCATGCCATCAGAGCAGCTTATGCAAGATACCATGTGCTGCACTCAAGCTGAAGCTAGGCAGGGGAATACTACCAGCACAATTACATAGCCAAGTGCCAAACACTGTCTTCTCACAAAGTCAGTGCACCACCAAAACGCTTCTGTGTTGCTCAAACTACTGGAAATGAGAGCAGCGCTTGAACTCACACTTAAACAAAGTATGTCTTGTGTAAAGATTTAAGTGACCACCACCTTACTAGTCTCCCAAGGAACACAGGGTTTCTTCTAGTGAGGTTGCAACATGGTCTTACCATATCTGTACACAGAAATCCTATTATCAGCATCCAGGACAGCCATGTCCCCACTACGTTTGAGATCTGTGTGAAATGCAACCTGATTTACTGCCTGTTGAAGCTGGATCTCATAGGTACACATGGGTGGAGGCACCACAGCATGCTGGAAGGCCGTGACAAGCACTTTATCTGTGAAAGAAAAGAGAAAAAAATCCAAGATGCACCACAATCTAAATGTTAGTGAGGCTCTTTCTGGATTCTTTATTGGAAGCAGAAATAATGTTACAGGAAAATGGTTGCTGTACTCTTAGTGGTTATCTCCATTGAGCTACCCCTCATCTATCAATTACATGGATCATTCCCTAAAAGCTTTGTAGAAACAATTAAAAGAACTGAAAAGGCTACCCCACCTTTTCTGACCCTGGAGCTGGAAAGCTGTCCCACTGCTTACCCCCATCTATAACAGCCACATTTGCCATATGTTGACTATTCTCCCCCAGCCCGTGGTCTGTGGTCCAATGCCAGTCGTAGAAGAGGTAACGCCAGCCCCGGCAGAGTATGTGTAGTCTATACGGGTTCTCTCGGTCCCATTGCAGTGACACCAACTGATTTTCCTCCAAGCTACCGAAGTGTAGACTTTGCTTCAGGTACCAGTGATAGTTCCCTGTGGTCCACAGCTGAACTGTAGAAAACCAAATAGTTACTACAGATTAGTACTTGAGATCCAGCTCAAACCCTCCCCCCCCAACCACCACTGCATTTCTAGGGATGGGTTGAGCGCAATTAAAATAACAGTTCTAGTCTTCACTCCACAAGCTGCGTCATACAACACACAGCACACAAAAACAACACACTGTGCAAAAGTGAACCCTAAAATTCAATGAGCTACCCTTGTGAGATGGTACCCTTGTTAAATGAATGGCTCAGACATTTAGTATTCCATTTATATTGCTTCCAGTTACAGCAGCCTGGAAGATGCTTTGAACTGAGGCTGAACTACCAGCTCTTCCTCACCAGCTGCGCTGGTTTTGGGTGAGGTAGTTAATTTTCTTCAGTGTCAAGTATGGGACTGTGTTTTGGATTTGTGCTGAACACAGGGTGGATAAGTCGTGTTTTAGTTATTGCTGAGGAGGGCTTACAGAGAGGCAAGGGCTTTTCTGCTTTTTGCACTGCCAAGCTGGCAAGGAAGTTGGGAGATGCATAGGAGGCCAGGAGAGGACACAGTCAGGATAGGTGACCCCAGCTGACTAACGGGATATTTCAGAACATATGACATCATGTTCATATATTAAGAGGGAGGAAGAAGGAGGAAGAGGGGGATATTTGGAGTGATGACATTTTTCTTCCCAAGTAACAATTACACATGATGGGGCCCTACTCATCCTGGCACCTGCCTGTCCATGGGAAGTGATGAATTAATTCCTTCGCTTTTTATGGCATGTGTGGCTTTTGCTTTTTCATAGTAAACTTCTATTAACTCAACTGATGAGTTTTCCAGCTTTTACCCTCCTGATTCTCTCCCTGATCTTGCTGGTGGGGAAGTGGGCAAGTGACTCTGTGGGGCTTGGCTGCTGTCTGTGGTTAAACCATGACACAAGCACAGCAGTCTCAAAGCCACTGGTAAGCCTCCACAGCACCTCCTACCCTGCAGGTAAGTACCCTCTGCTAACAACATCTGCAGGCAAGCATTAAGAGCCAGAACCTCACGGAGTGCTCTCACCGTAAGTGTTTGGGTTGGACTTTTCCACCTTCAGGTCTTCCAGCCATATAACCAGGATTGTAGAATCTGCATTCCAAAGCATTTCATTAACCTGTAGAAACAAACATAGCTCTTACTGATATTCTTGCTCCCAGAAAGTTTACAAGACCAGGACGTGTTCCAACAACAAAAGGTGCATAAGTTAATATACAAATAGAAGCCTTGTGTATCACAAAGCTTCTGAGAAGGCATCCTGAGAAGAGCACAGATGAAGAGGCCACAAAAATGACAGCAGCATTCTCTTTGCTTTCCTTGACACTGAGGAAGCATCTGCCAAAAGACCTTCCAGCATCCAAGCACAAAAGCTGAAGTAACGCCCTACCAATAGCTTCTAACTTATTTGGGATCATGCAAGTATATAACCTCACTCTTGCAATGGCTGACATGCTGAAAAGTACTTTTGAATCATTTGCCCAGCATAAAGAATACATAGCCCAGAAGTACCCCATGGCTACAATCTGCCTTTACTACGTGTCTTTGTACTATGGGCTTGCAGAGGGCACATCTCCTCAGGCTTCTTCATTGTTCTCTTTTCAGATCACTTCTTCCATTAGGATAAACACAAAGTATTAGGTTAAAAACCTCCTCCTAGAATCTGGAAGAGATCTTCTCCATTACACATTACATCTCTTCTCCATTACACTCTCATCAAAGAAGCCCAAAGAACTTACTTTGACCTGCCCTTTTTGGAAAGGGAGGGTGAACTCTCCGTGAAGAAGTCCATTCTTTTCCAAAAAAACCACATCATGTCGGTTGGGCTTTTCCTGTGTAGATGCTATCAGGTTTCCTGAGGGCCTTAAAAAAGAGCCAAATGAAAATTCGTTCCTCACACAATCGCTGTCTGTCATTTTAAACCCCGGTCATCTCCCATTTTTTCCAGTGACACAAAGGAAAAGACAGCAGAGGGTGTGTTTTCCTCAGTGCTGTTGAGACAGTCATAGGTCCAGCACAGATCAGAGCTTATGATATCCACAGGTGACCAAATAAATGTCAGCACTAGGAAAGGAACCTGTAATATTTCTTTTTATACAGTGGAGCCCAAACCCACTGGACACTGACTGTATGCAGAGAATATCTCTTCTTCCCACTTGCACTGCAAGTGTTAGGATTTTCAGGGTTTAAAGGGCTACTTTTCCTTACACAGCATCAGAAGGCAACTTTCTTCAAGTTTTGGGAAAACTCAACAAAATGCTGAAGGAATTAAAACGATGATTTAAAATGAAGGATTAAAATGAATGAATGAATTAAAATGATCAAAGACTGTGACCAGGGAATAACAAGCAACAGTGCTGTCAGCATGCAGACTGTGGTACTACTCACTTCCAGGACAGTGCTTGTTCTAATCCTGAGATAGGCTCACTTGTTGACTGCAGCACAAGCTCTCTGCTCCATACCCGGACCTTACGAGCACCTACAGGTTGAGAAAGCAGTGAGATGAACGTGTAAGAAAACACTGGGAAGTGACTTTTCTAATTTTATGAGGGTAGAAGAGCAAATTTTGATGCACATGTGTAAAAAGAAGATTCCTCTTGTACACCTTAAGGGCTAAGAACTTATTCTGTGTCAGGCAGTTCTCCCATAGTGACTAAAGGAACTATACTAGAAATTTCAGTCTGGTGCAGTTCAGTTATAATCCCGCTCCAGCTTTTAGCATAGAAATGTTAAAATTTTGCTATAAATTTACAATGCTCCCTAATCTTTAGTACAAAAGGTAAAAACCCAAATGTGCGGAAGAGCAGTTCAGTTTGATGCAATTCAATATGTTGACCAATACATTTAAACTGTTCAAAAAGTAGTATTTATCATGGAAAACATCAGTTACAGTCTTAGAAGTAATGCATATGCTCATCACCTCTTTGACTTCAGGGCAAAACCAAGGGAAAAGTATCACCAGTATTTTAAAAAAGTGCGCAAGGCTAAACTCTATTATGAGTGTGTATGAAGCCGAACAGATTCATCCCTTTGGCATTGAGAGCCTACCAGGTATTGCTTAAAGCTTGAGCAGGTGAAAGAAACAGTTCAGATAGTATCGACAAAGCAATACTCCCTCCTGGCACCTCACTGAACTGAAAACCACACTGCAAAGAAAGTATTCAAAACATCCTATCTATAAAATGGCCCTGAGAACATCAGAGCAGAAAAAAGGGCAATCAAATAGCTCAGCTCACCCTTGCTTTAAGTGGCCAACAGATCACAAACAGTTCTTGCCTTACCTAGGTTCTGCTTAAGAAGCCCTTCACACGCACTGGTATTTCAAAGAAGTTTGGTGTCATACCTGTCTCTGGACAGACAGCACTGACTGCAACAAACTGCCCATCTCCTCTCCACGTCACCCGAGGCCTGCCATCATCCCAAGCAGACGTTGGTAACACTTCCTGAAGTCACACAAAAGAAAGGTGCATCAAAGTTTGGGAAGGCAACTGCTGTCTTTGTCTAAACTGACTGCTCTTTCAAGAGTCTTAAGATGAAATCCATCCATTAAAAAGCATCAAGACTAGTAAGTTAAAAACTCATTATTCAAAATGTTGTTTTAGGAAACACTAGAATGAGAACTATTTAATTCAATCTGTTCCTCCTCCAAGTGCCTCTCCACATGATCATACACTATCCTTCCCATCTACCAGGGTCTCTACTTATAGACAGCAGTGCATAAGCTGAACACATGGTGAACTGAGATTTGTTCAGGACTGATGCTGGAATGGCTGCAAATCTTACTTTGAGCTCTGTTTGGAAAGTATGCTTTCTTGATGCTTTATTGAATTCAAAGGAAGATAAAGATGCATTACTTCAGACAACACAGAGACAGACAGAAGCAGCCTATGAAGAGAGCTACCAAAAAGGTGGTGGCAAATTGGCATCACAGGAATAACAGAAACTCCCCTTATGCATGTTTTCCCTGAGAAAGCATCAGCTTGACAAAAAACAAGCAGTATAATACCGTCTGTTTGCGATGTGCTGCCTGTTTCCCTTCCGATCCATGGAACTGCGTCTCCTTTTTACCCCAGCCAAGAGCAACAAACTTTCCTGAAGAAGAAATAATCCTTGTAGTGGAAGATCTACAGATAATACCTTATATTACTGTGCACCATGTACACGATCACAGCCACAAGCAACCCATACCTTCTCCCCAAGTTTTATTCTAAAAACCTGCTGGGACGTTATGTAGTCCAGAAAGCACTTTGGTACAGGCAACTTTCTTGAATTTATGCTGACAAGTAACAATATTGACTTCACCCTTCAGCTGTCCAGCAGCATTACAGTCTAAATACAGTATTTCCTGGGGCCTCAAAGTGCTCAGCTCCATTTCCTTACTTTCCAATGCTTACAACGTATCAATTACATCGTCTATAGCAACTTCAGTGTACCTCTCACCTTCTCCAAACTCATCTTGGTGAATTTGCTTCTCAGTAATTGGTTCGAAATCCCTTGTCATCATGATGAGTGTCTGCTCACCTGTAAGGCAGATATTGAATACAATACTGCTAATAGTATCTGCACCAAACAAAAACTCCTGTTCTCCTGTGTGCTCCTACTGTCCTGTCATGGACCTGAATATAGAAAACATGGTACTAGGGAGAACATATCGTTCAAAACATGAAACCTCAAACTGGAACAGAACACTTCCAAGTTTTTCTCCTCAAAAATAAGCTTCCTGGCCTAACCTTTAGTTTTTTTCACCTTCCAAACAAGTACCTGGTTCCTTTTCTCTTGAGATATGAAGGACAAGACGGCAACTGGGAACAGTCACCATGGATTTATGAAGAGGAAATCATACCATCCTGATAATCTCCTACAATGAGATGACCAGCTTGTGGATATGGGGAGAACAGCAGATTTCATTTATCTTGACTCTAATAAAGGCTTTTGAAGCTGTGTGCCACAACACCACCACAGACAAACCCATGAAGCATGGGATAGATAAAAAGAGAGTGAAAACCAGCTGAACTTCCAAGCTCAAAAGCATGCTAGCACTATCAGTAAGTGCAGCTCAAGGTCAGTCACTGGTGTGCTCCTGGACACTAGGGGCAATGATTAACACCCTCCTTAATATTGGAAGCATGGGACCTCAGCAAGTTTGTAGATGACACAGAACTGGGAGAAGCAGCAGGTACAGCAGAAGGTTGTGCTGCTGTCCACAGGGACCCTGCCATGTAGGGCAAAATGGGCTGTCCAGAACCTCATAAAGCTCAACCAAAAAGAAGTCATGTCTTGCATATGGAAAATAATAACCTCAGACACTAAGACAGACTGGGTACCAAGTGGCTGGAGAGCAGCTTGGCAGAAAACCATAAACTATGTTTCCTGAGGCACCAAGTTGAACTGGCTAGCAGTACGCCCTGCTGCACAGGTGGACTACAGCATCCTGGCTGCATTAGGAGTGCTGCCAGCAGGTTGTGGGAGGTGATCTTGCTCCTCTGCTCAGTGCTGGTGAGACACATGGAATGATGACCCAATTTTTTGGCTTCCTAGTGCAAGACAAAGACATACTGGAAAGTCTTCAAAGGGTCAAAACGATGATCAAGGACTTGAAAAATCTGTCACATGAAAGGAGGCTGAGACAAGCCAGACTGCTCTGGAGAAAAGGCTCCAGGGGAATCTCATCAGTGTGTGCAAATATATTATGTGGGAGGTGGGATACAGTAAAGAAGACATGGCCACGTTCTCTGTAGTGCTGAGGGACAGCACAAGAGGCAACAGGCACAAACTAAAATACAGAAAATTTAAAATTTAAGAAAAGGTTTTTTTTTACTCTGAGGGTGGTTACAGATAGCAACAGGAGGCTCACAGGGGTTGTGGGGGGTCTCAAACCTAACTGGGCACAATCCTCCATCAACTCACTCTAGGTAAAACACTTGGAGCAAGGTGGTTGGAATAGGCGATGTCCAGAGTTTCCTTTCAGTCTCAAGCACTCTATGATTCCGTTTTGTCTGAGGCTGACTTTATTTTGTAGGTGAGTGATACCTATAGTTAATTAAGGCCTGTGATACACATATTTCCTAACAAAGACTAAAAAACAGTTTTTGCTACTAAGAAGTCAAATGGTGATATAAAGAAGTTTTTACGTTTTTGAAGCAAGATCAAACGTACTCCCTGGGAAGATTTTAAGGACTAAAAACTCTTCCAAAAAGCAGCTTTTGGGGCCTAACCAATTTCTGCTTAGATCTTTGAAGCACCTTATGAATCATGAAATGATACCTAATTTATAGAATCTGGTAGAGTTTTTTCCATTTTAAGTCCTAGTCCCAGTTTTGTAACTTGTTCATCCTCTCACTCAACCTTAGTTATGCTTTATGCTTTGGCCATAAAGAGTTTCACTTCTACAGGCAGAAAGCTTACAGGCTGTTATTGATACCTGTTGCAAGTAAAACAAGTTCTTGGTCAGGACTCCAGCTCATGACACTCAGACCGCTGTCCACACTTCCAACACATTCCACCTGCAAGACCAAAATAAGATCACAAGAACATGAGTGCAGCACTATCCCAGCACAAAAGCAAACAGTCACCAAAGCAAAAGAAAACTGCCTCCTAGTCAAACTGCCTCAAAATTCTAGCTTCTTACTTTGTGTTGAACAGAACAAAAGAAACATTTCTGACTAAAAATGGTTCCAGAATGTTTATGAATGAGAGCCCAGGTAATGTGGAGTCTAGAACATTCTAACATACACAGTTTTAGAACAAGCTTTATGCTGCAACTCTCAGTCTTATGTCAGCACATATCGTGTCAATACTAATATGGCCTGATAGGGCCACAGACATAATGATTCTTACCTAGAGAATTCCAACAGGTAAACTTGAACTCTGACCACCCTGCTGAACTCGACAGCTGTATACACCTGCACCAATGTCAAAGTTTATGGAAAATTGGGGTAGGTTTTCTGGGCCGTTATGAGCAAGTACTAGCAGTAGGCAGAGAACTTCTGTTATGCATGGCCACCCTGATTTGCAAAAGGCATGGAACAGAACAAGAAATATACCACTCTTTGCTGTGATAAATACCAAGATTATGCCGTTCAAGGAATTATGCTTGGGTGTCACAATCTTTTCAGGTAAGAAAACTGAGACTGGGCACCAGTCAACTGAGTGACTACCAGTCACGTAGAGAGGGTTTCAGAATAAGTAGAGGAATCTTCCAGACCTCTTTCTTGGTGCCCAAACTGCAGACTTGGTGCACCAAAAGAAGACTGGACAGAAAAGCAAAAAGCTGCAAAATAAGCCAAAACCTCATAAAAGAAAGAATGTGAAGTTAAACCAGTTCTCTCACACATCTATCACTGCAAAAAAAAAATTCTCCTGTATCACAGGCCCTGTTAACTCCTATTCCCTTATGATGTGTTCTAAGTTGCAGTACAGGACACATTTTTCAGATACAGCTAACTGTGTATTTAAGTGGTAGTGGCAAATCAAGTGCAAACATGAACCAAAACAGACAAGCTGCAAATAACCACAATTTTACAGCAAACCCAGACAGACCACTGTCATCTCATGCCCACTTAAACATGCACTGTTGGATTGGTACTGTGGGAGCTGATTCAGACTTTAGAGGATGATGTTGTGTTAAGTGTCTTGCTGAAGATGATACAAATCTGACACTGTGGAAGGAACATAAAGCAAGTACCTCAGATTCTGCTATATCCTAAGTTATGTCAACATGTATCAACTGATAACAAAATGGTAGCTACACTGTAATTATGAATGGATTACTTTATTCTTTACCTAGTCTCAGCAATATCCTGTTTCTGTAAGACTCTCCAGCAGATGCTTCGCTGCTGGGAGCCCACTGAGCAAACTTAGAGGACCCAGGCTGTGGAAAGGCAAGCCATCATTTCAACCCCAGTTCTTTTACAGAGTATATATTCTGTCTTTAGTCATTCTCAAAGCTGTCACAAAAATGAACTTGTCTGTCCAGAGAATAGAGACTAGCCACAGCTCAGTATGCAGTGAGTGTACAACTGACCCCTAAAGAAACTGTGTTACTCTTTCCTCTGAATTTCCTCAGTACTGTTGAGTTTTTCCTGCCACATTACCTGTTTCGTACTCAGATTGCACAGCAAGATATCTCCAGCTGCTGTAGCAACACACACACTCTCCTGCTCTGGAAGATCTTCAACACCCACGATGCAGCCACTTCCATCTTCAGGCAAGAACCCATCCACAGTCAGGGAAACTTCTCTTGACACCTTGATACAGAAAGACCAATGGCTTACTAACTATACATCGCCTCACTGGGATTTTTGCAGAGTAAAAGCCATAGGTATATTTCATCCTACTGCAGTTACACAAAGCATTACAGTTACACAAAGCATTCAGAAAAAAAGACAATCTGCAAGTACTTATGTTCACTTACCCGTAGGAAACCGGGTAGATCCTCTTATGGCAAAAATGATAGAACAAAACGAGAAGACACATATATGGAAACAAACAATACTCAACTTCCAGACTGCCCTGCTAATCATCTTTTAATATCCTCTCCATACTTCACCACTGTATCAACATTAAGAGTGCACGGGCAGCTGTTTAAAGTGTCCCACTGCTCTTAAGGAGGCAGGCAAACTTCTAAACACAGCATAAAACAATTTCTAAGAAAAATAATTTGGACGGTTAAAGTACAGAAATCTCTGAAAATTAAACCCCTGGAAAGGTCCAAAGGTCTTTTGACAGTTAATTTCAGAACTGAATGCACTGAAGGAATTAGACGCCTCAAAATTGCTCAGTGAGAAGAAAGCAACCCAGCTCTAGCTCTAACCCAGGAATTCATGTCTCAGTAACATTTTAATACTTTAGTGGTATGTTGGGGCTCTTTCCCCCCAGTGCAAAGTGTCAAAAGCTTCCTCTTGTCCTCTTCATTATCTCTTTGCCTGTCTGGTTCTGTTTTGTGAACCTGGCCAGATACAACTGTTCGCCAGGTCGTGCTTAAGACTAAACCACGCGAATGACACGCGTCTAACACAGCAAGCGGCGGCGGAGAACAACGGGAGGGTCCAAGAACGCGCAGACACCGCTGCGAAGGGGGAACCACACCAGCAGACTGGCGAGTTCCCTGCGAGCTCCCGCTGGCGGAGACGCAAACGCTTCAATCCAGTTTTGCAACCCAAGCCGACCCCAACACGCCGGCAAACACCAGAATCCTGTCCCGCAGCCGCGGCTCTCACCGAGTCCCCGGCGGGGCGCAGCTCCACCAGCCCGTACTGGGAGCCCACGAGAACCGCACCGCGCTCGGCGCTGAGGCAGAAGCACTGCGGGGTGCCCGTGGCGGCGGCGGAGCGGCACCCGCCGGCCCGCAGCAGCCGCAGGTTCCTCATAGCGGAGGGAGGGAGCGAGCGAACGATGCAGGCTCAACAGCACCAAGGCCTCACGGCGCCGCCATGTCGTGCAGCGCGGGCGGGCGCAGGCGCCTTGCGCGGTGTCGCTCTCGCAGGGCGGAGCGCGGCCTCTCCTTCCCCTCCTTGGGCCGTGCGGGAGCTCCGCGCCGGCGGCTGCCCGCGGCCGGGGTTGAGGCGGGACATCCAGCGCAGCGTGACCTCAGCAACTCAGCTCCCTGAGACTCTACCCAAATAACAGAATCGCCGAGGATGGACGACAGCTTTACGGTCAGCCAGTCCAACTGTCCACCCAGCACTGCCACTGTAACCCTTAAATCACATCTCCAGATCCGGATGCTTAAACACAAGGGATGGGGGACTCCACCTGCCTCCCAGGGAAACCTATTCCTGTGCCTGACCACCGTGACAGTGATAACTTTTTTTCTAATACTTGATCTGAATCTCCCGTGTCTCAGATTAAGGCCATTCCCTCTTCTTGCCTCATTGCAGGCACTGCAGGAGAGACTGACCCCTGTTACGCTTCTGCCTGCTTTACCTCGGCCGAGGTCAGGATGAATGACACGGGAAAAGTAGAGTCAAATTCAGTCTTGGTTGTTTGCTGTGTCTTATCTATTTACAGTATTTACAGTCTCACGAAGCGTGAGCTCCAACTTGCCTGTTAAAGAAATGAGATAAAATGGAGAGCTTCTAACTCCTGCCAAGGCTATTTGAGAGATAATTAGCCAATATCAAAGTGACACCTATGTTATTTATTCTTTTGACCCAATAATGACCATTTGAGGTCTGCAATGCAGATACCTTTCACCCAATTAGAGAAAACCACCCAAATCTGTGAAGAAGAAGAAGAAGAAAGAAGAAGGTGAAGAAGAAGAATAGACAACACCCTGAATCCTCCATCTTGGCCCACACACATGACTGTATACCAAAACCGTAAACCTCAGTTTTCACCCTGTGAGATCACACACCACCTCTCTACACCCACAACCCCAGTGCTATCACCCAATTTTGGAAGCCCGTTCCAAGGCCTCAAGTCAAATGTGGTGCCTGCCTGAGGGTCAGCACTTCTTAGCTCAGAAAGCCTGAAAATTTCAGCCTCCAGGGTTCCGACAGACCCCCACATCCTTTCAGACTGACCCCATACACTCCTTTCAGGGAGTTTTAGAGGGCAATGGAGTCACCCCCTG
Source organism: Cyanoderma ruficeps (assembly GCA_008694505.1). Lineage (NCBI taxonomy): Eukaryota > Metazoa > Chordata > Aves > Passeriformes > Timaliidae > Cyanoderma > Cyanoderma ruficeps. The sequence goes on along the minus strand of VZDJ01000024.1, from coordinate 848,898 downwards.
AGCCTCCTCTTCTGGAGACTAAACAACCCTAGCTCCCTCAACCATTTCTCATAAGACATGTTTTCTGGTCCTTTTGTGGTCCTTGTTCCCTTCTCTGGATACACTCCAGCACACCAATGTCCTTCCTAAAGTGAGGGGCTCAGAACTGGACACAGCACTTTATGTGCAGCCTTGCCAGTGCCAGTGTATAATGACTGTGGGAGCAGGATGATTCTTTTGGTGCCATTTGGGCACTAACCAGCTGAAGAGCTCCAGCTGAGACTTCTAAGGCACTTACAGGCCAGTCTTCACATAGGTTAGTGCAGCCCTGATGGCACTGCTTCTGTCACACTCTGCCACCTCCCTCCAGGTGTGGCTGGGGAGGTGAGGGGGAGAAGGTAGTTACTTCAGCCTTCAGGGGCAAGGAGGACTTCATGCAATCACAGTTATGCCCTTCACACTTCCCCCTTTTCCTAGTGGAGCTTGACTCCCATCAGTCAGTACTGATGATGTTTAAGAAAGACAAGGAGCTATTGAAGAAGATCCAGTGGAGTAGACAAAGATGATTTGGGGCCTGGAGCTTCTCTCTTAAGAGGAGAGACTGTGAGAGTTGGGCCTGTTTAGTTCAGAGAAGACTGAGAGGTGATCTCATCAACACATACAAATATTTAAAAGGCAGGTGCCAAGAGGATGGTGCCAGATTCTTTTCAGTGGTGCCCAGTGACAGGATGAGGAGCATTGGCTATAAACTAAAATACAAGAACTTTCACCTCAGCACGAGGAAGAACTTCTTTATGTTGAAGTTGGCAGAGCATTGGAACAGGCTTCCCAGGGAGGTTGTGGAGTTTCTCTCTCTGGAGACATTAAAATCCTACCTCAACACATTCTGCTCCTGGTGACCCTGCCTTGGCAGAGAGGGTTGGACTAGATGGTCTCCAGAGATTCCTTCTGACCCTAACAATTCTGTGATTCTGTGTGATTCTGTGATCCAGTCTAATGGCCAAATATGAAGAAAAGACAAATTTGAGACCAATTATTTTTGTCTATGGCAATCTGTAAATTTAGCATGCTGTAATCAATTTAATGTGCTCTACAGTTTGGCAGTCTAGGCCATTGGAAAGATGGGCCATAAGACACCTGCACAGGTTTGCTTTTTGCAGTTCTGGTACTAAACTTGGCTAAAATCAGTCATAAAACTCAGTAAAACTTGCTGAACTCAGAGAGGGTTTTTTTTGAGACCAGTGGAAAAGGTCCAGCTATCACTTCACTGCACATGAGGAAAATCAAAGCCATCCAGACCCCTTATTCTTGGGATAAAGGCATGAGTAGTGCCTTCCCAGGCCAGTACAGCACCTGCTGTAGAAAATGAGGTTTCAAACAACTTTTAGAGGTTAAGGTATAAAGTAAGAGGTTGTTAGTTATAGAATTGTAAAGTTAAGGTAAGAATTAGTAATAATATTAGTTACTAGAAACTCTGTATTCATTTTGAAACTTTTACTTTGGGAATGTGTCTTATCACAACTTTCTCTCAGTCTGGAATGCAGTTTCCATGGTAACTCAGGACTTCTGGCCACTGTTACCAGGTCTAAACACCCGTGAATATCCCATCCCCTCCCTGCTTCTGTAGCCCCCCTGCCTCTGTAGCCTCCGCCTCTGTAAGCCCATTGCCTCTGTAGCAAGCAAGATATATGGTAATTAGAGATCCCAGGATGCAACGCCTGAAGAAAATCGACACAGCTTCCAAAATCAAACAATAATTCTCCCCAACAACAGCCCAAAACAAAATAATGGCAGCAATGAAGACAGAAGTGTGAAAGCCGACAGATCTTCATCTCAAAACCAGCGAGGGAAAGACATTGTAAAGGACCAACCCCTCAGCAGCAGCAAACTGGAATTGGGAATTTGGGAGCTTGTCTCCCGTGAGGGGGGGAGTGGCTAATTCCCCACCCGGCTGTGCAAGCGGCAGGGTGTCCNTTCTCAGCATTTCGACAGACGAAGACCATATTGCTCTCCCAAGCACCTCTATAAAGCCATATAAAGGAGGAAACATTGTCTCCTGCCATTTATAATTTCTCACTGCCAAGGCCAGCAGTGCCTGGCTGCACTGGTAGGCAGAAAGGCAGCTGGCAGAGAGCATGTGAGCCTGTCTGTGCTATGCACCTTGTCCCCTGTGCCCCCAGGACCTGCACGGGTTAATTATGGTGGTCTGACACCCTTATTCCTCAGTATCTTTTCCAGAGGCTTTTTCTTTTCCAGAGGCTTTTTCCTTTGGCGTAACTTGATATTATCAGCCTCCAGTGTCCCAACTCACCAATTTACCACTGTTCTTACCCTATGAAATGTGCTTGACCGAGCTGAGTTGCCCCATCTGACTGCACAGCCGAGGCTCTCGCAGCACGTCTGCATCCACCACCCGGTGGCTGTGCAGCTCGGGAGAGAAGTCCCCTCATGGCAGATGGCCCTTGCTGGTCCCGCCTAGCCCACGTGCTGTCCCCCTCTGCTTGCCTTCCGTGGGTGGCATCACCCTGATGAATCACTTTCTTGCCGAAATGCCCTATATTATCCTTGTTATTTTCCCGCGGCTGCAGACATCCCCCGCCCCGTTGCCCTCTTGCTCCGCCGTCCGGTCCCCGCCGCTGTTCCCGGGCCGCCCGGGCCCCGCCCCGCCGCCGCCGCCGCAGACCGGCCCGGCAGGAAGCGCGGGGCGGTGGCCACCGCAGGTATTCCCGGCGGGGCCTGCGGGTGCCCGCGCCGCCGCTCCGCCCCCCTCCCAAAATCCGCGACCGGCGAGCGGCTCGGATGCCCCCCGCCCCAGCCGGGCGCTGGCACAAGCGGTGCCAGGCTCGGACCAGCCCCGTGCCAGGCTCCGGCCGCCGTCGCTGGTACCCGGGCGGTGCAGCTGGGCTGGGAGGCGCTTCTGCGGCGCTGCAGGAGGCACGGGGAGGGGCGGTGGGGGCTGCCTTGTGGTGATCGCATCAGCAGCTCCGGAAAGGTTTATGCAGGGTCCAGCCCGATCCGTTTTCATTGGTGAGTCAGTGTCAGGGCAGCTTTCTGCTAAATATATCTTTCAGACAACTCCCCGGCAGCGGCTGGACCCAAGAAAACCTGAGACAGACGCTGCTTTTCTGTTGCTGCTGGATTTATTGGAGGCTGTGTGTACCTGCTTGGTGGTGCTTGCAGCAATAGTCCTATACCAGGAGACGGTGACTTCCAGGAGCTCCTCTCTGCTTCCCTTAAGGAGGTGAGGTCTTCTCTAGAGGTCTTTGAATGCTCTGACATGATTCCTTATAACTTCGTTCTTGAACTTAATGCTTACTAAATAACCTAAATTAAATCACCTAAAATGCTTGCTTGGTCCTCTTCATGGTGTGGACCCATGGACCGTCATGCTGGCAAGAAGTGGAACTGTGAAGGAATCTTCAGAAAGTACAAAAGATACTTATACTGGTACTGACATAAAAGCCCCAGTGTCTGTTTGGGAAAGTTGAAAGAATTTGTTCCTCCTGATAATATTTCCTTTGTGACAAGCAAAAAAATTAGCTTGGAAATGAAGGTTTTTTTGTGTGTTTCAGAAGCTTAGTTGAGGCAACACCTTCTCCAGGAGTGCTTGTTGTTGACATTTGTGAATGTGTTCAGCACCACGATCCACAGTGTCAAGGGAGTGAACTAAAAGAATTTAAGCAGTTTTTCACAAAGAGTGAACATTATTGATAGTCGTCTGTAAAGCTAATGTGAAAACAGGAGGGGGCAGTAATAAACATTATGAGGCTTAGCCAGTGCTCGGATGGATAAGCCTTCTTTCAGTCATGAGGACAAGTCGTTCCTAAGAGCAGAGGAAAAAGATCAGCTTGGAAACATCTCAGTGTGCTCCATTGTATTATCTCATTGACATGTTGTCATACAGCTGGATGTTGTGTTGAATAGTTTTGTGTCTGCAGGTGGATTCACACTAACTTAACACCGCAGCAATTTATTTGTTCACATATTTGCTTCTGCTGTGTTACTGCCTGAAACCGAAGTTTAAAAAAATGCAAGGAATTATTTACAGATACTTTTTCTAGAGTGTTGTTAGCTTTCTTTATACAGCAGCTGTGAGTATCTGCAGCTCTGAGCAAAAAATCACACCTGTCATATGGTTAAGCACTTGAAAAAGTGCTCAGAAACACGGCAAAATTGCCATCTTTGCATAAGGAAAAAATGATCTGAATGTGGGCCTGTGTAGCTGGCTACAGCTTTTGCATCTGAGAGAGAAGTTGAACTTGAGATTTACAAAGATCCCTTCTAGCCTGAGTTATTGTCTTTTCCTTTTACACTTCTGGGACCCAGGTGGTTACTTTGGTCACTGAGGCAACCAAGTCTCTTTTGCAACAACCACAGAATTACTTTCTCTGGTGCATAATCCATCATATGAATCCATTCCACAGGATGAAGAACTAACATGTCACATGCAGGCATTTTAACAACTATAGCCAGCTGACACAAATTATTCATAAGTATGCTGAATAATGCTGGATTTTTCTCCAGATGCCATGGTTTAAAATATTAGTTGAACATTCAGTCCAAATACCAGGACACACTTTCCTGCAATCCCTTGACCTGAGTACGTGCCTATCCCCAGAGCTTGTTATCTTGCTATGATCTGCAGCTGTTCCTTAACATGCAGTACTGAATGCCCTGGTTATTGCTATTGATTTGGTATGCCCACAAGCTGTACTTATTTTTCACACAGGAGATTACGGTACTGTTTCTTGGCTGCTAGTCCAGCCTAATTTAGGAATCAAAAAGGGAGAAAACAGGTATTAGAGGTCATCTGAGCAGAGAAGGGCAGGGAGCAATCACCAAAAGTAGAGTTAGAGACCATGGCTGGGTAGTTTGAAAGCTAGGAAGTATTTTTGTGTCACATGGCAGACCTGAGCTTATTTTTTCCTTTTCTGTTGTCTGCAGGTTCTGTAACAGCGATGATATAATTGGGATTGGCTTATTTACCTAGAGAATTTCCTGTTTCAATCTATTTCCTTAAAGAGATGAAGAAAGGATCAGAAAGTGGAGCATGTACCCTTGCTGCTCCAGGTAATTTAGTGGTGCCAGATCCAGACACTGACAGCAGCAATGGACCCTTAGCAAGAGAGAAAGACAAACTTCCTTCTCCTGGGGAACTCGAAAATGTACCACTGAAAACCAACACAGAAACATCCAGAAAAAAACTCTGTGGCTATTTAAATAAGCTGGGCATCAAGGGGCCAATCAAGACCTGGAAGTCTCGCTGGTTCTTTTACGATGAAAACAAATGTCGCTTACTATACTACAGAACTGCCCAGGACATTAATCCTTTGGGTTCTATTGATCTCTCCAGTGCCAGCTTTGACTGCAAAATGGAAAATGGGGAAGGAGTTTTTGAGATCAGAACACCAAGCAGAGCCTTTACTTTGAAGGTAATGAAAAATTCCCAGTCAGGACCGACAGATTTGTAAGAAGGTATCTCTTAGCTTGAGTTTCATTTCAGTCTTCCTAGCTTGGATTAATACTACTTGGACCTAAATTACTTGCATTGCTTTGGCAAGTCTGGGACTCCTTACCTGTGAGATGGCTGTTGTTTAACAGAGTAGGAATAAAAGCCAAACTGTGTGCCACATTAAAGTAATTGAAGAGTCCTGCAGTCCACATGTAATTCACTGAACAGAAATTAACTCCCCTGTTTAAAATGGTGGCTCCAGGAGGATTCTTTGCTAGACTTTTATTTCTGTGTAAGTCATTGTAAAAAAGCTCTGGGGACGCTTCCTGTCTAAAACAATTGTGACATTTCTGCTTAGTCTTGGACCATAATAAACCAAAACACTTAAAACATTAAAATTAGGTCACTGGTCCACTGAGATTCTACCCCTTAAAGCCATACTAAAGATTTCCTCTGTCCTCCCACAGTGTTAGGACCAGAGGATACAGATACAGCTGACCTTTTTTTCTGCTTACTTGTGCAGGAGAGTGGTGGCCATCTCCTCAGGATATGTCTTATGCTGATGAGATGATTCCCCTCCCTTTCCTGTTTTGTGTTATGTTAGGCAATCAGCAAACAGGCAATGATGTACTGGCTGCAGCAGCTGCAAATGAGACGATGGGAATTTTGCAACACTCAGAGCAGATTTCCTGTGGGCAGCTCTCAGCTTGTGAATGAACCTCTGGCTGGAAGAACAAGTAGGTGTTGCACGTCAGCCTTTCTTCTGCTTTCAGCAAAAGATGGTGATGAATGGTGTTCCTCATCTGAAAGTGGGTAGAAGTTTTGGCCAGGCTTTTAAATGCAGGTACCAGCTATCAGTGCTTGACCAGTGTTTGATGCTTCTGCCTTATTATGTATGAAAGTGGGTAAGCTGCATCTTAATCCACAGCATATGTTTGGAGATTTTCAGGTGTCTTGTGATCATCTTGATTTTCCTCACACATGTGAAATGTGCACATTTGATATATCACTCTTGTAAGGCCTCTGAAATTTAGAGCAAGTATAGGTTTTTTCAGCAGTGGACTTAAGATATCTGTTCCTAGATGTGGTAGTAGACACGTCAGTGGATCAGGGGAGGGCACAAACAGGGTATCCTCCTGTTTAGTAATGACATTTTGTTTGAAACAAATAATCCCCTCCCTAGTAAGTGTCTGCTCTAAAAGGTTCTGGCATCTTGCTACAGCACACAAAAATTTGGTAACAAACTGTGCTTGGAGCATGTTATCTGCACATTAAACTACCAAATGTGGTTTGGAATGTGGGAAGAGAACAGCAAAATTCTCCTTCCTTGTATCTTTGGGCAGTTAAAGATTGATTGTTTAAGGTTAGCCATGCTCATATATATGTTTGAAATCACTTGATTGTCCTTGATTCTGTTTGCACATGGAAACTTATGTAATTTGACCTAAAAGTAAGGAAGCCTACTCTACTGTCCTTGTTCCACCTGACCACTTGAACATGTAATGTATACCTATAGTAAACTGTTGTGGCTGTCAGGTTACATATAGGACCCAAAGTCCAATGGAATTCTGTCTTGCTCATTTGCTTTTGTGTCCTGTTTTGTTTTTACATTTGTAGATGTAGTTGACAATGAAGACTTTCTGCCTCTTGTGAAAACTCCAACAGAAGCAGTGGGTTTAAAGGCAGCATCTTTGCCTGCACCCCAAACATCTACTGCTCTGCAGAACATCTCCCTTAAGCACCCTTGGACAGAGATACAGTAAGTGCATGAAGAGAACGGCATAGATGGCGGTAGACATGCTGGCCTGCCACTGTGTGCCTTCCTTGCCTGTCATGTATTGTGTGAAATGGGACTCTTGCCTAGGTGGGAGAACTGTGAAGAACTTTTTTGGAGGCTAGTCCAGGCCAAAGTACTCTTCCTGCAGGTGGGTCTTTCACATCCTCCTGTTCTGATGCATTAAACATCATCTCACTCTCTTAGCAAAGATCCTGGCAGCAGACCTAGGACTTGGTCAAACTCTCCTCAGTGTAGTCAGTGTTTTGCATACCTAGTGTGATGCATCTGCACAGCAGTCCTGGAAGAGCACATGGTCAGGTTCACCTGTACTCAGTAGGTAGTCACAGAAGCCCATTAGCTCTTTCCAGAGGTTTCAAAGGACCTTGAGTGTAGTGTATTCTCCAAAGCAGGAACTTCAGGGAAAAAGAGCTTGAGCTGCACAGCTGCACAGTGGCCTGACTGCACAGCTTGCTCTTGCTTGCTGAGTTTCAAGGATGTTAATATTTCTACTCCCTGCCTCTGCCTGCTGTTGCAATGGATAGCCTCATCAGGTTAAAAGTTACAAGTCTTGGGCAGATATAGTTTCACAAAGACAACCTCATCCCTGCCTCTGTGTTTCCTAGTCACTTACTTACACATAATGAAAAACAAGTAAGTGGCCATAGCTGTGGTAGGCAGGCAGGCACCTGCCAAATATTGTTTGTGTGGAAGTTGCCTGTAGTTTTTTTACCACCACTGCTGCAGCTACAGTCTGATGCTTATGTGAAGAAAGATCCCTCATGAGGCCAAAATGTCATGTTGGCAGCTTCATTTACAGTTAGGAAAGCAGCAGACACTGAGTCTTTTATAGATCTCAAAACTCTTTACTACTTTTTAGTTTATGACTTTGTAAATAACCTTTGGCAAGTTTATTTATTAAATGTTTCAGAGCACAGGACATGTGGCTGCTTCAATGTGATCATTTGTCCCAGTTTTGGCTGTGTTGTAGGTAACTGAGCTCCTCTTGGCAGCTTTTCTTGGCACCTGGGGATTTTTGCAGTGAACTAAGGATAGGGATGAATGAAGAAAGCTAAGGAGAGAGGGAGAGGGAAGGAGAAGAGGGAAGGATGTGGTTGGTGTATTGTTTGTTACCTTTCATCCCTCTGTTTGATCTGATGTGTTTATGTATAAGGCTCAAACACATGGGGAAAAGATCATCTGATTTTACATTGCTGTACTGATTTTGTGGCATCTTCCTGGTCTACACCAGGTACAACCTTGCTCTCCTTAAATCCACCAATTCTGTAAAGAGTTCATTTTCTCAGTGCATGAAGGAGTTAAGTTTTGGGAGGAGGGGTGGGAAGTAAGGGGAGGCAAGACATTGAATAGTTTGAATATGTACTGGCTGGCTGCAGTGATCATGACTTCTGTTCACTAGGCTGTCTTGATCTCTTCTTGTTTCAGAAACACTGTCTACAACATCTGTGGCTCCAAGCAGCTGTGGGGGAACAATGGGAATGTCTTTAGCTTTGATGAATTCCAAGAGCATCCTGAGAATGTGGATGAGGAGCAAGAGGCAGAAGTGGAGGCAGGATGTGCAGGTGATTGTTACTGAGCTGTTGAGCTGAGTGGGATGCCTTCTAGCAGGGATTAGCTGGAATGGAAAGGAGATGGTGGCAAGTTTTCAAAGGATATGAAAACTCTGTTGTCTTAAATCTCTTCCTGTGTTGTTGCTACAAGACTGATGCTTTTGGCTCTGCTTCAGTCTCCATCTGTGTCTATCTTCTACCTCTGGAACCTTCTGCAGGGGCAAAAAAAAATTAAATAAAAATAAAATCCACCAGATTGATTTCTTTGAGGTAAAAGCATAATTGCCGCAGAGTCACAGGCCAAGTGTGGCAGCTCCACTGCATGCATACCTTTCCATGGTGGTAACTTCCACTTGCTGTGGTCCAGACTGATAAGCAGGGTCCAAGGTGGTTAACAGGCAACATAAACCATCACAACTTTGTTTATTGTGGGCATATCAGTGTCTGATCCCTACTGTTTTGGCTCCAATCCTGTGGATCAATTTTCTCACGTCCTGTATGTCAGCCTCTTCTGTGGAACTGTTGTGAGTCCCCATAGCAAGACTTGGGAGTCCATAGTAGCAAAGCAATTCTGTGTAAATTAAATCTATCTCCCCTCAGTTAAGGAGGGGACCCCGGAAGATGGGAGGATGGGGCCCAGGCTGAACTGGATTAGGAAAGCCAGGTGGATGAACAGTGGCTTCCCAGGCTCTGAAGAATTGTCGAGGGAGAAGAACTCAGTGGATAAAGTGAGTGTCCTTCAGCAACAGATTCTGACGCTCACAGAGGAAGTCAAGTCACAGAAGGTGAGTGTGTTGAAGAGACTGTTATTTCTAAGGGTCAGGGTCCTGAGGCTGGTCACAGGAACTCCCTTATACATTGGTGTGGTAGAAGCACTGAGAAGTGCTCAGCAGGCAGTAACTGGAGGCCACTTGAAGCTCCTGGTGTTACCACCTTGTGTGTGCCTGTGTGTGCCTAGCACAAAAGAAGACTTGTAGCCATTTCTAGGAAGTGCAGCTAGGTGTAAGAGGGAGGTAAAACAAATCCAAGTGTACTCTGCTGTTATCTTGCTTGTGCACCTCTATTGCTCACTTAGTATAGTCCTGAATAGGTACTGTGACACTGGTGAGAACTGCCAGGTGGAGTCATGGTGTTAACAGCAGGTCATTCTTTTTGAACAGTGACCCACCTTTAAGGTGTGACTTGACTGTAGAAGTCAGGGCATGGGTCACTGCAAGGGCTGTCTCTCATGAATGATACCGTTCTTCAAAGTACGGAGCAATGCCAGGTTCTCTGTTAATGATGCTGGTAACTCTTCCAGCAGAAGAGCAGGAGAGCCAAGGCCATTTTGGGCAGTCAGTTGAATTCTTAATTTGCTTTCTTAAGTGTCTGAGATGCCAGAGGCTAAATCAGCAACGTGTTGTGGGGCAAGGTTCCATGCCTTCATGCAGGATAGAGTGAGGAAGGACTCTGGCAGAAGGAAGGTTAAAATGGATATGCAGTTTCCATCTGGTATCACAGGTAGTTGCAGACTTCATTATTTCCCTCCCATTTTAGCACATTCTTGGCAGATCTCCATGTTCTCTGCTGAGCTTCCCAGGAAGGATTGTAGGAAAGCTGGAGTACAGACAGTGTGGGCAGCAGCTTTTCTGCTAGCAAGCCACGTCATCCAGTGTGTGAACTGCTGCAGAGACCTTTTGGGCCCAGCTCTGAGAGCATAACTTCTCACTGTGATGTCACTGTGGTTGCAAGATTTCTGCATTGTTTTCCTTCTGGAAGGAGTTAATTTCAAGGTGTTTCACTGTTGGGTCTCTGCTGTCCATACAGCTATTGCCCTGTGATGGCTTTGCATTCCCTTTCCAGGAACTGGTCAAACTTCTCCACAAAGCTCTGGAGGCAGCCCAGCAGGAGAAGCGAGTATCTAACATGTATCTCACTGCAGCAGAAGATAAGGACAGGCTGGAGCTGGTGCGCCACAAAGTGAGACAAATTGCAGATCTGACAAGTCGACTGGAAGCTCTTGAACAAGAAAAGAAGGAACTGGAGCAGATACTGACTTTGAGAGACAGCCATATCCAGGAGCTCAAAGAACATGTGCAGCTTCTGATGGAGAAGAACCATGCCAAACAGGAAGTCATCATGACCTTGACAGAGCAGATGGCCCGAGAGCTTTCTGACCCCCTGCAAGAAGCCAACACTATCACTGTAGAGACATTGTATAAGCAACAAGAAGAGATTGAGCATCTGAAGGTGTGTGACATGGCAGAGGTCTTTTGGGCCCATTTTTATGCCCTCAGGCTGAGTGGGAGGGTGCTCTTTGTGGTAAGCACAGAATATACTTCTGCTGGTTGCTCCATCTGTCTCCAAATGAGAGGAAGGCTGGAAGGGGCTCACCTGATGCCAACAGGATACTGAAAAGCATCTGGGTCAGCTTCAGCTTAGAGCCTGTTTTGTTTGACTTCCTGTCATCATTCAGTGCCTGCCACTTTCTTTTCTTTCTTTGGTTTCACAGCTGCAGCCTAACTTGCTGCTTTCACTTGCTCTGTTGCTCTATGTTTCTGTCTTGCAAACGGTTTCCCTAAACACCCTGGTTCTTTCAGATGCAGGGTGTTCTATGTGCACAGCTCACATGGGTTAGTGTGAGGTGGAGAATTGCCAAAAGAGCCACTTTCTGTGAAGGGTGTTCATTTTTCCAGCCATCCATTTTTAATGATTTGTTTCATAAAAAAACCCCAACCCCCCAAAAAACAAACAAACAAAACAAAACCAAAAAACCAACCAAAATGAAGCCAATCAACCAAACAAAACCCAAACAAAATGTCTATGTTCTTACTCTTATTTAAGTGCATCCCTGGCTTTATACCTCTCTGTTTTTTTAAGTGTATATATATATATATACATTTAGCATTTTCAAATGTCTTGTTGATGCATGACAATATTGTGCCTTGATTTCCTTTGTAGGCAATATTTGTACTGAGGAGTCCTGTCTCCTCAGAACACAGAATTTTTGAGATATTTTATTGTCCTTAACATAATACGATGTCTCTGAAATGGAAGGGATTTAAAGCCCCTCAAGAACTCTCCTTGTATCACTGTTTTGCTTCATGGCAGGATGATATTGATGCATACAAAACCCAGAACCAGTTTCTCAATTCAGAGATCCACCAGGTTACTCGACTCTGGACAAGGGTTGCTGAGAATGAAAAAGCCCTTCTGATGAAGGTAAGGCCAAATGACATTTTTTTCCTTGTTTGAACTGTTACCAATTTATTTTCAAAGTTGGCACTGGAATAGATTTTGATCCACAAGAAATAAGCTGTCTAGTCTTTTTTTTAGTGTGACCTCTTTACTACTTTGTGTTGTTTGCAGATTAGACGTGATCATTTTAATTCTTCAACAGAAGTAAAATCCTCGTGAAGATCAGTCTTAAAGATGCTGAAACTTCACCTAGATTTATGCATTTCAGCTATGCAAATGAAAAAGCAACACTGTGTAGGCAATCAGAAAAGTTTCCTGAGAGCTGACAGACTGAGTCCTGGCTCCCATCTAGTCATGGTTTCTCTGCTGGACTTGGCACTGCCAGGTGGCAGCACGCTTGAGGTCCTGCAGTTAGATCAGAGCTCTTATATTTTGCTAAGTTGTATTTTTATCTCTAGCTGTGTAAGTGTGAAAAACCAGGTTAGTCTCAGACTTGCGTAATCCTATTTTCTGGTTCGGAACCACTTACAAGGCTGGAGGTATGTGCTGGCATTTGTTCTGTGTATTTTGCCTAGGATTTACTTCCCTGGGGTTTAAGGTATTGTTGTGAATGAGTGTCTTAGGTTGCTTAAAGAATCACTGGCAAAAGTTAAGCAAAGCAGGTTCAGTATTGAAGTGAAAGCATGGAAAAGCTCATTGCCAAGGTTCACTCTACTACTTATTAGATGGTTAAAGCACACAAAGATAAAATAGTACTAAAACCTATAATCAGTCAATCTAAAACTAAAATCAATTAAAAATCTATGGGGAAGCTGGGGGTGGAAAAAGGTAAGGATGGGAAAGCTTTAGCATAAAAGGAGTAAGGGAGGCCTTTCCATACAGCCACAAGGTTCAGTGTCGACTCCTGTGCAAAACTTAAGTGCTGTTAAAATCTTTAGGTCCAAACTATTGTTCAAGTCCAGAAGCTCTGGACTTGAAAAATAGTTTGGACCTGAAGATTTTAACAGCACTTAAACTTAACAGCACTTAAACAATGGCTCAATTTAAACAATTTGCAAAAGATTCTATGGAATTTACTGCAGTCACAGCAGTAACTCATGTATAGGCCTAACTTACTTACCAATATAGAATACTTAAGAATCTAACATTGCAGGTACATTTTCTGTAGTACATTCACACAAACCCAGGGTATGTACAAGGTACCTGTGAAAATTCTCCCTTGAGCTCAGTGAAGTGCTCATGTCAGGTATCTGCATCTTCTCAACGGGCAAAGGTTTGAGCCTCAAGGAGTGGGGGTATTGGCTCAGGCTTTGTCATCCTTGTTTGGCAGTGGTCCCTCAAGTACAGGAAATCTGAGACTTCTCTGGCTCTGAGAGGCCCCAGTCAAAGGGAAGTTGCTGGTTACAGCCCACTGTGATCCAGGAGAGCTCAAAGAGTCTCACTTAGGACCACTGTTTATAGGCTCACAAGAGAATTGCCTTTAGTCATGGTAATTTGCCATCCTGGCTGCAATTGGTAATTTTCTTTGAAAATGTGGTGACAAAAATGTTCTTCCACTTGGGTTTGCAAGAAAAATAAGTTTCCAGTGGTGTTTGTTAAATACAGAAGCTCATTAGCCCAACTAGCACCAATTCCTGGGAGCAGACAGTGTTTCTGATAAGCACAAGAGGTTAGCCCAGGTGCTATTCATCAAGACTGAGTCCTAACAAGCATTTCTGAAGGGGGAGTCTGATGGCCTTAGATGGGAGAATGCACCACCACAGGTATATCTTCACAGTCATGGATTCTTGTACAGGACAAAAAGCTGCTTCTGGAGTGTTATTGGCATTCTTACATCTGTTTGCTTTCTAGTTCTTTGAAACCTTGCCTTCCTCCTAATTTACTCCCCTCTCATCCTGAGACTTCCATAACCTTCAAAAAGGAAGTAATAACACGAGCCCAGTATGTTCAGTGTGAGGCAAAATGCTGGTTAAAGTGGTAGTATGAAAGAAACCATGCTCCTTTCTGTCCCCTCTATATGCAACCTAATTCTCTCTATGATTTCTGTTTCAACTTCTGCTTCCCACTGAACAGGAGTCTTCACTGAGCTTCCTGTGAGACTGGGTGAGTTGTCACCTGTGTGGCCTTAGTTCCCCACTTGTGGAGTGCACTAATAATCCTCATTCATTTTTTCTCCTTTCTGTGCCCAGGACCAAGGTGGTGGCAGGTACTGTCCTGCTATTTGATCTTAGTTGGGCTTCCTGTCCATGAGAAATTATGTGTACCAGTGCCATGGGACTGGGGATGCTGAGGGGCATGTGGTGACCTAGTCCGTGGTGCTACCATGTATCCTGAAAATGGTATACTTATAGCTCAGTCTCTGGAGCGGTATGTTTTATCAGGATACAGCTCAATGTGGCGTAGAGAACTTGTCTGAGGATGAGGGAAAAAGACTGCAGAGAGCTCAGATGCCGTGCTGGCTCTTCAACTGTGTTCATAGTTGAGCTGGTGGGGTGTGGCCATCTGCTGATGCAATGCAGTAGTTAAAGTGGGTGATGATGTAGTAGGTCTTCCACTCAATAAGCAACTTCTGTTGCATGCTAGCTACTGCAGCTTTTGCTTGTTCTTAGACTGTGGTGATTCATTTCACGGCTGCAATTCCACTGATTGTGGAAAACTACTGAATGTGTTTCCTGGGGCTTTGCTCTTCAGAAGTCTTTACTTTATATGCAGACCAGGCCAGTAGAGAGCAGTGGCAATGCAGGAAGGACTACCACTGAGTGAGCTCTTTCCTTCTTGTTTCCCCATCAGTGTGCCTGCCTGCAAGCAAGAAACTGCCAGATGGAGAGCAAATACCTGACAGTCTTGAGAAAGCTGCAGGAGGCTGTGCCTGGCCTGCCCAACTCCGATGCTGAATTGGTGAAGAACCTCATCCAGGAAGCTCTCCAGTGGGATGTGAAGGAAGAAGCAGAAGAAGGTTTTAATTTGAACCCTGTAAGGTAAGAGTTGAGAGCATGGGGATATTCACAGCTTTGTAGAAGCCTGTCTGCAAAGGGAAGCGTGCAGACAAGATACATCTATGAATATTTTAAAGCAAGAGCCTACATTTGTGTTTATGCCTTTCTGCACAGTCAGGGCCCCTGTTCTGTAGGAGTTCCGATTTTTTCTGCTTGGTCAGTCTTGCAGGTTCTCCAGGTAGCTTTGGAGATGAGACACCTGAGGCCAGGCCTGGTCTCTTTGCCAAGAATATGATGATATCTTACAAGTTTCCCACCCTGTGGACAGATGGTGCACAAACCCTTGACAAGGTGCACTGTCTGTACTCTTGGTGTGTTCTGATCAGTAAGAGATTTTCATTGTGTACAAGGAGACATCAGAAGGGAGTGTGGATCTCTGTTCTTTGATCTGATGCCCCTAAGCCTTTCCAGTCCACTCCCACAGTACTGTCTCTGCACTGGGACAGGGTAGGGAGAAGGTACACAGGGTGAGCTCAGTATTTCTTCAGGGGCTGATGAGGGGTTCTGATGAGGCTGGTGTGCAGCTCAGAGCAAAGCTACCCTTGCGGTGGTGTGTTATGCCAGTGCTGCAGGCTCTCATTTGTCTTCAAGGCTCTGAGGTAGGCTGTCACATGCAGCTGCCAGAGAAATGAAGGAGTACTATTACCAGTAAGTGTTTGAGATTGCTTTAAAAAAATCACTAGCAAGGGTATCAGCAAAACCCAGATTTAATATTAAGTGACAGCACAACAAAGTGAAGCTGAGGCCTAACAAGCATTTCTCAGATGTCAGTGCAGCCTGGAAAGGGAGGGGGGTGGGGTGTGCATGCCCACAAGTACTTGTGCTCTGGTATGGGTGACGTGAGCCTGGCAGGCTGTCGCTGGCATGACCCCAAGCAGTAAGTGTCCTTGACACAGGTACCAGCAGTGTCTTTTGAACTAAACACTCTCTTGTGTCCCTCCAGCGAGTATGATGAATATGGGTTTATGACTGTATCTGACTATGAAATTGAGGACTGGAAACTCCTGGCCAAAATCCAAGCCCTTGAGATAAAGTCCAACAAACTGTGGAGCCAGGAGATAGTGGAGAAGCCCCTCCGTGACAGATGGAACAGCATTGGAGAGCTGAACCCCTGTGCAGAGCTGAAGAGTCTGATCCGAAGCGGCATTCCCGTGGAGCATCGGCAGCGGGTGTGGAGGTGGATGGTCAGCCGGCACTGCAGCCCCGTGCCTGGCCACTACCAGCGCCTGCTGGAGCAGAGCAGGAGCACCGAGCACCCTGCCTGCCGGCAGATTGAGCTTGACCTGCCCCGCACACTGACCAACAACAAGCATTTTTCCTCTCCCACCTCCCAGCTCATCCCCAGGCTCCGGAGAGTGTTACTGGCATTCTCCTGGCACAATCCTGCCATTGGATACTGCCAGGGATTGAACAGGTGAGGAGCCAGGTATGCTCCGTCTTCATGAGATGGCATTAAAAAGGTGTAGACATTCTCTAGGCTGTGATTCAAGCAGCCTCAGGCTCTTGCCTCTCAAAAGTTCTGTCCCAGCTCCAGGTATTTACTTGCAGAATTCTGCATTTGGTGACTTATTTTTCATCCAATGTTGTTACTGGGATCCAGCAGCAGCAGGATGCACTGGTGTGGCATCTCTATAGTTACAGAATGGGAAAGAACAGCTATAGGAGGAAGAGTGAAGCAGTCCCAGAATAACACCACAAGGCTGGGGCTGAATTTTTAAGTAGTAATGTAAAGTAGTAAAGCAGAAGAACACCCTGGTGATTCCCTTTTTTGCTGAGAACAGTTGGAGGAAATGTTGGGAAGTGTTAACATGTGAGGGAGTTGCAGCAAATGACACAAAGAGAGACTGAGGAAACCATGGCTGTTCTGTCTGGAAAAGAGAAGATTCAGAGTACATAAAAGCTTCTTTCACTTCCCAAAGAAGGCTATAGGAAAGATGAACCTAAATTTCTTAGAAACATAAATTTCTTAGAACTGTGCTGGCAAGCAGAAAAGGCACTAGGCATTACCTGTAAGAAGGGAATTTCTAGTTGGACCTTTTCACATGAGGAAGGTCTGTGTAAGCTATTTATTCCTAATAATCTTTGGATGGTCTTCAGAAAGACAATAGAAGCTTTCCCCCAGAGAGCCCTTAATATAAGGTATTTTCTTTCTAGTCTGTCTAAAAGGCGGTAAGTCAGAGCTGAAGGAGGTTGGGGCTGTGAAAGAATGTATGGAGAAATGAACTATATCACATAGTATCGAGCACCTCTGTGTGACCTCTTTCCTTAATTGAAATAGTGCAAATCAACACACTACTAACTTCATCAGATCTACAGAACATTACATTTGCTGGGAAAACTGGCTTTGTCACACTGGTTTCACATGTTCTGACAGAGCCACATGGGAAAGACAATCACATCCCTGTGGTTCCTTCAGAAACAGATCACTTGCCTCTGTCCTGTGAGATTTTTTATTTTGGATGCCAATGGAGCTGGAGACATGCAAAAAGAAGTCTTGTATTCTTCAGTTCCTGTGTTGATGACTCCTCCTGCAGTATTGAATTCCTTGACCATGTCTTGTCCATCACAGATTGGCAGCTGTTGCTCTCCTGGTCCTAGAAGATGAGGAGAGTGCCTTCTGGTGTCTAGTCTATATTGTGGAGAACCTAATGCCAGCAGACTACTACAGTGACACACTAATAACATCACAGGTGAGCTGAGCACCCTCACACCTGCTTGGACTCTCATACAGTGGTTTACAGTGAAGATTTAAAAGTGAGTAGTCAACCTGCTGTGTGTTTGATTTCTCACAGGATAGTGATACCACCTTGCAATGCCTTCCATTGTGGAGGTACTGGAGACTTGAGATTACAAAATTGTTACACTCACAGGAGCAGCACACACAGAGCAGCAAAACTGGTCACTAGCTCTAGGAAATGGGGTACCACTCCTGAGTAATAACATGAAAGTCAGGTTAGTCAGAAGGAAAGTGCCCATAAATTGCACAGTTACTTACTATAAAGAAATCCTAAAAGAGACAAAGCAGCAAATTCTGGTATGTGTAGACTGAGTATGAGGAAGGCAGCATTTTGCAGCCCTTCAGATGATGTTTTTGGAACTGCACTCTATCTTTGGAGTACCGTGTACCTATGGATGAAAATGCTGAGATTTTTATATTCATTGTATTTGCCTCAGTTCATGATTAAGCATGGTGTTCTCACTGGGGCTCCCTGCACATCAGAAGAGATTCTGGCCTTTTGATGTCAAATGTTGTGCTGTGAATAACTTACCCACCTGATTCAAAATCACTGCATGTCAAGGTTTTCAGTGTGTCTCGTGTCAGATGTATTATGTCCTCCCAGGCAGACAAAGAGATAAGCCAACTCCAGTATAGTTTAATGAAATTGTAATTGTGTGCCCATACCACCCACACCCATCAGTCTGGTAAGCCTGGCTGTGACCTTGGTCTCTCTGTCGTGTGTGGTTTTTTCAGAGAAAAGAGGATTGGTTTTATCTGTGGGCCCACAACAGAGGAGGCTTCAAGGGTCAGTAGCTGAGAGTGACTGATGATGCCATTGAATTTGTTGACTAACATTTACTGGGACAGTGG
The DNA here is from genome assembly GCA_008694505.1 of Cyanoderma ruficeps. Classification (NCBI taxonomy): domain Eukaryota; kingdom Metazoa; phylum Chordata; class Aves; order Passeriformes; family Timaliidae; genus Cyanoderma; species Cyanoderma ruficeps. The sequence goes on along the minus strand of VZDJ01000024.1, from coordinate 830,360 downwards.
TGTGATGGTGGAGAGGCCAAATCACAGACTGGGGAAACAGTCAAATCACTTAGAAGATAGCAGAAAGTCTGTTCAGAGGAGGTTGATGTTAGCTGTGGGATTTAATACACATCACTCAATACTCAACAAGTAGAGACTGACAAGGAAAATACGACAGACTGAAGAGGCTCGCCTACATTTGGTGAGAAAACACTGTCAGCTGAAAATCTTTAGAAAAAATTTCTGACCTCATGGTTGGTATCTGAAAGTCTAGTCAAGACCCATGTAAAGAGGGACATCTAAAGTGGGTTGGCTTGATAAAGTGAGTTGGCTGGAAAACTTAAAATTGCAAATTTTAAAAATAAAGCTTATTACCTGCATGTTTTTTACCCCTGTGCCTAAACAGCTAAGTGGGCTGACACAGCTGGGGCATTAATATGATATGGCAGAGGGAAGCCCTAAAAATGATCCTGCACTTTAGCACTTACCCTCCAGAAAGCACAGCTCTGCTGAGGAGAAACCTTTATAAACCTGGATCAAGGATCTGACTGACTGTATTTCTGTGTTTTGACTCATACAACCAGAAGCAAAGCACAGAAGTACTCAGACCACAAAGAAAACCTTAGGTTCCACTTGCAAAGTCAGAGGTATTTGAGGTGTTCAGTCTGTTGGGCCATGTAGAGCCATTCAGACCTGGGCAGGTACCACAGAAAATCCTGGTAAGACCAATGCAGGAAGATGTGTCAGATTTTCCCCCTTGACTTCGAGATTGGGAAGGAATGTGGTACTTTGCGTGAGAAGAATGTATGTTTCTCTGCTTGTATCTTAGCCTTGTTTCAGCTCCATGCCTTACACTGGATGCCACATACAAGTACACTGCTCAGTGAGTTTGAAGGGTTGGGAGACAAAGGATGCTCTGCTCGTCCTAGGGTGTGGTTCACCAGAAGGCAGCACTAGTGATGACCCTGACATGCAAGGACCATTGTCCTGTTGCACTCCTCTCCTCCAACAGCAGAACTGCTCTTAACTTCATTGTTTTAATTTTTGTTAATTTTAGGTAGATCAGAGAGTCTTCAAAGACTTCCTGTCTGAGAAGCTGCCTCGCCTTATGGCTCATTTTGAACAGTACCAGATTGATGTCTCACTCATTACCTTCAACTGGTTTCTGGTGGCCTTTGTGGACAGCCTGGTCAGCGACATCCTTCTGCGAGTGTGGGATGCCTTCTTGTATGAGGGAACTAAGGTGCAATTCTCAGTCTAGACCTTCATCCCATCTTTACCACCTCTGTGGCATAGTGACAGAGTGATGGGCACACACGTCTGTCAAAGATATGTGGGGTTGAACCGCTTGTCCTACCCCCCCTGTTTGGTATCCAAGCCCCTGTTTTCTATGTACTTGGTGCTAGTAGGCCGACCTAGTCCCTGATTCTGTGCACTTGGTACTTTTTAGCAGGTAGCTGTGCTATAAAACATCTCTCTGATAGGCCATGATGTCTCCTGCTCTGTGACACAACTGGGTGTATTACAGATAAAGGGAGCATAAGATAGGCAGTATTTGAAAACGTGAGTCCTGCATTGTCTCTATGCATAGGGAGAACTGAAAAACCTTGTGAATTCCCTGTGAAGTCCTTTTGTAGAGCCTGGCATTCACTGGGGTTACAAATTAGCCAACGGATGGGCATTCTCTTGAGATTAGCTCTGTACTCCTTTAGGCCTGCCCTAGTACAGACTGTCGAGAGCAGGAGTAACCCTGGATGTAGTCTGTACTGCAGTGTTGTGTGCCTGACACCATCTTTTATGCCAGGATGGCCTTCAGTTCTTTAAAACTTTATCCACTCAAATACCTTCAACCCTCCAGGTCATTTTCCGCTATGCTCTTGCGATTTTTAAATACAACGAAGAGGAAATCCTAAGAATTCATGACAGTGTGGAGATCTACCAGTACCTACGCTTCTTCACAAGGATGATCACGGATGGCAGGTAGGACTCTGAGTTGCAGACAAGCTTCCATTGTGTATTTGTACTTGCTTGTCTGTCAGGTCAGCTTAACAATAGTTGGGACTAGTTTATTAAGGGAGATGCATGTGCATTTGATAGGTCTGTGAGACATGGATCTGTTTGTATCTTTTTGACTTTCCCTTCATGGCATTACTTAAAATCTTCTTGGCTTGGGCAAAGGCACGCTACAGCAGAGCAAACCATAAAGTCAACCTCCTTGCAGCAGCTGGTACTTGTGTCACTGACTGCTGGGAGTCTCTCAGCTGTAGTTGGGGTGTTCAGTAACACAACACAACCCATGGCCTTGAATGGCAACATGTGTCTGAGATGAAGATTTCTGTGATCAGAAGAGCTCAACATCAGGAGTATTCCTCTCTGACAGGCCATCAGAACTGGCATCTAATCCATTGTCTCCTAAATGATGGCTGCACACTGGTACCTTAAAAGGTGGAATGGTAAAAGTGTATGTGAAATACTTCTTGGGTTGATGTTTGTTTGGGAAAGAATTCCTTTAAGACTCTGCTGTTTAGTGATGGGCATACATGTCTATCAAAGATATGTGGGGTTGAATCGCTTGTTCTACCCCATCTGTTTGGTATCCAAGCCCCTGTTTTCTATGTACTTGGTGCTAGTAGGCCGACCTCGTCCCTGATTCTGTGCACTTGGTACTTTTTAGCAGGTAGCTGTGCTATAAAACATCTCTCTGATAAGGTCAGAGAGCTGAAGTCTGAGGCCCTATTCTTTAATACCGCAGAATGCTCTTGGTGTATCTGTTACCATGTGTTACTAGCCAGTAAATAAGTTGACCAGAGCTGTCCTTTCTGTCATAGGAAGCTGATGAACATTGCCTTCAATGACTTAAACCCCTTCCCCATGAAACTGCTGAGGAACCGTCGGTCAACGCACAGGGAAGAGCTGGAGGCAGAGCTGTGTGAACTTGAACAGATCAAGGCAGCCTATGTAAAAGAGAGAGCAGAGCAGGGACCTCAGGACCTGGAGGAGGTTGTTAGTGAAGAGGAAGAAGAGAGCTAACAAAAAGAGAGTTTGTCATCACTTCCCTCCCATCTTGTAGAAGGTCATCAGTAGCAAGTGTCAGTAAGAAATGGACCAGAGGGGGAAGTGTGGTCACAGGAGTTCATCTGCCCCAGTAAGAAAGGCTGTAGTTATGGGACCATCTGGAGACCAGGTCACACTTTATAATGGATTGGAAGATGTCAGAGGAGTATTATCCTTTTCTGTACTTCTGCCCATTTAGCCCATCCTGTCCTGTGCAGTTCAGGATTACAGCTGAGGGTACAGAGGAAATATATCAGTTGTGGTGTTATGACAGGAACTGACATGGGGCAAAAGACCCAACCAAGCAGTGCTTTTATGCATTTTCTGATGGAGGCTTGAATGAGATCTTTATCTACAAGTAAAATCTCCAGAATAATGAGCCAAGAATAATCCCTCATTGTTACCTAAAGCTTCTGAATTGGTCAGGAAAAAACCTTCTCTTAGAGGGCATGGTTTCTTCAGTGCCTAGCCTGCCACGAGACTGTTTTAACACTCTTACTGATCAAGACTCTGTCTCCAGATTAGTGTTAGGTCTGTGGAGGTTCTGAAAGCTGGAGGACATCATCCCATGGGACTCGGGCAAGGAAACAGATTGTGGGAGAGTAGAGTTGCTTCTCCAGTTTGGTTCCTTCACAGAGTTCATGGGTGCACAAGGTATGTCTCCTGCTTGGCTGGGAAGTGTTGGGAGCTTTCTCTCCTCATTGTTTAGCTTTGAGGCCCTGGCATCATTCTGTGCTGGTGAGTTTGCTGGATAGAGGAACGCTCATCCCTGTATGAAACAAACGACAGCCTGTCTGCAGAGAGGGCCTAGTGTTATGTGGACTTTTCCTGGGGATGACTAGATTTTCTGATAGCCTCACTTTCTGCCCCACAATTACAGGCCTCCTGTTCTTACATAGATTGTACATAGATATCCCTGTCTCTTGACTCCATTCATTATGGGAGGGACAAGGGCTTTTCTTTAGGAGTTTATGACAATTAAGATGTTTTATCCATGGCATATGGCTGGTAGTGAACCTGAAAACCCTGGGAACAAGGTCACAAAAGATGACTTGATATTCTTTAGAAAAAAAAAATCATGTCTCCTGAACCAAGGAGCTGGCCTCCATGGGTCTAGCACACAGAGATGCCCTATCTGTCTCTGGAAATGAGGTCTGATAGCCTTCTGCCTGCCTCCCAGGCTTGCCCATCCCCTGGGCCAGATACCCTGCCTGTGCAGCTCAGCCTTCTACAGACCCAAGATGAGTCAAGTATTTAGATAAACACAACTTCTTTTCCTTATGCCAGATCCTGCTGCCCCACTTTCCTGCTGACCGGTGCATTACTCCAGGTGTGCCTGCAGTGCTGGCACTGACAGCATGCAGCAGACCCTGCTATAAGGGGGGGTCTGCTCTGTGTTTTTAGACTGACCTTGGACCCAAGTGGATTATGGCTTCTTTAAACATCTTGTGGTTGATAACCCAACCCTTCAAGTTGTCAGTGCTTGCAGAGGAATGAAAGGGAGGCATTCATAGCCCATAGTGTTCTCAGCCCCATGGGCTGTAGCCAAAATGACAGACTGTGGGGGAAACAGTGCCTATTCACCTGAGACATATGGTCTGCTTCACTGGACAAGTCAGCCAGTGTGAATGAATTATAGAAGACTGAGATGGGAGAGACCTGTGAAGGCCAACCACACAGCAGAGAAGTAATCAAAATGGAAGTGAAGTTCTGGGAAGAGGGGATAGATTCCCTGAATGTCACTGAGAGCTGCAGACATTGAAAGTGTGGGATGAGAAGAAAATATTACTGGAAGGCTCAAATATCTCAAAAAAATGAACTAATTTTCAAGCTATGCCACCTAGATAGGGAAGTCTTAAAAGGCAGAAGGTTTTTCTTCACAGATGATATTGCTAATCTAATTTATTTATACTCTTATGTTCATGGATGTACACAGGGGTTTGCTGTTGTTATGGATATTATCTTCTAAATCAAGACCATGAAAATTAGAAGTTTACTTAAAATTTTATTTCATAGAGCTTTCTGCAAAAGTTTAAAAATCTTTCCTTCTAACTTGCCCTTATGTTTATTAATAAAGGCATTTGAAACATGTATTATTAGGCTAAACACAGGCTCACATATGTCTACAGTATATAATAAACATTGCTCTATGTACATAAACTCTTCTGAAGTAGGCATAAGGATCGAGGTGTTGACCTTGATGGGGAATTCTGAAAATATTTTTTAATTGAAATTGAAAGGGAAGGACACGCAAGGCTTGGAATAAGTTTCTTTTCTTTTGTGTCTTTCTCAACTCTTGGTTTTGGTCCACATGTATTTACTGATGACCATTTCCTCTAGTCATATTGATAACCAATCACATGTGGTCATTTTTTATTAAACTGTAGTGGATGCAGGAATATCTGCAAGGCCTATACAGACCTGCACCTTGGAGCCAAGCTCACATGTCCTCGTGGGCCCTCGTCTACTTTCCTTCTGCTTCACAAACTTCAGTGATACTAAAAAGTGCTGAATTCAGGTCACAAAAGAGCAGTTGGGCCAGATGCAAATTCCTCAGGCCCCTGCAAGACCTGCAGTGACTATCAGTCACTATCAGTCAGTGCCACGGGTGTTTCGAACCTCTTGGTTACCTCTGCCTGAAGTGCTCAAGAGTGATTTGTGTTGCCACGGCCAACTATTGTGGCTGGGAAACAATTTGACATGGTTATGCAGCCCAGCAGCTCCGTCTGCTTGTTTTTTCTACCCAGTGCCAGTCTTTGTTGAGTTTTGCTGTATGCATAACATTACTTGTGAAATTAAGCTTTCTGTATCTGCATTAACTTAAACCTTGGATACCAGCTCCCACCTTAAAAAGGACGGGTTTTTTTTCCACACCCACCCTCTTCCCTATGGTGTGCCTTTTGTTGCAGGATCTTGTGGCCACCAAAAGTTCATGGGGTTTGAGAGGATAAATTGGTGGAGTGATGCCAAACACAAATAAAGCCACTGCTGGCTCAGTAAGCCCCTGAGCTGTCAACAAGAAGAGGCCATGAAGCTTCCCTTCTTTACCCCTTTTTGGCCTGGGTGGTGTTGGGCTGCCAGGATCTGTACCTTTGATGCCCTAAGCTTTAGCTTGCAGATTCTGTGTTACCTAAGGATGTAGTTCTGAGCCTCATATTAAGTGCTAGTAAGCTCTCTTCACAGGGTAGGTAGACAAAACAAATCCCTTTTCTGCTGAGAACCAAGGACGGCTTCCAGGCCCAAAGTATAAACAACCGTGGACCGGAGGGAGGAACAAGAGGGATGAGACCTCACAACCTGAAGCTGTAATTGGACAATTAAACCCCGATATGCAAATGGACCAAAACTGATAAAAATGTAGGCCCTCGTGACGGGGCAGCCTTTTGTGGGTGGCGTTTCTTAGGGCACTCAGGGTGCAGCCTCGGTCGGGCTCCTGTCCGGCCCAAGGTGGAACCCGGAGGCCTTTCAATAAATACCTATTTTATTCTCTAGCCCTGTCCAGTCTCTGTTTCAGGTCAGCCTTCTAGGCATCACCTTCATATGGTGTGGCTAAGCCCTGTATTCTAGCATGTTGCTTGTGGTAAGAGGCACTACTGGGAAGGTTGTTTCTGGGTTAATGTTTAGTCTAAGCTTGAGCTTCTCATCCAGGGTGAAGGTGAGAGCTAAGGGGCAAGGCATTTTCCATGGGTGGAGAGCACCCATGGAAACCACACCCTGTAGCAGGAGCTATATACCGCAGTGGTGAGTTTCTCTTCCAGTCTCCAGGCTGGGCAACCTCCTGCCGCCATCATAGACACAAGGCCTGGGGCTTGCTCTTTTCCCATTGAAGAGCTCACTTGTGGCCTGAGAAAATGCTGAGACTTCTCCAGCTGTCTCCCAGTGCTAAGAGCTCCTTAACAAAACATTAGCTCTGTTTGGTCTAGGGGCATGCCAGCTGCAAGAAGACAAACTACTTTCCCATGACCAAGCCACAGTGTTGGAGCTGATATAATACCATCTGAGATAATTTAACCTCTTTCCTAGAGTTCACTGAGGGGCTGGGGCCTGCACAGAGATGCTAAATCATGAGATTATCTGTGTGCTTTCTGTTCAACCTCAGGAGCTCTCCAGAGGGGAAAACAGCATACCAGGTAAGTCAGTGGAAGAGAAAGTATCCCTAACCATGACACATTCGGGGTGAAAGGTCCCCTGCTCTGCTGCAGCCAGATGTTTGCTTTGGTCACATGGTCCACTACCTTTGAGACCTTTCTCCTTGTTATTAAATGACAACTTCCTGTGAAGTGCAAAGTCTGCCTTTGAGACTCCAGCTTTTAGATCAGTGTCTGCTCTGGTTTTGAGCTCAGTTTTCATGACATACAATCTCTGGCCCGTTCTGAGGTCAAGCTGTTGGACCAATATCCAGGGTAAGCAGAATTAAATTTCAAGCCCCCTTGTAATATCAAAATTGGCCAGAGGAAAACTTTCTAACACAGTTTTGAGTATTCGAAAGCAGCATTCTTTATTCCAGTGTACTGGTCACTTGGAGAATCCTTTCTCTAACTGAGTGCCCTGAGCATTGGGTAAATGCTCAAAACTGGGCTTTTATCATACACACTGATGACATACCCATTGGCTATCCCTGCTTGATGTATGTGTATTACTTCATTTTACATAGTTGCAGCCCTTACTGGAAGTCCTTATATGGTTCTTTGGGATTTGTCTTCAATGTCCAGGGTCCTTTTTAGGTGGCTGTTCCTCAACCCCCATTCTGAGTAAGCGCAGTATCATTGCTTTGCATAACTTCTGCTTTGTCAGCCTTGCAAAGCTAAGCTGGCATCCTGTTGTGTTTTGCATGGCTTGTTTTGTGTAATTCTCCAAAACTACATTGTTCACTTTATTTGCTAAGAGTAAAATTTTGTTTTGTCCTATTGTTCTTATCATTTGAGAAAAAAAAGTACTCAGCCCAACATCACAATTCCAAACTGACAATAATGGCTATATTTTTTTCATTTACAATGTCATTTTGTTAGTAGAAAAGTACTGTCTATGGGCAGCATTTTGCAGGGAGGAAAAGTTCCAAAGCAAAATTAAAATCAATTGATGTTTTTTTTTGCTGCATCTTCTAATAATACTTTTCAACATCATAAAAGCTCTTGCACATTGATGGGAAAGGCCAATGCCAGAAACTCTGAAAAGGCTTCCAGTTTTGACACCACCATTGCAATGGTGCTTTAAATCAGTTCCAAAGCTGGTGGGTGTTGTGCCCTCCATATGTGTGGCACAGTTAGTGATACTGAACTGCGTGGGGCTGGAAATAATTACAGTAGGAAAATGGGAACCAGTGAAGTTTTTGTTAAAGATTAAGCTAATTTATCATAACTACTTAGTAGTTTCCTCCATGTGTCCCCATCCAGAACTACCAGAGACATGTCAGGCCCCTTGTCCTCCGCAGGTAAAGCAGAGTTCAGTGTTTGCTGCAGCGTCTCCCCTTCAGTGCAGAAGTACTGGGCTGTGTGCTGGTATAACTTAGCCTTGAATTAAATATACCTGAGGATATCATGTCTGCAAACTGGTCATGCCTTTCCTAGGGTTGCAAGGCATATCACTGTGCAGAAATCTTGTTTCCTTCTGTTTCTTCCCATCTATTTCTGCAAATGCTTCATGCCAGTCAGGACCCTGCTCCCAGGGAGCTTTGCTCAGCTGGGTGAAGTACTTCATCACTGCTGCACAGACACCATGAATGTGGCCATGCTGATGTAGCTCCTGCAAATGCAGACCAGTCACAACACGTGCCAGTTCTGCTCTTCCAGTGGCTTCCCACAGGTTGAGATGCTGCACATGGTTTCTGGCTAACAGTGGTGTTGTTCTGTCAGGCTCCCCTTCATAACCAACTCTTCTGGAGTGGTAGCTTTCCACTTCTCATTATTTTGCATGGGCCAGAAAGAGATGGGTGGGACACTGGCCTGCTTGGCCTGATTTCTGGCACCTCATGGTGTGGGATGCAGAAAGTTACAGAACATGCTGCTCCAACTTCTGCTGCTGGATCTCAACAGAAAGCACTATCATGTTGGCTACTGGAGGCCCTCTACACAGAGGAGTGTTGTGTGGGAGTGTTCTTTCCCACAGGCCACTTCTCTGGACACAGGCTGTCAGCAGTGGTTGCTCAGCCAGGCTCTTGCTGCTGGATGACCAGTTGAGATATTTCAGGGAAGAAGACGGAGAGTAGTATTCATTCCAATCACCAAGGACACCCCAATCCCAGCCACCCAGTTTAAGACTGCAAAGGGGACTGAGGAGCAAAACCATTCACTTTGTCAGCACCTCAAACAGCTCTCAGGAACGGCACTTGCACATTAGTAGCACAGCCAGGTGCCTACAGTGGACAGGGCTGTAGGTAGAAGAAATCTTTCCCCCCGGCAACCTTAAACAAAGACATCTTTATCTTCCTGTTAGTCCTGAATGCAATCTTCTACAGTTTAATCAGGGCTGGAGCACAACATGTATTAAAGGAAGCACTGGAAATCATCTGTGCATCATCAATACCTGACCTGTCTTGTACTCCTCCATAGGGAACATGTGAGCACGCACTGCGACGATTCTGAGGGGTACCAGAAGTCATCTCAATTCCTGTAGGCACGACAGCTGCTGCACTAGTGTCCACAATTCATGTCCACAGGAATTCCATCCTGTGCTCCATCCATGAACATTGGTTCTCAGCGGTTGTCTGGTGGTGTATTTCCTGAAGTGCCTCAGTCTCCTGGGGTGTCCTGGGCTGGCACCTGGTAGCAAAGGATGAAGATCACTCTCAGGATTGCTGTCTGGTTCTGAAATTCTGCTCAACACGCTTCAAGAATTCAGTGGTTCTGGTCTTTTCACAGGCATAATTTTTCTTCTCCAAAATGACTTGAGATGTCCTGACAGGTGTGCTAATGATGCCACATGTGCAGTCTCCTCTTTTACTAGAGTTGGGGTCTGTAGTGAGGAAGTAGTCACTGTGTTGGTTGTGATCTTCCCTTGATGGAATTACCTTTCAGCTAAGGACACACTTCCTGCCTCTTCTCTCTTGGCACTGCCAGCAGTTCTTAGTGTTTCAGAGATTTCAATCTCTGCTATGTTGCCTGTTGTTGCTTTGGTTGAGAGTGTTTGAGACATTTTTTGGAAGGGTTCATGGGGCTTCTACCCCTTCTGTCTTTGCCTACGTCTGCTAAGGTTGATACTCAGCTTCTTGATAAATAGTACTTCGCCTTGAGGAGTTAATAATTGGTAACAGCATCCAAGCTATTGTTTGGGCATGTTTTTCTGTTTGGTCCCTTACACTGATCTGCAGCATCTCACTTGTGAAGGAGTCTCACAGCCTTGTCACAGCTGCTAGCTCAGACCAGAGCTGCCTCTGTGATGGGACTAAGGTATGTAGATCAGCTAGCTGTCTCAGACTCTGATTAATCAGACAGAATCACAAAGTGGTGTTAGCTGAGGGGTGACCTGCCCAAAGAAACCCCCTCTGCTATTTCATCTTGGTGCTGCTGTCTACTTACCAAGTTCCTCATTCAGGGCACCAAGGAGGTTTGTAGTGCTGCCAAGGTACCAGCTGACCCCAAAGTCTTGAGTGTGAGCTCTGTGAGAAGCTTTTTAAAGCCATATGCCATCAGTAAAGGGCCTGCAACTTTGGGCCAGTGTCTCTTCATCTGCCAGGGACTGCCTCAGGCTGCCAGCTGAGTCTGGCACATTAAAACGTGTTGCAGGGGTGTGTGCAGTGCTTAGGATGAGCGGTACCTGGTGGTCACACTGAGGATATGGCACAGTGCGCCTGTCTCCCCAGAAGCTCTCTGAGCTAATGCAAGGCCTGTGCTACTCTCTCTGGAAGTGACGGCAAAATCCGGACTCTGTCAGGTCGATCTCGTAGGAGATTCACGCACCTACCTTTCACCATGTGTCTCCGGGCACAGAGTCGGGGACCCACCTGCAGCGGCGGCGGTGTCGGTGAATGGCGCACGTCGGCTCGGGTGGGCTGTCTCCCAAGCCCAGGGTAGCGGACAGGCACTAGAGCACCTTGCGCTGGTTGCGGAGGGGCTCTCCCCGCCACAGCACCAGGAGAAACCCTCGCTGGCCAGGGGCCGGGCACGCTCTCGGGGGCTCCGTGGGGGCAGCGGCAGCCGCCGGTGCCCGCCGGCACCTCCCGGCTGCGGGGCGCGGCGCGGGGGCGGGCCGGGGCGGGGACCGCGGGCGGGCCGGGCCGGGCTGGCGCGGCGCGGCTCCCGTGCGCACGTCCAGACCCCCGCCGCCAGCGGCAAGGTACGAGAACGCGGGTCGTGGTGCGGGGCGTGGGGCCGGGACAGGCGCGGGCAAGCGCCGGCTCGGGCACCTGCCGCGGCCCGGGGCCTGCGGAGCTCGGCGGTGCCGGGGAGCGGCGGGGGAAGCCTGCTCTGCCCGCCTTGTGCCGGGGGTGCCGCAGCTCCCTCCGGCCCCACCCCGCTTTGTGCGGAGCTGGGGCCGCGGCTCGCAGCCGCAGGGGCACCGACGGCCGGGGGATGCCTTGGCCACCCGGTGCCGCTGGCCTCGGGCATCCCCCGGTGCGTGCGGCGAGAGCGGGGCGTTCCCGCTGGCCGCGGTCGGGCAGCCGGTGCTGGTCGCGCCCTCGGCAGGCAAGGTTCTCTCGCTCGCCAGCAGCGCCAGGGCTATTCCTGCAGGGAGCTGCTGGCGGGATTTTCTGCGCGGGGTGTGGCGGACCGGCAGCCGGCCCGCGACGGGAGCCCTCCGACCCGGGGGTCTGCAGGCAGCGGTGAGCGGAGCAACAGGGCTTCTTGCCGACCCGAGCCGCCCTGCTGCCTGGTCGGGAAGGCTGCGCCTCCTGCCAGCCCTGCTGGCCGGTGTCGCCGGTGGCAGGGTTTGGCATCTGTATAACTTCGCTTATTATTTATAGAGAAGCCTCACCTATGGCAGTGTGTCTGATGGGTGAAATTCAGTCTTTTTTTTGCTGGAGTCGTGGGGAATTCGGGTGCTTGATGTCAGGGTAGGTCACATATTGCACGGAGCATGATGACAGCCACGTAAATGACTCTCTGGCACCGCGATCTCCTGGTGCCAATTCCCCCTGAAGGGGGGACTGGCACCTTGAAGGGGTCTTATTTTCAGACAGCACATCTTTGAAGACTGCTTCTTCTGTGGGTCTGGCTTTGATGCCACAGCTCTGTCAAGGGCCAAGACAGGCTGTTGCAAAGGGATGTGTAACAGACAGCACTTTGCAGACCAATGGCTTGGTGAGGCCAGATATGTGCAGTGTCTGAACACATTGTTCACTTTGCAGGGAGTGGTGCCCTCCTTGTCGTGCTCTGGAGCATCCTGTCTGTTCCCGATTCCCACGCCACCCTGCCCCAGCCCTTTTCACTTATACTTTCTGAGAAGACACTGTGCTGCAGTCCTTGTGAAGGGTATTTGCCTGGACAGGCTTAGCGTCTTTTGGCCCCTTGGGTGCTCAAGGGAAGGGATTTCTGCAGAGGATTGAGGGATCATTTGGGAGAAGGTTGACTGATGGTTGCCTTTAAGCTTCTCCAGTGCAGGCTCCCCAGTGGGTTAACAAAGGAGCAGCCTGTGTAGCCCTGCTGTTCCCTTTGTTCTTCCTCTGGCCGTGCCCTCTTTGGAGAGCTCTGATCACTCCTGGTTTGATCAGAGATAGGGAGTGACTGATGGAGACATCAGGGAGTTCATGTTTTGGTTGTGAGCATTTCAGGAAACTCTAGAGCTTTGGGAGGCAGGATAGGGGAGAGCTGGTTGCTTCTTAGAGACTGGGAAAAAGGAGGTGTTTCCGTCTGCGTGCTGTTGTTCAGTGAACTAGCATTATGAACATCTATTATTATAGCTTTGATGAGAAGTATTTAAAATTCATTTAATCTGTTACACTGTAGCAACAAATCAAAGCCCATTATCTCAGCAGAGCTGCCATAGACCTAGGAAACGTGAGACCCAGGTAGTGGTGATGTTTGGACAAAAAGGCGGACAGCTCTGGTGCCTGCACCCCAGCTATGTCCTAAGCTCCTCCTGGTCCCTCTCCCTCTCAGGAAAAGCACCTAAGCCTGAGTGTGCCTGTTTTGCAAGTCTGGGGTTGAGTGGGTCCGCTGTCCCCTGTGTGGCCACTGCACCTGCCTGCCTGACCAGCAGCACTGACCACCTTCGTCCCGTTGATCAAGGTGAATGCTGGCTGTGCCTGTGCAGCAAGTGGAGTTCCTGCTGGCAGGTCAGGGTATCTCCTGATGTTTTATGTTTCTTATTCTCCTTTTCTGCCAGGCTAATTCCTGCCCGTCTTTCAAGTATGCTGGTTTGTCCCCTCTGAGCAAATTTCTTGTCTTACAAATGACAGTAATAGATAATATTTTCACATTTCTGTGTCTGCTACATTTGTTAGTAGCTGGATAATGAGTGGATTTTCAGTTGCCTGAGTCTGTGGTAGGTTTCTGTGAGTCTCTTTCTAGGTGGGTTGGCACCAGGTAGGCTGCTGTCTCTGGAACAGGTTTATGGTACCTCTGCAAGGGCAGTTCTCTCTTGCCTGTGGGCTGTCTGGACTGCTAGATGCCTAAATGTGGTGTGAGCTGTGTTTTGGGATGAATAGTTGAGTACAGAGCAGGTCCCTGTGCTGTAAGCTTCAGGTGCCCAGGTGCTCACTGTTACAGAGGCTTAGGGAGAGAACTGAGGGCTTTGGCATATCCCAGAAAAAAAGGTGATGCTTTGAAAGAGAGACATTTGCCTTGGGGCAGACTAAGCTATATTTTGTGCATGACCTTGCAGGCTCCTCATAAACTGTGGTCAATTTGCTGCCTCTGACTTTTTTTGTATTCCTTGATCCACAGTGGCTGCATAGCATGAAGTCTTCATGCCACCTGGTTAGGTCCTGATTTCTCTGGCAGGGATTTTGATGGGAAAACTGTTGGGGAGTGGGCTGTGATAGGGTGTGACAGAGACTCTGTGAAGAAACAGTGCGGAGGGAAATTGTCCCAGAAAATTTCCCCACCATCCACTCTTGGCTGGTTCAAGGAGACTCAGCAGGTCCTTGATGGCCACACCCTGTTCTCCACTCTCATAGGAAAGTTTGTTTGAAGTGTTTGCTTCAGCAAAAAAGCCCCACAAAACCCCAGCACCTCATCTGAATATTCCTGTCTTCCAGTTATAAACACCAGCCATCTTACACGTTGTCCAGTGGGCTGTCTGGGTGGCTGCTGGACCTTGCTACTAAACCGCTGCTTGGAGCCAAGGACATCCCTGGTGAGCCTGGACAGCAGCTGTGCTTTGAAACAGCTGTGTCTGGCCACCTGGCACAGCAGGAGCATAGACAGTCGAGTCTCTTGCTGCTGTGGCAAGAAGGCACCAGAGCGATGGTGTGGTGAGGTGTTTCACATGTAGTCATTACATGGCTTCCTGTAGGTGCACGTTAAGCTGCTCTGGCTGCGGAGCTGACTGAGGCAAGCAGCCTGCAGCACACTGCAATTATGCTGACGCGCCTCCTCCTCTCCTCAGGAGAAACAGGAAAGACCTTTACATCATCCAGAAGGTTGTATTGGCTGAGAGATTTTGATACTCACAGGGTAGTAAGTAGAAGCTAGACTGGCCTAGTGTTTCCAGGGATTTCCCCTCTGTGGTATTACAGGCTTGCCAGCAATTCCCCATTTTGAAAATACACCCTGCGGGGCTCTATTAGTGTAATGCTGATGCTTACTATTTCTAAAGCACTTTGAAATTCACAAGTAGGACCTTCTGACCATCAGCCAAACAAAACCCTTTCTAAAGCTTGGAGACATGCTGCTGCCAAGGGCAGGACAAATGACAGTGTGCAACTCCAAGCCCTGTTCTCTCTTCCCTTGTTGACCTGTTCTCTGCTCTGCTTCACACAGTTTCAAATTTTCCAGAGCAGTGCCCAAAGTTTGGCGCCTCTCTCCCTCTTTCTTCTGAGCATCTTTCAGCGCTCTGGTTTACTGAAGAGTTTCCTTCCAGTCTGGTGAACCGCTTGCTCTTTATCTCTGTGCCAAGAAACATGGACCTACCTGCAGAGAGAAGGTTGCAACTGACGACTCTGCACTGCCTCTCTCCCTCTGTGGGACTAAATCACCTAGTAAAATGATGAGGAAGACAAAGCAGAAGAAAATGCCAGTAGCTGTGGTATTTTTATCACTGAGATGAAGACAAAGTTCATGAAAGCTGATAAGATAGCTTCCGGGAAAGCAGCGGAGGCCAAACTCCATCTTGTTCTTCCTCCTGCAGTTCTGGGAGCTGTGCTTAAACAGGAGAGGAGGCAATGCTGGGGGAGAGCTCCTCCCAGAAAAAGGTGACTGGGCAAGGCTGTCCATGTCAGGGTTGCATTCATGAAGGAAATATGAGCCTCGTGGCTTGAGCTTGTACATAAAGTTGAGCAGGGTCAGTCAGAAAAAAAGGTGCAGGGAGGGGCCAAGGCAAATACTGGGCTTACTCCCAAGAGCCAAAATTAATCAATCCTTGCTTTGCAAATACCATGAGTTAAACTTGCCTTGCAGAGTGCCTGTGAAAAGGGCTGAGATCCTCTTTGGAAGAGTCTGAAATCTCTGGATCTCATCCCAGGTTTTCTGGGAGTCAATGATAGGGTGCATGAGAAGTGCTTGGCGGACAAGTGCCTTTTCCTCAGACGTGGCCCTCTGTG
Source organism: Cyanoderma ruficeps (assembly GCA_008694505.1). NCBI lineage: Eukaryota > Metazoa > Chordata > Aves > Passeriformes > Timaliidae > Cyanoderma > Cyanoderma ruficeps. Next base: position 814,690 of record VZDJ01000024.1, on the reverse strand, counting down.
TGTACTGGGATATGGACTGATACAGCAGGGGAATGAGAGCATGTACAAGCACTGGTCTGGGAGCAGTGGGTCTCACCCAATACTGTCTGTCCTACTCCACCCTCACCTTGCTTAGCCAGGGAGTGTTAGGATGTAGGACATTTTCCAATCTGCCAAAAGGAACCCTGAAGGGCTGCCCCAAATGCCCCCCAGTGTCATTGTCACATCACTGATCTGTGCTGAATCCTGTGGGATTCAGCTATCCTGTCAGATATCTGTGCAGTTTTGCTTTCTGGGCTGCAGCAAATTTGAGAAATCTGCCAGTGCTGTTCAGCTCTCAGCCACCTTTCACATGGTTACGTTGAGGTTATTTCAAACCAGTTATTTAAACCAGTGTGTCACAGTGTTTTCCCTAAGCAAGAATACACAAATCTTGAAAAAATATAAACCATATTGCCTTAGAAAAGCATAGCTACCATTTTGCCTGGAATTGCTGGCACAGTTGCAGTGCTCATTTCTAGGAAGCCTAAAACTGATGTTTTTAGGAACACCGCCTGTAACGTGAATGATGCCAGGGAGGACCAATCTTCCTTGGGATCCTTGGTTTCTTCTATTCTATCTGCTCCATAAAAGGAGCCTGTGCTGGCAACAAAATTGCAGGGAAATAGGCACAGAGAATCCAGACAGCTCTTTAATTGCAAGAGACAATTAGAAGAAGTCAAAGGTTGTCTTGCTAACATCTACTTAAATGTAATTAGTTCACATTATTTTTCTCTGCCATTTGCTCTAATTTAATTTGAATACCAAAACGCACACATAGAGGAACAAAAACAAAACCAGAACAGCCTTGCTTCAAGTTCCTGCTCTTGTAATGTTCAGCTTCTACATACAGAGGCTCTTTTCCTTGCAGTCAGGGAGGAGCAGAGTCTGTGTTCTGATCCCTCCTGCCTGTGGTCATGGCTGTTTCACTTTGAATTTCCAAAAGGTCTTTATGTCAGTAACTGATGCTCGAGTCTGAATTGGAAAGACTGATTTTGCTAATGATAGCCTCGCATCTGACATCCTCCATAGAAATCAATTGGAATTCAGTGTCTCACACTTTTAGAAATCATGGCATTTATTTAAAGGGTTGATAGGGATTGAAGGGTTTGACTTTACAGCCCATTGCATCTATTTGGGGCTCATGCCCCTGCTGTACATTAATCTCCTGTGCAGTAGTTCTGGGTGTGATGCATCTTGCCAGGCAACACAAGTCTTGGAGCAGAAAAACCCAACCCCTCTATGAGATTTTATAGATAAAAGCACAAGTGGAAAGATGATGCTTTTGTCTTTCTTGGTCTCCTAGTTGTATTTTGGTGAACTCTTGGTTTCTCTGGAGCTGAAAAGATCAAAATTTGCTTCTATCTTTATCGGTAATGGATTCTTTAGTTGGGCTGACAAACCACAATGAGAGCCAGTAGCTGGAAGCAGAAGTTATTACTTGGCAAAATAATAAGGCAGTTGTGTTTTTAGCAGCAAAGAGGAGGAATCGTGGGAAGAGCTTCCCAGGATGATGCATTGCTAGAAACTTGAACAGGATGATCACCTGAATAATGTCACTCAGTGCAGACAGCAGTGTTCTCTGAAAGTAGGTGACATCTCTCAGTCTGCCATTAGCTGAACAGCAGCTATGTGGCCTCCTGCAGAAGTTTCTTTTCTCCAGCTTGCCACCCCTAGAGCATCTCACCTCACAGAGGAGACCATACATGTCTCTCTCCAAGCTCTCAGCATATTCTGCTGGGCTTAGGGCCTCATGATGGTATTTTTGTTCCCTAACACAACAGCTAACTTTCTCTCCTGAGTTATGTTTTATGGTTGCTAGAGGGATGACAATTTGCAGGCAGAAGTTCTCTGAGCCAGTTTGAACATTGACTGTAAGTGGAACAGGACTTTATTTGCTGTGTCGACTTGAGATCTGAAGAGGGGGCGTAAGTGACCTCGTGGAGGCAGAGCACTGTGTAGGACCAATACCTGCTTTTGTGATTGGTGTGTGATGACTGAGTTCACACTTACCCACACAGGGGCTTAGCAGGATGGTTTTCTTGACTTTACCTCTACTCTTGGAGATTTTCAGAATTCATGTGAACAAGGCCATGAAAAACCTGGCTTGACTTAAAGGCTTACCCTATTTTGTCTGGAATTTTGTGCTGTGGACCATCAGAGATCCCTCCCAGCCTAAATTTGCCTGTGGTTTGGTTCTGATGTTAGAAGCAAAAACCTGGTAATGATATTAGGAGTGGAAGTCTCCATAAGTTAAAGCAAGAAAACCCACAGCTAAAATCCACCTATAACGTCTGCCTTGGTCCTTGTGTTCCGTGTTTCTTTCCCAATGTTCTTGATGCATCCTTGAACTTGAATGAGTGGTTAAAAATTCCTAACTTTTTCTGCAGCACACATATCTGCTTTATAGGTTGATCCACGGAATTAAGAAAAAATATCAAAGGATATCCTTGAGTATATTTTGGTCATCCTTGAGGTTTAAAAAAAACCTATTTCACTAAAGCTCATCTTGCTCTTAGCTTGGGAAATTTCTTTGTGTTGAGATCTTTGATTTGGTGTCCAATTGTCTGTAGGCTGTTACTAGAAGGTTTCTTAAGCCTGATTGAGAGAATGCATTTAATGTGTAAAGGGGGAACTGATAATTTCTCTACCTTCTCTTTCTTTCAATTTTGAGAAACCAGTCATTATTTTATGTATGGTTTTGTATTTTTCAGAAGAGTTTTACAATGTCTTACCTGCCCTTCCTTCACTGACATGTCTTGCAACATGAACTTCTCTGTGACTTCATGACAGCTTATCTTACATATATTAAAAAAAAAAAAAGCATTTTTACTCTTATTTTCTGCCTGTCTTGCAGTCAAGCTCAGTTGTGTGAGTTTGGAAGTCTGAAGGCACAGACACCATACATGGCACTAGAAGTGTTTCACACACCTTTTGTTGTTCTGGGGTTCTGCTTCCACTGGTGCCACTGGTCACTGCCAGTACAGGCAGATGTGGAACACAGTGGTTTTAGTCTATTAGTCTGGAAATCTGCAAGTGTCTTCAACTCCTGCAGAAAAGCAAGACTTCCCCAGGAAATCCAGATTTTTATTTTGAGCCGTTTCTAAACTAATCCTTTCTTTACTTTCATATCTACCTGTGTCATTAGCTGCTGTCTTTCCTGTGTTTGGAATTTCCTGACATGACAGTGTCATGCAGAACAGTGGTAGCACTCACCTGCAGTCCTTGGGCCTGCCCAGGGAGCCCACTGTGGGACTCTTCCCACTTGCTGTCATCTCTGGCTAAGCTAGGAGCACAGTGCTGACTCTCTGCTGACTCTGACCAGTCTTCAGAAGTTTCCTGGAGCCTGAAGTCTCTCTGGTACTGGAAAGCACTAGATACAAATGTAATTTCATGAATGCATATAAGATATCCACAGAAAACTGCATATTCAGATAGCTGAAGTGAGGCCCAGTGTGTCCTACCCAGTGCTTTACTTCTCACTCTTCTTCACACAGACAGTCTTTGTTTTTGCTGCCTAAGGCATGGAAATAGCATCCCAAGCTGCCTGGCCTGCATTATGTCAGAAATTCAGAATTCTGCTTTAGTTCACAGCCAGATTTTAAAGGCTGTGCAACTTTTTTTTTTTTTTAATTTTATATTTTAGTTTGTTCTCCTTCCTACTGCACTGATATTTAAAAAACACCCAACATGTCTGGATATATCTATAGTGCAACTTGGTCTTCAATACCTCATGCAAAACTATCTTTCTGGAGCTCATTGAGGACCTGGTGGTGCAGAAGGGAATGCAGAGAAGGACAACTGTTTAGCTTGGAAAAGGTATGTCTGAAAAGGGATGTGACATACGGCTTTTCACATATGGTGGTATGATGGGATGGAGAGTTCAGATAGGGAGTGATTGTTCCTCTGTTTATCATTGCCCAGGAACTACAGGATACAGATAAACAGTGGAACGCATTGACACAGGATGTTGGGGATGTGGTTCAAGAAAAGCCATTAGATGAATCTGCAGCGGAAAATCCATTAGGGCTGGCTAAACAGACAGACAAGTCTTTGGCTCAAAAAGTCAGTGAGGCACAGATGCCCAGAGCTGACTCAAAGGCATAGAAAAGATCAGTTTGTCAGTGTGAATATCAGCTATACTAGAGAAATAGGCTGGCATGGAAAACAGCAGTGGTAGAAGAAGAGAGAGCCTGTAGCAGGGAGGTCTGCTGGGATGTGGAGGCACTTCCAGGGGTGCTCCCTGGCTGGAAGGGTTGAAGAGAAGGCTGATGTGGTGGCACAAAGCTGGAAGATGATCAAAACTCATATCAAAACTTTTACTGGAGGAGATACTTATACTGGAGGATGAAGAGGCTGGCAGGAATGAAGTATACAGTAATTAAACTACTACTATGTGGGAGGAGAGGCTGATCTTCATTGCTGGGAGGTGTGAAGATGGAGAGGTGTGAAGAATGAGACTGGTCACAGAGGAGAGCCGTGGTGCTGAATCAAATGATCAGAGATTGAGGAACACCTAAAAGCAATATAAGAGTGCAGTACTTAGAAGAGAGGAGGTAAAGAAAATAGTCTATATGAAGACAGGTAAGGCTGAAGGTCAAATAGAGAGGGATGTCTATGCACAGTGACTCACGTCTGCTAGCTGTAACATCTATAGTTCAATAAAAGTAGATTTGTAGAGTGAAAAAGGTAATACCAGGGCTTTTTATATCCACGGGCATTTTGGATGTTTTAATTTGACTCAGCTGGTCCCATTAGCAGATGGAGCATACTGGGTCCTGATCCTGGAATGATTTTAATTTCAGCAGGAGGGAATCCTGTCTGCATGTTCCAAGATGTCTTTGCAATGCAAACTGGAGTGCAGTGAATGGCAGCAATAAAGAGGTTGGCTCCAAACCCATGCTCCAAGTCTGAACCAAACAATACTTTTGTACTTGCACTCATGGAATAATTTCAGAGTGATGGCAGTGGTTTCCAGAAACTATATATTTGCCAAGCCCAGCAGGTGAATGAATTGGCACAGGATCTCATTTCCCTGGCAGAGAAAGCATGGGTAGTCTTCCCACTTAGTCAGCATCAATCAAAGCCAGACTAAAAACCAAAAAGCAAAACTCAACCTGCTACTGCTGCTCTAAATGGTGAATTTTAAAATTTATGATGTATAGGGTACCATACTCACAATGGGGTGACATCAAACTGGAGACCTGTCCCTAATGGGCTTCCACAGGGCTCCATCCTTGGCCCTGTGCTCTTAAACATCATCGTTAACAACTTGGATGCAGGACTGAAAGGGATACTAAGCAAGTTTGCCAATGACACTAAATTGGCAGGAACTGTCGACTCCCTTGGGGACAGAGAGGCCCTGTGGAGAAACTCTGATAAAATAGAGGGCTGGGCAACCACCAACAGTGTGAAATTTAACAAGGGGAAGTGCTGGGTTCTGGACCTGCATGGGGCAAACCTGGATGTGTGTATAGACTGGGGAACAAGAGACTGGAGAGCAGCTCTATGGAATGGGCCCTGAGGGTCTTGGCTGATGGCAAGTTCAATGTGAGTCAGCAGTGCCCTGTAAGCCAGGAGGGTCACCTGTGTCCTGAAGTGCATCAGGCACAGCATCACTGCCGGGCAAGGGAGAGGATTGTCCTGCTTTGCTCTGCACTGGGGCAGCCTCACCTCGAGTGCTGGGGACAGTTCTGGGTGACACAATGGAAAAAAGACATTAAATTATTGGAGTGTCCAAAGGAGGCCAATGAAGATGGTGAAGGGCCTTGAGGGGAAGCCATATGGGGAGCAGCTGAAGTCACTTGGTCTGTTCAGCCTGGAGAAGGCTGAGGGGAGACCTCATTGCAGTTACAACTTCTCTGTGAGGGGAAGAGGAGGCTCAGATACTGACATCTAGACTCTTGTGACCAGTGACAGGACTTGAGGAAAGGGCCTGAAACTGATTTAGGGATGGTTCAGGTTGGATATCAGGAAAAGGTCTTTACCCTGAGGGTAGTTGTGCACTGGAACAGGCTCCCCAGGGAAGTGGTAAGAGCACCAAGCCTTACAGAGTTCAAGAAATGTTTGGACAATGAAATCACATGGAGTGACTCTTGGAGATATTCTTTGCAGGGACAGGAGTTATATTTCAATGATCTGGATGGGTCCCTTCCATCTCAGCATATTTTATGGTTCTGTGATGTGGTGGAAGTAAGCATTGGTTGTTGTGCCTGTGACACCTGCCTTTGCCACACTCTCTTGCTGGCTCATGCTTCAGATAAGTGTCACCTGCTGTTAAAGAGCTCAAAAGGAGTTTTCTGGAGAACAGAGAGATGTCAATTCTGACTTAATCAGCCACTCAAAGAGAAAAGCCTCAACTGGAATCATAATTCCACAGGCACTGCATGGGTGTGGGAGAGTTTCCCACACTTCTCTTTTGTGTGGGCCCCTCACTATTTTTTGCATGCAGATGATGCAAAGGGAGGTGGAAGAAGTCTGCAGCTATGGGTTTCAGAGAATACCTCTGATGCTGCCTGCTGCCTTTCAAGTGCTGCTGTCATTGCCCCCAGAAGGACAGGGACCATTTCTGTCTAATTCTTGCTCTCGACTCAGAAACCCTCAGCTGGTCCTTCTCTGGTCTATGGTAATAGATACCTGTGTCCTTTGGTGCCAAATCCATTTGCTAACAGAAGGGTACAACTGGGAGGGCAGTTAGAGAGCCAGACTCTCTTTGGCACTGACAATGTAATAGGGAGACCAAGAATGCAAGCTTGAAGCTGGAGAGAAGTAGGTCAGACATTAGAGAAAATGGCATCCCCAGGAAGGCAGTGGGACCGTCATCCTTAGGGATTTTGAAGGCTCTACGTCTGTCCTGATTTAGAGCTATGGGTAGATTGACTTTGAGGCTTAATTGGAAACCACAGAGGTGGGCTCTCTCACACTATGCCCTTGCATATGTGGTTGTGCTTTCCTTCCCCGACAAGTAGGAGCCTGGTTAGTGCTCCCCACCAGCTCTTTAGCAGTTTTCATTTCCCCAGGCAGTTTCAGAGACGAGATACAGACTTGGTGTCACTGGCCAGGATTTCATCACATTCAAGCCTGTGTACAGACCTTCAGCCTTGGGGGAATGCAGTGACATGACATCACATTCTATGTAAGGGCTGTATATTAAGACATTCAAGAGAAGTGTGTAACCTCCAAACCTTGACAGAACTCAGGAGAAACATCTGCAGTTGATGTATTTCCATTGCCTCACCATCCTGCTGGGTACGTCAGTTTTTCTCATGTATCTGTATTCTGGTGGTAGCCACAAATGCTCAGGCAGGCAGAAGAAGTTTGAGAAGAAATCTGGCTAGCCCAATGGATCCCACTTGGACTCCTGTGAGGAAGCAACCAAGATATTGGGATTCCCTGAAAGTGACTAATCTTGAACCCTTGAGCCAGTGATGCTGAAGGAAAGCCTTTGCTGCAAGGAAAGCCTTCTATACAGTAGCCTTTAGAAGAGATACCCACTCTGCCACATGTCTGCAGGCATGGTTAGACCTCAAAATAAAGACAGGGACCAAGTGTTCTTGTCTTTTCAAAAAACATAGCAGGATACTGAGACACAGCTGCATCATTTTGTTGGGGAGCTGAACCTTGGTTTCTGAAATGCAGAAGCCAGCTTGGCCTTGAATAGCAGGAAACTTCTTTCTGTGAAACAGGAGAGTGAAAGCATGGTGTTCTAGTTTCAGGAGAAACTGCTGAGCTTGCAGAGTGTCTGATGATGAGGTTTTCAAGGCTGCCTTTCTGACANGGGGGGGGGGGGCACAGAAGAAGCTTCCAGTTTTTATTGTTCTTTGAACCAGGATTGTTTTATTTGCTTTTCTTCTATAATGAAGCAGGATCTTACCAGCATATAAAAGGTCTCTGAGGTGGAATTTGCCCTCTTGTTGAATTCAGGAGCACATTAGTACTCACAAGGAAGTTGATAAGCAATAATATTTTCTTTGCTGCCCAGGTAACCAGCAAAGTGAAAGAGGGTATTGTGTCTGGAGAATGCTGCAAGTTAGCTTTATCTTTCTGTACACAGGCTATCTTGGAAAGCTAGAGGTGAATCAGAGGAAGGTGGGGCTTACCCTCCAAAGAGGCTGGCATTGCCCCATACTCTGCTGTGGTAATACTGCCTTCTGCCCTTGCTGAGAGCTCTGATAAGTCTAATGAAACTGAGCTGAAGTTTGGGCTTATTTTGGGTTTTGCTAGTCTTCACACTCCCCTGATTCACTATGTGTCACTGTATTCACTAGTATCTTGTAAAGGCCATGTTGACTGAAGACATTTATGTCCTCAACTCACTATGTTTCTTTCTGTTGGAGCTTGCAGAGTGCGGCACCACATGAGGCAGAAAAGGGAGTGGTGAAGGGACAGGTTGAACTGCCAAAGAAAGGTGTTACCACTGAGTGTGGAATCATCTCTGGAGTATTCCCCTGTGTCTCCTGAAATGCACAAACTGACTTTGCACTGACTGAACACAAGTGTCTTCACACGCCCTGAAGGGTGGTCCGTGTGCTTCAGCTTGATTTCTAGCTGATGTTGCTTAAAAATGACAAGAAACTTCTCTTCTTACCAGGGGTGATTTATGGTGTTTTACTCCCTGTGCCTGAGTTAGTGGTGTGAGCCTTCAAGAAGCAGAGCTCCAGGTGCTGTTGGCAGTGGAGTAAGAGTGATGGTGCCTCAGGCTCTCTTGCTCCAGGGTGAACCACTTCAGTAGCTTATGGGAAGAATGATGTCAGGCCACTGTAGGGAAGTCCAGTGTCTGGCAACAGACCCTCCATGGGCACTTCCCAGCTCCTGGGCTTTCCAAGCAAGCTGGAAGCTCAAATCTACTTTATGCCTATAACGGGGGTAAAACCACCCCACCATGCAATTTAAAAAAGATAAAAGTCAACTTCTGCCCCTGATGTGCAGCCCCTCCCTGCAGTGAAAGAAGCAGCTCTTGTGAAGGCTCTGAGGGTCCTGGTGGGCAGCTACTTTGACCACAGTCATCTGGTAACTCTGCAGGGCAACTGCAGCCTGAGCTTCTCCATAAGACTCCAGATAGGCACATTTCCCAAGGAGGCCAGTGGGATCTCCATCCTTGTCAGTAACCTGACCTGTCTTGCTACGCGCTGAGGACAGGACAGACTCAGGATCTCCAGAAGTGCCTTCTGGCACATTTTCATTGGATTCTGTGTGCTTTACTGCTGTAATTTCTCTTTGCTTCTCTCACTTGTCTCAGGGAGACTCAAGTACATATTTGGTGTCAAGATTGGAAGTGATCACTGCAATAAAATAAAGAGCAGGTGACAATTCAGCCAGTATTTCATGATGTGCACTTCAAATGTTCTGAGGGGTTCTACCCAAAATATAGTTTTGGATTCCTCACCAGATCAGGTGACAGGAGAGTTTGAGCTTCTTCAGTGCTGTCTGAGGTTGTGGTCTCTGCCAGTTTTTCTCTTTGCTCTGTTCACTGCTACTCACCAATGTTGCTGACTTTGCTGGGCTGAGTTAAAAATAACCTGACTGAGTGTCTTGGTTTAGGGCAAATTTGGGAGGAAACCTCTGAATGGGGTTCCTCTGTGGAACAAACCCAAACAGCCCCTCCTCCCCCAGCCGGTCCGGGGAAAGAACTTCCTGGGAGAAAAGTGGAAGAAACTATTTATTTAGCAAACACCTGCCCACAAGCATGAGGAATGAATAATATGAAACAATAAAACCTCTTGCTGGTCCAAAGAGAGATAGCAAAACTGAGAGAAGTCCTTGCCATGAGTTAGTTCAGCTCTCTCAGTCTCTTATCAGTCCCAGTCCCTCTGACGCTGGAAAATGCTGAGGTCCAGGCCCAGTGGGCCGTGGGTGCAAGATCCCGGTGCTCCTCTGGGTTTTCCAGTCCAGAGCAAATTTAAATAGTCCCAAGAAAAAGGAAAAAAAAAAACCAAACAAGTCCAGGAAGCTTCTTTGCCTCAGCTAACTAGACTAACTAAAAGGAAAAAAAACTCTCTGGCTGCTGTCCGTGCATCTGATGAACACACCGTCCCGAGGAAGAAAAAAAAACGAAGCAGAGGAGTGAACACTGTTTTTCAAAACAAACTGTGAACTTCTTCTTTCCCTGCTTCACTCAGAACCAGTCTTAAGGGTACAGAACACACAGCACACACAGAACAGAGGATTGGGGATACAGGCATCATAGTCACCCTAGGACACTGAGCTATTTTTATAACGCACATGTGCTCCCATGTCCATCTCCCTGCTTTGCCAGCATGGCAGAAGAGCACAGAAGAGAAGTACTGGGCAGTGGGGATGTGCCAATAGCATGGACAGGTGTCATCATGAGGGTGTTATGCTGGATGGCATTTGGCATTGCTACCTGCCTTGGGGAGTGCATTGTGGTTTAAACTTATGACTGAACACGAGTGCAGCTGGAAGACTCGTCAAGGAAGGCCACAGGATTTTTGCTGTCTCAGCCTTGTCTTGTGAAGAGTGATCTTGTTTCACTCACTCCTAGCAGCCCTTTCCTGTCTCTGGACATATGTGCTTAAAATTATTTTGAGGTTCACTACACTTGGTGTATCTTCCAAAGTAGAAGAAATTTGCACGATGTGCATTTTGCCAAGCTTGGGACCTTGGCTGGAATTTGGCCCCAGTTGGGCAGCCTTGGGTTCCATCATTAGGAAGATGCTCTGAGACAAACCACATGGTACCAACTGGTGATGATGTTTGTGGGGTGCATGGCTGTGGTGGGTTTCTGGAGCCTTTCTCTTCAGTACAGGTTGGGTCTCTATGCAATGTTTGCCTTCCCCAGCCTAAGGCAATAACTGGGGGATGCAAAAGTACTGAAATATCCTTCTGCTTATGGTGTGAGCAGAAGATGCCTGTGTCAATGGAGGAGCCGCTGTTGCACCTCTCCTGAGGCTGTGTCCATGTGGTACTCTCTGTGTGAGCTTTGATCTACCGCCAGCATGGGGGAAGGACTGACACGTCTCCTTGCAAGGACTCCCCTGAGACCTCACGCCCTGCCCCAACCAGTGTGCACCAAAAATAAGGGGCAAGAGGGGCTCCTGTGCACTCAGAGAAAGGTGTTGACCTTCCTGTTTTGTGGATGAGGAAATCAACTCATTATTTTAGTTTTGAGTGACTTCTTCACCTTCCTACTTCATGTCCTCTCTACTTGTGCAATGTTTGTTCTACAGGCAGAGCTGTTTGTTTTCCACAACCAGCTTACCAGGGCACCATATTTAAGTATCTGTGCCATCCTGGAGAGCTGCAAATATTTTGGTATTGTTTAGAGCTGGGTTTTCTGATGAAAGACAACATCACTAGAATACGTTGTTCTTTGAGATCTTGCTTGCTGCTGTCATTTTGTCCCCCAGCACTGCTGTGGGTCCTGGTCCACTTGCAGTGGTGGCATGCCCTTCCTCAGCCAGCCAGCAGTCTGCAAGATGTGCTGCTGTCTGTGGTGACAGAAGCAGTTCTCACAACTCCTGGTGGGCTGCCTGGGAGAAGGGACCTTTGTGCTCTGCGGAGGAGCAATGCTCAGACCAGCACTGGTGATGGTCATGGACAAAGTGCCTCTTTCCATCACCTCTTCTGCTTCAGAAAATACGGGTTGGAGCATCTGACTGATGCTTGGTTTGGTGAAGTCTCTTTGCCCATACTTCATTATAGAGCTGCTTTATAGTGCAGGAGAAGAATGTGGTGTGTATGCTGTGTGTCCGGTGAGGCCACCGTGTCCCTCTTGGGAAGGGCTGGCTGCAGGCTCAGAGCTGCTTAAGGGAAGAGACACGTGTCTATTTCTGACAGTCGACTGAAACCTTAGTCTGAGCTCCCTTAATCTGAGCCCCGGAACGGTGGGTGTGGATTCTTATGGAACAAAAGACAAAGAAAGGCAATTGATAAAATCGAGGCCCATCGCAGGATGGCTGATTTAAAAGGCTGGCTCCCAGCTGGCGGATTTAAAAGCTTCTAGCTTTGGTCGCAGATAGGGTTGTTTTTCCAAGGATATGCCTCTGAGCAGCTGTAAAAAGGTCCTGCTGCCCGATAGAAAGGCGTGCTGAAAGGTTTTTATTTGCTACTGTGGATTGATTGGAGTACAGATGCTCTGGAAGACATGCTGCATTATTCATGTGGTAGATACCCTTGCTAAAAGCTAATGTACAGCCTGGAGGCTGTGAGGAGTGGTACGGTCCTTTGTGTGGTTTCTTGATTCACTAGAGAGCCTGGACTGCTCTTAAGCTTTTTTTCTGAATACTGAGATTGATAAAGCAAATAGAGGAATGTGAGATCACTTAGTTAATGGCTCTCCACCTCCTTTCTTGTTTACAAAAACTATTCACAGCTTTTTTTTTTTTTTTTTTAATGCATTATTCATACAAAACTGCTTGCTAGGCTGGCCTTGTTTGCAAGACTTTGTCAGTAACTCAGTTTTCTTGTGGCACCAGCTTAAACTGCTTCCCTATCCTGGCTCAAGTGTCTGCAGTAAGTGTCCCACTTTGGATTCTCCGTTATGCATATTCAATGGCCTTACCCATGAGATTCCCACTGCTGCACACAGATGCTGGGGCACCCAGCAGCAGCAGCAGCAGCAGGGCTATGGGACACAGGTCCTACATTTCTGCACACTGGCTGCAGTGGGAAGACCTCATGCAGTGGGAAGACCTCACACAGGGTTCAGCATGCAGTGCTGTGATACACGGGCCCTGTTGTCGTGTGAAGAGCACATGGGGACAAAACTACAGTGTATGTGCTTGTGACTGGACTGCCTGAGACCCTGTTCTGGAGACTGAATACACAGAAGCCAGACTAGAAACATGTCTTTTTCTGTAGCTCTCTTTGCTTACAGTTAGCAGCTGGCTGTCAAGTAACATGGTCAAGGCCATGGTCTGGTGGTTAGTTTCTCCATGTGGGGATTCTGAATTGATAAATCTCGCCTCCAAGGCAACATTTGTTTCTCAAGGATTTTGCTTCTCAGACCACAGTTGTGGATGAGACATGGATGAATGTCTCCACCTGCCCTGCATTCGGTGCAACCAAGTGACGAACTAAGAGGTGAGAGCCACCATATCAGTGTTGTTTATTTCCCTTGTAACAATAAACATGTTGCCTCTGAGCTTGTACTATTGTTCGAGATGACACGTGCAGATAGTATTTAAAGCTCTGGGTTGGTGCATAATTATATGGTCTGGTTGACTTTGGTTCCAAAGGAATTTATTACTGGTAATTTTCCCTTGATAGTGTTGTGGCACAGAAGTGGAATTTGGATGGCAAGGTCTGTCTAGGGGTGTGTAACCTACTATATTGCACATATGCCTAGGAGAGTGTCCATGGCTTTGAGGGGAATCCAGCTTAAGCTGAGAGGTTCACAAAGCATTTGGTGTTATAGGTTTGTGTAATGCAAGTCCAGAAATTAAATGGTCTGTTCTTATTTGGCATCTGAGCCAGAAGGCTGGTGTCTGATGAAATTCTGGGGGCTCTCATTTTGTCTTGACGCAGCAACTCAACACATACTGCGGTAAAACAGGAAACTGTTTCTCATGTGTGTCTTACAAATTGTAGATAACACTGACATTCCTCTGTTTGCCTTCAGGGTTGCCTTTTTAAGGGTGTACTTGTATTCTGTCTTTGAAGATGGAAGCATGTGTGGGTGGATTTTTGAAAAAAGAAAAAAAAAGCAAACTCAAAAGTGTAAACCTGAGAGCATTAAATTAAATTAAAAATGTTTCCTGGATGAGGGTGGGAGCCAGCAAACTAGTCTGTAACATGGATGTGGCAAATGAATACACCAGGGCAAGCGGATTGCCCACTGTAGCCCATCATATAGCACAGCTCCTGCTCTGACTGTGCTGCTGGCTGCAGGGAAGGGACTGGAAAAGGACAACGATCAGACATGCTGGACTTAAGAGGTGTATGACTGATTTTTTTTCAAACCAGGGCTCTGGTTTGAAACTGATTACTTCCAAAAGTGATGCATAAATGTTCTGAAGAGTGTTCTCGGGGAACAATTCCCCACCCCTTTCCTGGGTAGGAAAAACAATTTCTATTTTGAAATTAACGAGCTATGGCTAGAATAAAAAGAAGAATAGTTAATGTTATCTGCTGAGTTCTAAGGTGTGAGCTGTAATCACTCTATGGATTTCTAGAGCTGTTGCTTTTCATGTACTGCAAAGCACAGACACCTTTGCTAATCCTGTTACTACCACTGGGCTTTCCAGGCCTGTTTTTGTGGGAATACATTTTCAGCAGAAGCTAAAGCCTGTAATTATATTAATACAATCACACAGTATTGCTGGTCCTCCTTGCGTGCAGAAACTAATCCAAAAGAGGTACTTCTCACAGGGGGAAAGGAGAAGATGTTTTCATCCTCCTCTTGCCTTTAGAGAACCATGGCTGCACAGGGATATTTGTTGGTATAGAGAGCAAAACCCAGTGTAGGCAGAAGTGTGAGGCTGCCTGGTCTGCAGAGAGCTGTGAGGTTGCACAGTGCTGCAGACCTGACTGTCCATAGTAGGAGCAGCAAGACTTAGTGGAGTCTGAGAAGGCAGGCAGTGATAGGAAGTGTTCTCTGGCTCACTGATTCTGAATCTGGGCTCCTAGGTGTTGCTCCAGATGTCCAGCCACAGGTGACACAGGAGGTTTTTCTCTTGCTACAGATAAGGCTTTCTTGAGTGATCTGCTAATGATACAGATGCTTGCTGTGGTGGACATGAAGCTCAGTCTTGTGTGCTGGAAAAACCTGGTCCCAGAGCCCCAGGAGAACAAAAGCTTGGAGATCCTGATGAACTTGCACCCCTGGTGGGCTGTGAACAACAAGCACTTGAATGTCCTGCATGCAGCCCAGTCTGGGGATCCCAGTGGGTTCTTGGGATACTGGTTGCTTAGCCAGTTAGTTGCTGCCTAAGGGATGCCCTGTGATCAGCTCAGCAGTGCAGTCCAGTCTGATAGGGGTCACAGCTTCCAACCACATTGAATTCTTCTAGGGACAAATGCAGAGCCCTCCCCAAGCCTGGCTAAATTCCTCTCTAACAGCAAGAAAGGATGAGTGGTACTTTGGACTACATGGGGAAGGTGATGTTGGACAGTGCTCATGGAAGATGTGTGGGGACCCCAGTCAGTGTGAGCTGCAGCACTCATGAAGAGCTGTCTGAAATTAACTCAGAGCAATTAACAGGTTTTCTCTGAGGACTCTCCAGAGGATGGAGGAGATTGCTGAACTCTAGAGACAGGGAAGCTTGAGCTTCTTTATAATGAGGACATCAGAACAAGAAGAAGTGGAACACATGGGAGAAATAATGAGATGAGAAAGGCAGCATGAGCATGGTAAAACCAATCGTGTCAACACTCTTGATTTCATATCCAGAGGGTGGTAAGCACAGTGGATGTGGGATCATTTATCTTGACTTTAGAAAAATGTTATCCCACACAATTTAGGTAAGGGAATATGCACTATGTACACCTGTCTGTTGTCAGGTATATGCAAATCTGGTGAGAGAATTATAGAGGAGAGCTTCCATGACAGTTTGGTATCAGAATGTTAGGATGTATTGAGAAGAATTTTGCAGGGTTCTTCCTGACATCTGATGCTTTTTGTCTTTTTATTAGCAATTAGGACAAAGGATTAAACAATAAACATGAAACCAGCAGGAGCAGGAAGCTTGCAGAATGACAGGGCTCTGGTTTGAAACTGCCTTGATGAGCTGAAGTAATGGCACGGGAAAATTGAGATGAGGTTCAGCAGAGAGGGGTTCGGGTCGTCAGATAATGCAGTACCATCAGTTCCAGTGCAGTTCTGCAGAAAAGGATCCAAAGGCTGCATTTAATTCCAACACAACCCAGTGACATCCTGTAGAAAGAAAATGATAAATATGAACTGGAGAATATCTGGTAAATTTTACAGGAAGCCTTGGATGGTTCTGTCCATCCATGTTAGTGGAATAGATGTATTCTGCCAGTTTTAGGTGCAGCTGCTCTGGTAAAATGCAGATGAGCCAAAGAGAGTAGAAGCAAGGAGGACAAATTCATCAGCTGTTCAGAAAACATGGCTGAGAGAGGGAGCATGAGGTAAAAACCAGGGAACACTGAGAAGCTGTGTGTAAGGTGTGGAGGATATCTTCCTGCAGTAAGAAGGGTAGAGTCTTTTGCCTGTGATCTGGCTAAATAGAATAAGAAGCAAGGGACACTGCAGAAAAGGAGATTAGATTTTGACAGCGGAGAAAAGCTGCATACTTGTAAATAATGCAGCTATCTGCTGAGTTAAATTTAGCAGGATGGTGATTGTCTCTCCATTACTTAAGAATTTTGGAAAATTCTCTTAGGAGAGAATTTTGAAAAATGAAATAGAAAGACAAGAAAAAATGTGAACTCACAAGACCTGTGATGATCTGCTTTTGTTCCACGAATTTATGCTTCCTGGAGGACATGTAGGTGTGTATATGGGGTGGTAAAAATCTATTTTGAACTTAAGCCTGCAGCACTCAAATGTAGGTGTTTCCCATTTTTCACAAACCACTTACCCATTTGAGGACCTTCTTGCTAACCTCATGCTGTGGTGAGGAACTATTGTAGTACTGGAATCTGAATATACTACATCATGGTGATTTTGGGTTTTGTTAATGCGGTTTGGCTTGTGAAGCCTGGCAAGGGTTTACAAAAGCTAGGCTCTCTCTTCATCTTTCTCACTTTTATCTGCGTATCTACCACGTTCCACTTTTTACTACTTTGATGTCATTCTCCTTTTCCCTGCCTCCCCAGAAAACCTTCTCATCTGCCTGTTCCTCATCTAGTTGGTCTTGAATGAGAGAGTTTACACTGAGGTCCAGCTATTTTTGTTGCTTTACGTCATTTGTTTGAGTTGCTGCTTATTTTCTTTCCCTTTAGCATGGCCCATATGACGAGTTCCTCGCAGACAGTGTTGTGTAACAGGGATATCTCCCATCTTCTTCACACTGAAAGTTCTGGTCTACATTCACTGTACCTGTTCAGGATCCTCACCGAAGAGATCAGTGCAGAGTTCCCAGCATGGCTGAGGGTGGAGGCGCCTCTGGAGGTCACCTAGTCCAGTTGCCATCTCAGAGCAGGTTCAGGGTGTTGTCTGGATGAGTTTTGAGCGTCTCTCAGACTCCACAGCCTCTCTCAGCAACTCGTGTCTCAGACAGGCAGAGTGTGTGACCACCCTCAGAGTCTGAAAGTTCCTTTTTACATTTAGCTCTCTGATCAAGTTCAGGCTGAACTGCCTGTGGTTCCCCAGATCCTCTGTCTTGCCCTTTTGAAGGTAAGGGTGACACATTCTTCCAGTCCTCAGGGATAACGCCCCATTCCCATGAGTTTTCAAAGAAAACCAGGAGTGACCTTGCAACAACAAGGGCCAGCTTCCTCAACTCCTGTGGGTCCATTCCATTAGACCATTGTCCATATCCAATCTGTTTAAATGTTCCCTGACCTGATCTTCCTCCAACAAGAGTCAGTCTTCCTTGCTTTGGATTTTCTGGATTTCTCAGGGCTCCAGGGTGCCTGAAGGCTGATCTTAGCAGTAAAGACTGAGGTGAAGAAGGCATTCAATGCCTTAGTCTCAGTGTCCCTCCTGCTTTTTCTAGTGCTCCTTTGCAACAACCTTCTTCATTTGTGCATGGAACTACTTTGAGACACAACAGTTACAGAGTTACACATCAGGGCAAAATAAAAATTTCACATTTTCTTTAAGAAAGGAGCTGAAAAGCTGCATCTTCCTAGTGCACCAGTGAGCAGCCTCCTCAATACCAGAAGACTGAAAGGTGGTCCATGGTGTACCACTGTGTTGGAATAGATAATTTGTTAAATGCTTGTCTCCAAGATCAGTTCTTAGCAATGTTTTCTCCATAGGGACAGCAGTGTATTTCACACAGCCTTACTCAAAAGCTTTCACAACCCAAGTAAAGGAATGCTTAAAATGAGAAAGGACAGCATGACCCTTTGCACACAAAATTTGGATGGCTGTATTGAGGGGCTGGCCTTGATTTGTTGATGTACATTCTCATGGGAAGATTCTACAAGTTGTCACCCAGGAGGAGGGAGCAGGAGAGAGGAGTATTTGCCTTTTTGATAAAGACCTTCATCACAGGGAAGCAAGAGATGCTAGTAGGTTGAGATGTGTGTTGTGTCATACCAATGAAGCAAAAGGATGTCTTGTCAAAGCCTCCACTCAACTCTTCTACCAGCCTGGCAGTGCAGTAATTTCCTTGGTGTTTTGAGGGGGTCTCCACTAGTTTCTTAGCAGGCCGCAAATGGGACTGCCTCCCCACCTGCCTGGTGGTGCAGAGGACTTGGTATTTTGGAATACACACATGTAATTAGTAACTCTGTGATTGAGAGAGTCACAGGCCCGACCCCACTGGCTTCCCTCTGGCTGCTGGCAAGTCCTCTCTGGAAACAAGAGACAGCACTCACTGCTCCTGAAAGTACTCCCTGCTCTGCTGGTTCTCCAGGTCATGCATAGAGAGTGTGGGCAGAAGTCTGTGAGGATAGGTTAACTTAGGGAAAGTGGTGCGGGACATCAGGAAAGTGAAGGAGTCTTCCTTCTGGGAGTTTGCAGGGTGCAGCTGGAGAAAGCTGCGGCCATTGGTTTCTCTTAGCCACAAAGCTAACTTGCATGTGTGATAAAGCTGTCCCTTACTGCTGCTTCAGATGAAATGGATAAGAGGAGAATGGGATCAGGATGAAGTCTGGTTAAATCACCTGGGACTGATATTGGTGTGGGGTTGATCAAATGATGACTGGACTGTTCTTCAGTGGGCTGACTGCTCATGCCTGAGCCTGGTCCGTGTTCACATGAGTCTGTCTTGTCTTCCAAAACCTTTTTGGGGTGAGTGCATGCTGCTTGAAGAAAACTACACCTTACTACAATACTTGATTTAGCAAGAGCGATGTGTTTCCCACTCTGCTGTTTCAAATGAAGCCCTTTTCGCTTCCATGATAGCTGGTGGGAAATGAGGACACGTGGAATGGGAAATTGCAATGACTGCTTATACTAAAAAGTGACACCTGCAGACTAGTACAACAAACAGACAACTTTCTCATTGCTTGCTTGCTTTGTGATCACTGTGCTCCTATCAGGGTTGCAGCCAGCAGCCCTTTCTCTGCACAAGGCAGGAAGAAAGGGTGAGGAATGCATTTGGAGCAGTGTGAGGTTGAAGGTTTTAAAGATGCCTGGAAGCACGAAGTACCTCTGCACACTGTTTTTTCAATGCCTGTCTCTTTGAGTGCTCTTGCTTAACCACAGGGGCAGGGTTGCAGTACCATGTTCTGGGGAGAGAGATCTTTGCCCTGTGAAAGAAGCATTAATAGCATTATTCAGAGTAAATACAATTATGTGATGTGTTTGTTTTTGCCAAAATTGTCCCAGTCTAACTGTGTGGACCTGGGACTTAGTTGTCTTTGTTGATCAGTTAGCTTCTAAAAGCAGCCATATTCCAGTGAAGGTGCTTGGATGTGAGTCTTGCTAGTGTGTCCCATGGAGGTGGCAGGTGTCTTCTGCAAGATGTGTAAGGCACATTAACCTTGCTAGTGTGAAGTATGCACTGCACTGCAGTGCTTCCCTGATCAGAGCTGTGCCCTGTGCTCTGATGCTGGCTTAGGTAAGAGTAGAAAGGTTCGAAGCAGCCTGCTTAGCAGATGCTCCTCTGCCAAGATTCATCAGGAAGCAAGATGCGGCAAGAATCACACCCTTCTGATCAGGAGAGGGGACATTAGTCTGCTTAATGCAGAGAGACACTGAAGCCAGGACCCTGTACCTGGGTAAAGAATGCAGAAGCCTGGTTTGGGAACAAGTAGCACGTCTTCCTGCTTCAACATAAATCTGGGGAAAGCAGGGTGAGGAGAGGGAAGTACTTTTTACGAAGCTCTCTGGTACAGTTTGCTCCGTATGGAGCCATGTAATGTAATTTACAGTGCATGTAGCTGGCTCTCAGGCAGAAAACCAGCAGTATTTCATGATATATTAATTGCCTTCTTTAAAATGATGTGTTTAACTGTTTCCTTTCCACAAGTCCTGGGGTACTGGGAATGGGGATTTATTCCCTATTTCCGATACATAGCTTGGTGTTCAGTGTAAGGCAGTACTGAAACTGACTTAATGTACATCTTTTTCTTGTCATCTGGATGTAAGCATTGTCTAATTGTCATTGCCAGAGACAAGATAGCTGAAAGGATTTTTTGAGTCTCCCAGAGTGACTCTTCTTACCTTTTGGCATCAAGTTGCCTTACTTATTTTTGGATGGGGAGAAATGTGTTTTGAGAGAATAAGTGCTGTGGAAGAAAAGTGGAGGGGAGAAGAGAGATTTTAGCAGAACAGGAGAAGGCTGGGGGATGGATGACTTCAAGAGAGGAGAGACAGGACCAGAGAAAATAATGGATCTAGGCATATTCCAGGAATGACAATGATTCTTGCTTCTGTTTGATTTTATTACTTGGAGCTGAGTGTAGGTAAAGATTTTATTTCATGGACTGGTGGTACAGAACTGAGAAGAGGATGTGTGTCTTCTCAGGAGTTTTTTAGCTGTATATCCTTGCGCCCCTTCCCATATGCCTTTTTTTTTTTTTCTTCCTGCATGAGGTTGGAAGTTTGAATCTCTGTGTCTTCTCCTTGGATGCTTGCAAAGAGTTCTCTCAAAAGACTTGCAAGGCTGCCCCTGTGGGTTATTTTGTCTTAGAAATATCACGTAAAAATGATTAGGCTGAAAGGGAAGAGGCACTACCAATGCAATGCAAGTTTAGCATTCCAAAGGAGAAGGTAAAAAGAGAAATGAAGTTTTAATGGCATTTGAGATTGAAACGCTCATTGTAACTTGCAAAATCCCCCTTATTAGCATTTGCATTCCTTCTTTTCTCCCCTTTTTTATCTCTTTTGACCCTGCATACAAGAGAAGGAATGAGGACAGAGTGTATTTTTTCTCTGTTGGTCTTTCTGCTTTTCAAATTACCTCTAACTTTCAAGGGACTGAGACCTCTGAAAAATCTTTCAGAACTTTAAATTTTCTTGATTCCCTGGCAGTAAGGACAGAGGAGAAAGAGAGTCCACCTTGTCAGGCTAGATCACCTAAAGATCTAAAGTGCTTTTCAGATGGCAAGTAAGAGGTATAGATAAAGTTTGGAAACCTGCCTATGAACAGTGTAAAACAGTACTTAGAAGTTTTTTTGGTAGACTATCATGTGTATGTGCTTTCCCCTGGAGTGCACAGGGGCTAGGTCTTCAGAGATCTGGCAGGATTTCAGCCTGCATCTCCCCTTGCCAGGGTAGCTTTCATGCAGGAATACAACACTGGCCATGTGAAGAAAAGGTCTCAAGGAGAAGAGAGACTTCTTGCACGAAGCTGGGGGAGCGTGAAGCAAACATAACCATTATTAATTCATTGGCACGTGTTTCTACTCTGCTCAGAGGTGTGCAGCACAAGAGAACAGAAAACAATTATTTGGCATGGGGCATGTACCGTGCACATGATGGATCTCTGCAATGGAACCATTGTGCTCTATGTACTGGAAGGCTTTGAGCCCAGGTGTTCTGAGGAGTGTGAGCATATTATTGTGGGTTTGGACGGGGAAAAGGTACAAGTTCGTCTCTTCAGGAGATGCTGTGCCAGATTCTGGTCTCTTGAACAGCTCTGTCTGTTCTTTGATCGCTGCAATGGTGTTTCACGGATTTCACAGATTTCTGAGTTGCAAGGCACCCACAAGGGTTATCAAAGCCAACTCTTCAGTGAATGGCCCATATGATCCAGAGATCAGGAGCAGAGACAGGCAGTCTGTCCCTCTGTTGCTTACCTGAAGTCAGACAGAGCTGGAGAGCTTTCTGTTAGAATTTACAGACTGTTATTTGGACTAAAAATACTGCATTGGCTTGAGTGCTGCTTCTGCAATCCACACAGCCTTTATGTGGCCTGCTTTCATGCCAAGACAGTCTTGTGAAAGACTCAAAAGAGTCATCTAATGTGATGCTCTACAGGCAGTGATCTTGTGGTTGCACAGGCTTAGTTTGTATGAAACTTGTAAAAAAGGGTTTGAATATCTTACACGTGATGGAGTAGAAGGCCTGTTTGTGTCACTGGAATCAGCTGTGAGCCTCCTCCCTTCACAGCCTTGAATCAGTGAAACCGTGACAAGTATTGGCAGGGGGGACCAGAAGATGTCAAGGACTTGTGCCTTGATGGATGCGCGTTGGGTGGATACAGGCTGGACACTGCCAGGACCCTGCTGTGCAAGGGGTACAGAGAGGGTGTAATTCGTGTCTGGAGCCAGTGTGCTCCCACAGGAGATATGTGCTGGGATGGGCCATGGGCAGCTCTGGGCATGGAGAACAGCTCTCTGCAAACAGGGAGGTGATTTCCAGCCTGATTAGCTTGAAAACCTTTTTGGTGCCAGAGACTTCAGACACCTTCCTGAAGGAGCTCCACGTGGCCTTGCCAAGAGCAGAAATTTCTTGAGCCTACTGGACTTGTTCAGTTCCTGTGAGTTCTCCAGGTGGCGTTTTCTTGCACTTTGAATGCTTTTATGTGTCCATTTCCTTCTTTTACCATGATGTCATGTGTCTTTGTCTTTGAAAGTGCCACCCCTTTTGCTCACCACTATCTTCAGGTCTGTGTCTGGATGGGGTAGTCTTGTCCCTCTACAAGTCCTTTTTTGTAGTCTCACAGAGTTGCTGAGATTAACCTCAAGGAAATAGGGTCTACTTGTTTTTACAATGTAGTGGAAAAGGCTTCAGCTCAAACTCTGCATCAAACAAACAAACTGAAATTAAACTTTTGGCTTTTATCTACCATTATACCACTCTTAATAGTAACCCTAAAGTGTGATATCTTTGGAAGGAGCTACTCTGGCCAGTTAGTGGTTGGAATCATGGCCATTGCTAAAAAGCTTTAATTGCCACTCAGCTCTTGGTACCATAATGAAACAGATTGTTTTAAAGTAGCTATTGAGTAGCCAAAATTTCAGTTTTTCTCAACTAGCATTTAGCTGAATGCTGCTTTATTCCCTGGATGTTAAAAATTGAAATTTTGGCATTAAGTACCGCAACTGAAAATTGCTTAAAATGGAGATACCGGCTGCACTTCTGAGTGGGTTAGTGCAGCCAGGGTGAGTGGGTGTACAGCCCTGCCACACTCCGGACATAGCAGACTTATTGCACATGAAATTAAAATCATTATCTGATTTCTCTTCCATCTCAGTGAGTCTGTTTTCTGTCCAAATCAGGAGCAGCTGTAGCTTTGTTGTCATTGCTAGGCTTTTATTGAATCTGCCTGGGAAATGCCAGGAGAGATTAATGCCATTCTCTCTCCCACTCCTATGACTGATAAAAGTTTTGCTGCTGCCTAATTGGAAACTTCTTTGATGCAGTTAAAACACATGCCTTTTGACTCTCTTGTCTCCCCTAGACTTTGAAAGGAGATGATTTATATCCTCCTTGTACCAACTTGTTCTGTCATGGCTTCCCTCCTTCATCTCCACCCCAGAGTTTTTAGGATTTCTTAGCAGATCTCACAGCTCTGGTCACTGGTCCCTACAGCTCTGCTCTGAATTCTCCTCTAACTCTCTGGCACGTCCTCAAGAGCAGTTCCCAGAGCTGAGGTCTTTTGTCTAGTGTTCATGTTGCTGGTGATTGAAGCACAAGCTGAGCAGGAAGTCCCAGTGCAGGCCAGTGGTGTGGAGGACGAGCACACAGTATACAGCGTGCTCTTGTCTGCACACTTGTTACATGTCATTTGTCTCCTGGAAATACAGACAACTCATGCCATGACTTGGTACTTCAGCATGAAGCCATTCTGCCTCATTTCTTGCTTATATTTTCAGAATAGGGAATATGCCTGGAAGGACAGAAAATACTTGGACAGCATCCAGGTTGGTGAATGGTGGGGTTGTTCAGCCTTTCCCCTTGTAAAAAGTCAGTGAAAAATTGTCACCAACACTAGGCTCATTGTTGAATTGGGATGGGTGGCAGCAGACACTCTTGGCTCCGAAAGAGTCATGATACTGAGCTCTTGCGGTTCATTTGGCAGGTTGTGACACAGTACCTGACAGTCCTGCTCTGTGCACCTGGGAATTAGAACATAAGTCACCTTCCTGGCAATCAGCAGTGGGATGTATGGAAGTCCTGGCTCCCAAGTCTTCTGGTGCCATCATAGCTGGAGATGTGCATGTCTATTCACGGGGGAATGAGGCAAGCTCTGCTTCATAGCTGTGTCTTTCCTGGGGTGATGTGGTCACAACTGCCTGGCTGTAGTTCCCTGGGTGAGCAGAGTGAGAGATCCCATTGCTACCAAAACATTCCAATTCCCCTCCTTCCATGTGTGATGTGACCCCTATCATTTGTGCTCTTTTTAACCCACATCAGATACTTTTTATGATCTGATTCTGCTCAAGTGCCTTGTTCTGGTTTTTAGATGGGTTTGCTTGTGTTTTCATAATGCCTATCCTCCTCTGACATTAATTTTCTGCTCAGAGTAAGAGAAATCAGCTTGTGGATAGGGCTGAAGGTGCCAGACCACAAGCAGTCCAGGATTGTGTGCTGGAGAGGTCGCCTCCCAGCAGTGTGTGGAGCCACACACAAGAACTGGTATTTGTAGGAGATAAGGTGCCCATCAATCTTCTTCCAGACCTTTCCCAGGATGTAAGGAAAATAATTTCCTGGTCTGTTCCTGGCACTGCCAGGGATATAAAAAACACTAACAATATCAAAGATGAGAAATGGTAGAATAAAGTGTTGACAAAGATTTGAGTTTTGCACTATTGGGGCTGACTCTGCTGCTGTGAGTCTTTCACAAAATACTGTGGTGCCAGAGTAGAGGGTACTCTCAGTTTGATCTGGATTAAGCTACCCTATGTCTGGGTTTCCTCAAACATATTTCGCTTTTTCCGTGTGGTTATTTTGTCCAGGACCGAGATAAATTCATCCAGAATTCACAAATGTCATGCATGTTTGTAGTGGGTTGACCCAGGCCAGATGACGGGCACCCACTACAGCTGCTCACTCACTCCTCCCTGCAGCTGGATGGGAAAGAACATTTAATAAAGGATTCCTGGATTGAGATTAAGGAATGGAGAGTGCTCATTCATCAAATAGCATGAGGGGCCAAACAGGCTCCACTTAGAGATACAAAGTGAATTTGTTACTAACAAAATCAGAGCAGGATAATGAGAACTAAAAGAAACGCTTTAAAAACACCCTTCCCCCACCCCTGCCTCCTTCCAGCTCTCTCTCCTACCCCAGCAGTGCAAGGAGGCAGGGAATGGGGGTTATGGTCAGTTCATCACCCGAAGATGCTCCCACTGCTCAGGGAGAGGAGTTGTTCATCTGCTGCACCCTGGGGTCCCTCCCATAGGAGACAGTTCTCCATGAGCTTCTCTAACGTGGCTCCATCTCACGGGCACCAGTCCCCCTCAAACTGCTGCAGTGTGGGTCACTCTTCCACGGAGTGCCATCCTCCAAGGACAGGCTGCTCCAGCCTGGGAGCAGGGCCCCTCTCTCCACAGGTCTCCCACGGCATCACAGCCTCCTCCAGGCACCCATGTGCTCCAGCATGAGCACCTCCATGGGCTGCAGGTGATCTCTGCATCCCCTGTGGATCCCCACAGGCTGCAAGGGCACAGCTGCTTCACCATGGTCTGCACCAGGGGCTGCAGGGGAATCTCAGCTCCAGTGCCTGGAGCACCTCCTGCCCCTCCTTCTCCACTGACCTTGGTGTTTGCAGACTTGTTCTTCTCACATGTTCTCTCTCTGCTTTTCTCTGATTACAATTACAACCCTGCACAACCCCTTTTTGTTTTGAATTCTTCTTAAATATGTTATCACAGAGGAGTTACAATCATTTCTAATTGGCCCAGCCTTGGCCAGCAGCACATCCATTTTTGGAGCTATCAGGCATTGGCTCTGCTGGGCATGGAAGAAACTTTCAGCAGCTTCTCACAGAAGCCATCCCTTTAGCCCCTTGCTACCAGGCCATGCAAAAACAATACAACGGTGCAGGCAAATCTGTAATCCTAGAAGTGGGATGCAGTAGAAAAACTAGGAAGATGTTGGCCTATGGTGAAGCACATGCTCAGTCAGTTGTGCAGGCATGTGCCTGTTTGTTTGGTGTGACATTTCCTCAGAATTAGTAAATATGCTGCAGCATGGCTCTCCTAAGAACGCATTGAAGTGCTGCAGACATCCTTAGGCTTCACAGCCCTTCTAGGAACTCACTCCTTTGGCAAGAACTAAGACATTTGCATTCATGTTTTGCAGGGGAATCATGAAAAGCTAACTTTTCATAAACAGCCATGTAGAAGAGTAAGAGCTAAAAGAGAATGAAGTCCCTTCAGTGATACTGCATTGTATTTCTAAAGACAAGTGGTGGAACCAGAGTCTCAGTCTTTAACTGCCTGTTTTCTAGAGGCCACACAACCATTTTGATGGTCTTGTTTGGTAAGCACCAAAGAGCTGAGTAGATTGTGCTTGAAGGTATCAAAATACCTCAGTGGTTTTCTAGGCACCCTTTCAGGTGCCAGAAAGAAAATTCCCACCTGTTCTGAGCACTGGGCTGAGATTTGCTATGGCTTTGCATTTTGATCTCGTAATTTCAGACCCAAATGCTGAGCTCTGTCTTAAAAAAATAAAAAAAAAGATAACCAAGCATCTTCCTGCTTTTCCTTCCATGACCTGTTGCTGACTGCACTTGCTGCATCAAACTTTCATGAAGTTTCCTCTGTTCTGTAGCTGAGACTCTCCTCACAATCAGATCTGCCTTTCAGAGTAGTCCATGTTGCATCAATCTTTTGGAGTCAAGAGCCAGAAATGCCTACAGTGAGAAGCTACAAAATTATTTAAACTGTGTGTCCTTGCCATGTCTCCTATAGTTGCATTATCCTGTTAACAGAGACAGAGGAGCTACTTCCTCTCTTTATGCCAGCAGTGAGGAATTCCAAAGCAAGTGGATGTATTTTACTCTATTTTGTGTGAAGTACTACATATTCTTTAATGAAATAGGGTTTCCAGTGCTAGAGTTGCCCATCCTAATAGGCAGAAGCTATCTGGAAATACTATCCAGCCTGAAAAGGCTGGTATCCAACCTGGTAAGCAGAGATCTGAGAAGAGCTTGTAGGGATTTTTGTGTCCTTCTCCAGGAACTCTTGACAGCTTCAGGAAAATATCTACTTAAAGGTCTTTGCTGGGAGAGGTGGTACCAAAATCCACAAGTTGCCAGGATTTCGTCCCTGAAAGCTGAGTGAGAGGACATTGCTAAGCACAGTCTTTACATCGGCTGTATGGTTAGAAATACATGAACATACATGAACAGTAGCATAATCTGCACTGTATCCCTCCATCCCAGTTCTCCCCTTCCCCACAGAGAGGCTGGAAATACTAGGAATTAAGTCAGGATGATGAGGAGGGAAGGCAGGAGGCTGATTCCTGGAATACAAAGGCTATGCTGCCTTCCTTCTTTCTCCAGGATGGAAAGGACTCTGCACTGCCCTGACAGAGGGTCAGCAATCCCTTCATCAGTCACTTTTATCCTTTTGTCAGTTCAGGGTCAGTCTATGTGGTGGCATCAGAGACATGAACAGGAAGTGAGGGAGGTCTTCTGCCTCTTTGACCAGAGAGAGGATCCAGACCTCAGTTCCAGCAGCCTCTCAAAATATGCTGTCCATGTGTGCTGCCCAGTGTACATGGGTGATCTGCATGCCCCTGCTGTGGGCACCCTGGCATCTTGCTGTCCCACAAGCAGTGAGCTAGAGATCCCTCAGCTCTGGCTTCAAGCCTTACCCAGTGCTGCACACACAGGATTTTCAGGTCGTTGGGCTCTGCCCATACAGGCTCACACAGCTCAAATAATGGCTGTGCAAGGAGAGACCCTCTACACTGGGGCCAACCCTCCAGTGCAGGGAGAAAGCTAATGCTGTTAGTCCAAAAAATTCAGGGAAAACATATTGTTTCATGCTTTCATGCAAAACATTTAATTTTCAGACATTATAAAATGCACAAATATGTCTTTTAATTATTTGGAGATGATAGTGCCAGTTCTTGCAATGTAATAGCAATCCTGTCTTACTGACAAAATATTGGTATATTTTTCATCACTTTCTTCCTCCTCCCCTCCATTCCTTCTAACAGTTGCTCTTTGCACCTTTTTGGAAATGGTTACCTGTCCAAACAGCAGTTTTTATGAATGAGGAAGAAATGTGTTGTCATCCCTTCCTGTTGAGGAACAGGTGAGAAAGCTGAACCTGCAAGGAACACTTCAGGTTTATTGGGTTGAAAGTCTGCCTATATGGGTGTGTGTCTTGGTACATTGGCAGTGGCATTTTTAGGGCAGTACAAGATACACATGGCTGAGATCCAGAGGCCCTGAAATCACAGGATTACAGAATAGTTGATGTTGGAAGTGATCTCTTGAGATCATCTAGTCCAGTCCTTTCCAAAGCAGAGTCAACTAGAAAAGTTGCCTAGGACCATAGCACCAAGGATAGTGACTCTATAATGTTTTGGGCAACCTGTGCCAGTGTTGGACAACCCTCAGAGAGAAAAAGTGTTTCATTGCATATAAATGGAGTTTTCTGAGTTTCAGTTTGTACCCATTGCTTCTTGTCCAGTTGCTGGCCACTGCTGAGGAGAGTCTGATTGTGTCTTCTCTGCTATGTCTTCTGAGGTATTGGTGTGCATTGATAAGATCCTTCTGAGCTTCTCTGTGTGAAGAGTTCTGGCTTTCTCAGTAACTTCTCCTGTGTGCTTGGTGACTCCTTTCTCCAGAAGAGGCTGGAAACTTCAGACCACACACACTCTCTCAACTCAAGAGCAGGGTAGCTAGAATTTCCTTGCAGACAGGCAATTTAGTTCCTTTTGAGAGATAATAGTCCTGCTATAAGAAGGAACTGCTGCATACTGCTGCATCTGGACAATACAGAGATTCCCCTGCTCCCTGTGTGAGTAAACCTAACCACTAAAAGTGTAATGGGCATGAAATTATTTGAAAACACTGCACCTCTGGGGCTGTTGGGGGAGCTAGCCAGTTGCATATAACGTCAGCTTGCCTTCTGCCTGAGAACATCCTTTCTTCCAAGATCAGCTTTCAGGATTGCTGCTTTGTTCTTCAAATAAGTTGCATGGCTTCATTTTTGTTTAGCACGGGTAGCTCTCACTGTGTAAAAGATCCTTTGCACCTAATGTTTTCTGCAGAAGAGATTTATTCAGCTAAAAATATGGACAAATCAGAGTTAACATGGGTAAAATATGCTAAGGTAAAAGAGAAGCAAAGATTACTATGAAAGCAGCTGGTGATCTGCCAGGACTCTTACAGGCATGTGTATTTGTCCAAGGTGGGGTTGGCTCTGAGCTGTGTCAGTAGAACTGGGAGGAGGCAGGAAATCGGACAGAACTTGTGTCTTAGTACTGCTCACAGCCCAAATCTTCTAGTGACACCCCACGTGGAACAGTGCATAGAGTTTTGGTGCCCCCAACATAATAATGACATGAAACTGCTGGAGCAAGTCCAGAGGAGGCCACAAAATTGATGAGTGGATTGGAGCACCTCCCCTATGAACACAGGCTGAGAAAGTTGGGGCTGTTCAGCCTGGAGAAGAGAAAGCTGTGGGGAAACTTCACAGCAGCCTTCCAATATCTGAAGGACTCTATAGGGAAGACTACAGGAGTATGACTCTTCATCAGGAAGTGGTGGTAGGACAAGGACTAATGCATACAAACTGAAAGAGTTTCTAATCTATTGGATTAATTATTATTTGTTAATTAATTGTTACTTAATCCATTAGAATAGATATTAGGAAGGAAATCTTTACTGTGAGGGTGGTGAGATACTGGAACAGGTTGCCCCATCCCTGACAGTGTTCGAGGCCAGTTTGGATAAGGCCTTGAGCAACCTGGTCTAGTGAGAAGTGTCCCTGCCCATGCCAGAGGGGTAGGAACTAGATGGTCTTCAAGGTCTCTTCCAACCCAAACCATTCTATGACTCTGTGACTGTATGATTTAGTGAAATCACTTACATCAGTTCCATTAACCCTCACTGCTCTCTGTGAGGAGGGATTCTTGTGTTTAGCACATTTTATGTGTCATTTATACACCATTTAAAATGCTGTCTGTCAGGCGGCTGTAGTGCAGTTATAAACCAGACAAGCAGAACATAATTGTCCACAGAAAAAGCATCAAAAGTGACTGTAACTATTCCTATGATCTGTCAGACTTCTTTTTTTCCATTCATGTGAGCAAAAATTGGAATATGTTTTGGTCCTGAACCACCTGTGGGCTAAACAAAGCACACATCCAGACTGGCTTGTTCACTCATCATCTTTCATGCTTTCCTTACCCAAGATGATGTATTTTTCCATGCTTTCTGAACTCTGTCGTATCAGAATTCATCTCCTCTTAAACTTGCTGCCATGTGGCCCTGCCCCAGTGGTAGGGACTGCTGGCACACGCACAGCCCAGCTGGCTGGTGGTGCTTAGAGCTGTCATTTCTTCTCCACACTTTCCTCTCTCCATCAGAGATCTGCAACAAGGTTATGGCAGGGGGTGAACACCAGAGAAAACTGTGTCTACAGCTTGCTCTGGCTGAGGCTTGGTGTGAGCACCCAAGTGGGGAGGGTGAGCCTGTGGTGGGGAGTGCAGAATGGAGTTCTGCAAGCCTTGCCAGGATGGCCTGTCCTTATGCCTTGGGATGTTGTGTTTCCCTCCTTGCAGATGTCGTGGCACCCACAGTACCGCAGCTCCAAGTTCCGGCATGTGTACGGCAAAGCCGCCAGCAAGGACAAGTGCTACGACTGTGTGCCCATCACCCGCAACGTGCACGACAACCACTTCTGTGCCGTGAACCCCAGCTTCATTGCCGTGGTCACCGAGTGCGCCGGCGGCGGCGCCTTCCTCGTCATTCCCATCAAGCAGGTGAGCCCCCAAGCGCCTGCTGCCTTTTGAGTGACTGTCCAGAGGCTGGAGGAGGGACAGGCTTTCTAGGGAGCTAGATCGCAGAGGATATTCAGTTAATTTAGCGGCCCAAATTGTAAAATGTTGGGAGAGGCCCCAGTTGCCCTAACAGGTGACTCCTGGCATGTGTGTATTTATATGTCTTGCATTGCTGCTTGCAGATTTTTAACACCTTTCTTCATTTTACAACTCATTTGCCTTTCTTTTATAATCAGCGTAATGTGCTGTTCAGATGTTTGTCTCCTGGGAAGAGCTGCAAATTAAAAAGTATTTAGTGGATACAGAGGGCAAAACCAGAAAGATGCTTTGGTGACATGGATTCAGCTGTGACCAAAGGAGAATATGTTTTGTTCTACCATCTCCTTTGTGAAAGAATGGAGACACAGTTATCAGGCAATGAAGCTCTTAAACTTCAAGCATTGATGCTGTGAAGTCTTCCCATTCAGAAACAAATCCCATGTATATGAGTGTTGATGACTTAGGCTCTGATGAGGGGGAGAAGCTGGCCATCTGATGTTTATTGCTTCAGTAAAATTAGGCATGCACTGATGTGGATTAACTTCAGCATGAGATTACGATCTCTCTGGAATCAGGACAGAACAGATGAAAGGCAAAAGTTCAGCCTTTAATTAAAAGTTAATTGATGGTGTTATTGCAATGCCACTTTTTCAATATATATTTGCTAAGGATGAAAGTGAACTGGTTGTGCTTGAAGAACCTAGCACAGCTTCCAGCCCTTCTGGACTTTGTTAATTCATTCCTTCAATGCTGGTGCTGTTTAGAGACTGTCCTTCTAAAATTAACCACTACCCTGTTTTTCTTGACTGAGTCACTTCTGCCCCCGCAATGATGGTCTGTTGAGGCTCAACAACTTGTCTTTATCACCAAACTGCATCTGTAGGCAGACAGCTGTTGACTGTGGGGTGTGGTGTGAGACCAAGCTCTCAAAGTGGTGACAAAAGTAGCTGAAGGTGCTTGCACTGCTTACTATTAATTTTTCTGTCTTCTCACCTCTTCTCAGCTTGGCTAGTCTTTGTAGTAGTTTTTTCTTCTTACACCTGCCCAGATACTCCACCCAGTTCTGAAATATTGCATGCACAAATCAAAGGCATGGTAGAACTAAAAAGATACAGAAAAGCATAATTAAAGTTTGTTGGTGAAAATGTGAAAGTACTTTCATGTGAGGAAAGACTTTGCAGTTCAGGCCTCAATCAGTCTGGGGAAAAAAGACAAATGAACAAGGTGTATAAAGCTGTGAAGAGAAGAAGTTTAAGGATTAAGTTTCTTGATTTGTTTGATGAAGGGGATTCTGGAGACCAGGGAGCAGACCATTATCAGCAGATGTAAATGCTGCTGCAGTTCAGATGTGGGGCTCTCACTGTTCTGGATGCTGATGAGTCTGAAAGGATTAACGGCTTCAAAACGGAGCTATGGAGCGGTGTTGGTCCCTTGAGGATTAACCTTTGGTTATGGATCAGGGAAATTAGGTGCTTCACACAACTCTTCTCTAAATACCAGTTCCTGACCCATACTGGGGGGTGAAGCAGCCGCAGCCACCAAAAGAAAGGGATTCCCTGAGTCAGGACTTTTGATACCAGCTACTTTGGTTTGTTTGATACACCTCCAAAGTGGTACCATCTGGTACCAAGCAGAAACTTTTGACTTGTGCTTCTGATGTGTTTTTTTGTGACTGCCATCTCCCCCTGTGAAGGTGAGCTATGGCAGACAGTGTACCGGACACTTGGCTTGTGCCCTCGGCTGCCAAGGCACCAAAGGCAGCCTGTTCTGGAGATGTGTCTGGGACAGTATTGCCCTCTTACAATGGACAGCTAGCTGACTGTGGTTACTTTTGACTGGATTCATGGGAAGCAGACACATCCTAAGTGTGACAAAGTGTGGAGTAAGAGTCCAAGAGACCAAGAGCCAGGATGTCACACATTTGGTCAAAGCAAGAGATAGTAGCCAGGATGGGCTGCACTTGCTGAAGAGGGTGAACAACCTGTTCAGGGAGCTGTTCTTGTCCCTCCCTCCAATGCTTTCTTTAGTTCATTCTGCATGTGTTGCTACTGGAGGGGCTGCCTGTCTAAGGAATGAAGCCTCAGCAGGAATGAAGTCTGTTGCAGGGTGTGTCAGTGACATCCTGGTGAATACGCACTGCTGAAACCAGCTGGGTGGAATGACAGCATATCTGAACAGAGAGGGAACAGGCTGTGGCCACGGGGGCTGCCTGGTGCCCAGAACAGGCAGGCTGACTGTAAATCTTGCAAGTTTGAGGAGACATAAGCTCAGTGACTGTAACTGAGAGACCAACTGCTTTCCCACAGTGTGGCCTGGGTGTGGATGTGCTGGGGAAGTGCATGCACAGTGTGACAAGGAAAGATCTTGACTGGGAGGGAAATTTTGTGGCCTTCCTTTGAGAGATGAAGTCCTGCCTTTTTCTTTCTCAGATGACCAATCTCAGTTGAGACTGCATCTGTCTCTTCCTCTGCAGCAAAAGGAAAGTGAGAACAAGGTCCCAAGAGACAGATTATTTGTGCCCAGGTCTGCAATCACCAGTCTTTCATTGTGTCAGCACCAGGTGTGAAAGGGAGGACATCTGTGGCTGTGCAAACCTCCTAGACACAAACTACCCTCCCTTCTCTCTGGGAACATGGACTGTAAAATAAACTGATGATGACCCCTCTCTGGCCTTATGTAACTGACTCATATGTGAGCACAGTGCTGGTGCCCTTTAGGTGCAGAGGTGGGGATGACCTACCTCACAGTAATCTGCCCTAGACAAATCTTCTGGGAGAGTTTTGACAGATGTTCCATTACAAGTGCTTTTTATCAGCAAGCTCCAAGATTTTCAAAATGCTAGAATTTTAGAAAGGGAGTGTTTGAAAAACTGCTCATTTTCAAGCTCTGCAGGCAACTATGGAAGTCAAGTACCACTTCATGAAATGACAAAACATCTAGTTATTGAAATAGCTTTTGATCTGTAGAATGAAATTTCCTCCAGCAATGAAGATCTTTACTTCCACATGCAGATGTGCATCTGATACCAGCAGCTCTAACTTTATGTCATGTATGTTTGTTGACACTTGGGGGGTTCATATGTGGTGAGTCCTGCTCTGTCCCAGGGCTTGTAGTGGGGCAGGTGAGACTGATGGCTGGGAGAACAAGGACTCCTTTTCCAAAGCTTGTTGGGGAGGTGGGAATGGGGTGAGAGAGCTTTGAAGGATGGGTCAGGCAAAGTGGGCTTAGGACAGCTTGGGAGTCTCCCAAATGGAGTGGGGGGCAGACAGGCAACAAGCTCTGGGAGGGGACAGAGTTCCCTTAGGAATCAAGGGATCCCTGTGGATCCAGCTCTCCATCCCTTTTAGTTGTCTTCTTGAAGCCAAGTTCTGAAGCCTACTAAAGGACACTGTGGGTGGAGGAGCACTTTTTATTAAAGGCTTTTTTCCCTCTCTTCTGCCTTCCCAAATCTCTTTGCATTTGTCGCTGTTATAAAGGGGAATTGTTTTAGACTGTAGTTTAAAAAAACCCAGTATTTTACATTTCAAAGCCCTTTGGATGTTCCATTTAAAGCAGGTTAGTCCCAGTTTATGCAACAAACTTTCCAGTGAAGCCAGAATAGTTACACACTGGTGTCCTGTTCTGTATTCAAAATTGCAAAAACTCCCCAGAGTTTAAAAGCTGGGAAAATTATATCATATCCACAGCCTGGTTAGGGGCAGCAGTGATTCCCCTCAGCTCTGCTCTCTTAAGACCCACTTCTGGAGAGGTGTAGGGAGCAGTACATCTACAGAAACGTCTGCTTTCTAGAAGAGCGCACATTTGCAATCATTTTGGTCTACAATTCTTCCAGGTGGAAAGCAGTAAGCCGGTAAGCATCACCAGCTTGCCATCCTGTCTCCTGTCTTAGGTGACTGACTTTTATCTTGAACCAATGCCTGAGGTGAGCCAGGGGGCTCCCCATACTTCTTCTGCTTCTTATAGAGGGAAGCATGTGTTGCTTCAATTTTAATAAAATCACCACCACCCTTTCTACCATTTAAATGTGCAGACTTGACTCTCAGCAGAGACCATGCCGGCAGTGTGGGTTTGTTCAATGCAATACAGCCCCCGTGTGGCACAAGGCTCTCGATACACCTCAGGGCACTTGGTGTAGGATTTGTACCAGTGCAGATGCCATCTGCAGATGGCAACCACAGATAAACTTGTGGGGTTTTTGTTTTGTTTTNTGTTTTTTTGTTTTTGTTTTTTTGATAGTCGAGAATGCAGATTGAATTTGGTGAAGGGCTGGATTTGAACACCATCAGAGAGAAATAGCTTGCTGAAAGCAAAACTTTGTAATTTGTAATTTGTGTCATAAATAACTTTTTGCTAAACCCGAAAACTCAACTTTTTTTTTCTGCTTGTAGGAAATGTCTTTTGAAGGAGAGCTTGCTGTTGTTTGTCCACTCATCAAAAGATCTTTAAAAAGTGTTGAAGGTTCATCTCCTTCATAGGTGTTTGTCCTCCAAGTTACATTTTGGTGTCTGAACCTAATACCATCTTCTAATACACGTGTAGGCATGCACAGAATTTTTTTGACAGCAGCATGTACTTATGAAGGCCTGGGCAGTCTTTCCATTCTTTATGATGGTATTATCACGACTTGACCTGCAGGGACAGCAAAAACCTGTCCTTAAAAGACAGAGAACACCCAGGGCTTTTGGAGGACAACAAGCAGAAAGAATTTCTTTCTGGAGCTGTCTTGAAAATGTCCTGTAATTCCATGGCTCGCCGTAGGTTTGATTATATATTTTTTTCCAGACAGGCAAACTTGACCCACATTATCCCAAAATATGTGGACACAGAGGAAATGTTCTGGACATCAAATGGAACCCATTCAATGACTTTGTAATAGCTTCGTGTTCAGAAGATACCACAGTAAGTTTACCACCTTGTACTCTCTGTTAGTATCTGGCTAATTGCTTTTTGGAGAATGAAATTAAAAGAAGCCAAAAACTCAGGAATGTGGTGTGAAAGCATGCATATATTTATTTAAGAAGTCAGGTAAGAGTCAGATTCCTTTCTTTCTCCTGAGTTCAGACCTTGTGTGATGCCTTCCAGATAATACACCAAATCAGTGTAATGAGGAAGATCTGTCTTGTGGGAGCTTGTGCCTTTTTTTGGTGTGTTTGTGTGATAAAAACAAAATATGAGTTTAAAATAGAATGGCTATTTAAGTTTAATCTCTTTGAAACTCTGTCTTTACTTTAGAATAAAAGCTTCAACACAACATACTCTAGACCACCTCTTTCAGATCAATTCCCTGCAGAGCAAGTTTGAGCTTGTTCCTGCAGTCATTTGCTCTGTAAAGTCGTGCTGGATCAGTTGTGGTGAGGAATATATGTATCATATTGCATACAGTTCTGCAGTGGGTGCTTTGGCTGAAGTTAGTATGGTTAACACGCAGACACTATAGCAATTGAAAGATTCAAGTCATGTTTGTAAGGGACAATTTAGCTTGTATCTACCCACTGAAAGTTCCCTTTTAAAAGGTCGTGTAATAAGTGTGATGTTGACATCTTTGATAGTGTGGACATCTAACTAACTACCATGCTTTTTTCCAGAGATCCCATATGAGATCCCACAGGGTTTATTCTCACTCTATCATACAGCATCAGGGAGGTTCTTCCTGTCATTTTCTCTAGCCCTGGCTTGGTTCACATGCTCCACCATTTTAGTTCTGCCAAATGTCACTCATGATTATAAGCTTTTTGAATTGTCTTTCCTGTTTACTGACTTGTCTTTGCTTGTTTGGATACTCCTCTAGGTTGTTTTGTTTTGTTTTTCTTTCAATAAAGGCTTCTTTCAGTTTCTGAACTGATGGTAAAGATTTTATTTTATCTTCCAACCTGTATGCTAGGTTATCATCTTCCAACCTTTATGCTGTCTTAGGAAGTATGGCAGAACATGGCTTACTTGGCAGAGGCCACCATGGCAGAAGCCACTGCCTTGGTCACTGTTTTAAGCCTCATATGGGAAATGAACACAATCTTCAAAACATCCCACTGCAGCTACAGTTGAAGGGGAGGTTAGGTGGTTTCTTTCACCCCCTCTCTAAGCAACCTGTTTCTACGAGTGTTCTTCACTCCTCCCATGAGGAATTTTTTTCCTTCCAGTGTAGTTAATGACTGCTGTATCCTACTCTGAATTTCAAGACAGAACCTGGCTCTATTTTCTCAGTAGTCTTGTAAGTACTGAAGGCTTTTATCAATTTACCCAGAAGCTGTCTCTCCTCCAGACTGAGCAAGCCCATCTCCCTCAGCTTCTACTCACAGGATAAAGTGCTGCAGACTCCTGAGGATCCTGGTGGCCTCCACTGGACTCACAATTTTATCAGCATCTTTCTTGCACTAGGGAGTACAAAACTAGATGCACTATCCCCAGATTTCCTTTCCAGTTTTCTCCAGAAACTTCACACTGGATCATTCCTCAGACTAAAGAATGGAACCACGGAGCATGTCACTGGTCTCAGTATCAAAAGTTGTTCCCAGGAGTATGTCTGCTTGTGACTGTACTCTCTTTTTACTACTCTCCCGTCGTCATCCTAGCACCAGGTATTTTAGGGATCCTCTGCACTGTGACATGGTGTAGAGACATCTCCTCCCTGCCTGTTAAGTAGCAAGGACAGCAGACTGTGTTTCTTGATGTGACTATCTTTTCTTATACCTTGTAGCTAGATCTTGGAGGTCACTTCATCCAAACCCTACTCAAAGAACTGGATTTCTCCAAGCCTTATTTGGAGGAGCTGGGAAGATCTCTAAGGCTACAGATCCTGTGGCCTCACTAGGTCCTTCTTCCAGTTGTTGAGTATCCTTCCAGGGAAAATGGGATGCCTCTGATTTCCAGGCATTCCCATATTGCCATATACATCCTTTGCCTTTGATGCTCTCCTTGTGTACCTTCAAAGAGTTTAGCTCCATCTCCTCTGTGACTTCATGCCATGTAGTTGAAAGGCAGCCAGAGAACGAACAAATTGTTTTCTTTCCAGCTCTCCTCAGATTCACTGTGCTACTGCCTCCTTCTCGTCTCATGTCTGCTGTTGGACTCATTCTGTGGGGTCAGCATCTTAACCTGGCCTGTTTTGGAGAGCTCAGATTGGACATGCTATTGAGGCATCTTCACAGCAGTACTTCCTCTGTTTTAGGAAGTGATTGAGAAAGGTTTTTGGGGGTCACAGAGGTCTCTACCACTTCCACTGAGCTGGACATAAGAGGAAGAGCCTTCCTTCCGTCTGTTGTTAAAAGACTGGTGCTCTCTTCCATTTCTGAGCATTAGTAAGCCGCTGTGCAAGTAAGGCTTGTGTGCAAGGATGCATCTAATTGCTTACTGGGTTGGGCCTGCCTTTGAGGAAGGCTACAAGCTTCTGAGTAGATAATGGAAATTTCACTTTGCCACATTTATCAGAGGCTTCTTGACAATTGACCAGCCTTTCTGGAGCTTGACTTGGTGACCAAAAATCAGTAAAAATAAAACTCCTTAACACTAAGAAGCATTCTTTATTCAGCTGGATGCATGAGGGGATGTCTCCTCTGAAATATCATGCAGGCTGACTATAAAAGAAACTCCTGTTTATGTACTATATTTTACATACATCGTCACTGATTTTTCCCCAAATAAACATACATATATACATATAATAATCATTTCCCTCAAATCAGTAACATATTTTCTCTGCTTTTTACACATGCATTCTTCTGTTCTGAGGATCTCTTTTGTCATCCCTGGTGATCGGTGACTCCCAAAGTCATACTTGACTGCCCAATCAAGTGGTAAAAGTTGGCACAACTGGGCTGGTTGCTTTCCAGTTCTTCTTACAGAAGGGGCATTGTGCAGTTCCACAGGCCAGTGTTTTTTTGAAGAATAGGCATTGTGTTAGCCCACCAGGTGCAGACAATTTCTCATCTGGCAGCACTACAGCTATCTTTTGTGGCACATAGCTGGAGCTATGTAGAATGGTACTTTTGGGCGTGGGACGGATTGTATGTTCTCTGTGCACACTGAGTTACACTTCCCACTGCTGTTTTAGGCAGGTGTAAGACTGAAGCCAATGCAAATGCCTAAGGGCTGAGAGTTTGAGCTTATCCTCTTACCCCTTCTTTTCTTCTCGCCAAATCATCAGGTATGAAGAGTTCAACTTGTTGAAGATCTGTTCCCCTCTGGGTAGAGGGTAAACTGTGCCTTTTACTTCATTTTTATCAGGCTTTCTTCAAGATGTAGCAGTGTAGACAGATTGTTTGTGGTTGGATTGTCCATGCTTGCCCTGCAGGCCTGTATCCAAGACCTGCTGATTCTGCACACTGAAGAATTGGCAATTTCTGCTGTTCAATGCAGCCTGAGATTGCAGCCAGGTGCTTTTCTCTGCTTTTATCACCAACCATTCCACAGCATGAGGAGTGGATGCTTCACTCTAGACAGTTCTTGTCAGCATGAACAAAATCTGTTTTTCCCTTTTCTAGTCTCTCAGCCACATTCCTTTTGTGACAGCTGTTGAAACTGTGAAGAATCAGTCAGTCTGGCTGTAGAGTGATTTTTCTCTAACTGCTGCAGAAGTTCATGTGGATACTGCTGGACTTTACAAACTTTATGTTTCTGGTGGGCTTGATTCCTTGTTGGGATAAACACTGCTGAGAAAAGTGCTTATAATGTTTTCCAGGCGGTCCCAGAATTTGGGTTTGCTTCTTATTTGTCTTAGAAAGAAGTGATCCCCATCAAGCATACAGTAGGAGACTTGGGCAGCTGTGGATGATTTACACAAACGGTGTTCCAAAGAGTATTTCGCTTTTGCTTCAGGCTAAAAACTAGAAAAATGATGACACAAGCATAGTAATTTTCATTGAGCCAAAGAATTAATCACCTATTAGCATCCTAAATACATGTGTTTCTAGGGTTGGTGTGAGAAAGACTCCTTTTATACCCACATAGGTTCAGCTCCTCTTGCTGTTTTCCTCTATTGTTTTCTTCCACCACAGGAGGAGGACAGAGCATTTTTGTCTTCACGCAGCGTCCTTCTGGAAGGACCCAGGGCTGTAGGTGGGCCTGTTGCAAGACAGGAGGCTCCCAGTGCTGAGTGGTTTCAATGCAGTGCTGCCCCGTGTCTCTGTCCAGGGTGTCTGCTTTGAGGCCTCCTGTGTGGTGTCCTGTGAACTTTGGCAAATGGCTGTGGCATTTGCAAAGCGTTCAGCACCAGCGCAGCTTTCTGTGACACACATTTCTATAGCTGTTGCCTGACCAGAGGAGTTCTCAGTTCTTCTGCTAGGTGACATTGAATGGATCCTCAGGATGGACCAGGATGAAGAGGGCCAGTAGATCAATCACTGGTATAATATCATAGAATCATAGAATTATAATATCTTTTGGGACTCAGATTTTCTGATCCTGCTCAAAGTTTAAGAGGCAAGATCAGTGGTTTACTTTTTTCCCATGGGAACAACTTTTTGTAATTGTGCTGACAGGTCTAAGGATTGGATTGCCAAGTTTAAAGAGACCCTGGTAAGACTGCTGTTTAAAGATAGAACATAAAGAGGACTTCTTAGGTCCACAGAAAAGTAAAGATACAAATGATAAGGACAGGCATTCAAAAAAGCCAAGTGCATTCCTATTCACTACAAATTACTTGGAATTTGTATTACTATTCCAAGGCAGTTGGTAGCTGTTGGTAAATTCCAAATTAGCTCTTTCTCAGGAATCTGACGAAGACCCATCCTGTGCCATTCAGGTTAAAATCTGGGACATCCCCAATCAGTTGCTAAATAGAAACATTACCACTCCGAAGAAAGAACTTCTTGGGCATGCTCGAAGAGTCGGTCTGATTGAATGGCATCCCACGGCTGATAACATCCTCTTCAGCTCTGGCTATGACTACAAGGTGGGTCTGTGCTCCCAGGACACCCTGTTTGTCTGGGTATTTTGGATTTTTTTCTAATTTCAAGCTGTAAGACGGTACTAAAGAGTGTGGAAGCTTTCTTCAGGACAAAATTCCCTGGTGAGTGAAAGGCAAAAGGATATTGCTGTAAGTTCAAAAGGACTGTCTAATTTTCCAGTCTTCTGATGAACTTCAGTCTACTCTGCACTTGTCATTCACTGCATTGGATACAACATACAATGCCATCCACTTTTCTTTGTGCTAGTGCATATATCTGCACTGATGTTGTCTATTTTTAGGTATAAAATGTGGTTGCAAAGGAAATTAAAATGTTGGACATTCTTAACTGACACTGATACCTATACGTGTAGAGAAAAGATGAAGAAG
Organism: Cyanoderma ruficeps; assembly: GCA_008694505.1. Lineage (NCBI taxonomy): Eukaryota > Metazoa > Chordata > Aves > Passeriformes > Timaliidae > Cyanoderma > Cyanoderma ruficeps. The sequence continues at coordinate 773,468 of VZDJ01000024.1, read as the reverse complement.
TAAATAGAGAACACAAAGTCCCTGGTGTGTGAGGCAGCAAAGGGCTGATTTGTTTTTATTGTTTTTGTTCCAGATAATGATCTGGAACCTTGATGTCGAGGACGCTGTTCTTTCAAAGCCAGTGAAGATTCTTGACACTCATAAAGATGTGGTCCTCTCCATGTCATTCAACACAGATGGCAGTCTCCTTGCCACTGCTTGCAGGGATAGAAAGATACGTGTGATAGACCCTCGTGCTGGAACAGTCCTACAGGTAGGTTGCGTTCAGAGGTTCGTGGTCCATCTGATCTCATCTCTTGGAGTGTTTCCTCTCCTGGGTAGCATCATTGCCATAAAAGATGATGCATGTGTCCCCTGCATTCTCCAAGGCACTATATGGTGCTGTTTCCTTCTACCTTCCACAGAACGCTTGCTGTCATTATTGAAAACAGGGATTTTGTATCTTGATACCATGTTCCTCGCTCCTTGAAACTTTACTTGGATTGTATTATTTTCATAGGTACCTCCTGCAGCTCTATGAGGGACATCATGGGAGGGAATGTAGAGATCAGGTGGGCAGGTGGATGCAAGTGTACATATATCCCGTTGATCAAGGTTGTTCTTTTTGCCTGGAATTCGTTGGCTAGGTGAAGCTGGCTGCATTTTGTAGCTATTTGGACAGGTTTGTGTACACAAAAAGTTCTGCTTGCAACTACTAGAGACTGTTGCCTTGCAAAAATGGGAATCAATAGTTAGGGAAGTGAGATTGGCTCAGCTGGTCAGAGCAGGGTGCTGATAACACCAGGATTGTGATTTAATCCCTGCATGGGCCATTTGCTTAAGAGTTGAACTTGATGATCTTTGTGTGTCCCTTTCAACTCAGACTATTCTATGATCTGTGGTTGAGCTTTTGTGAATGATCCTGAAGAGTTTAGGCCATTTTTTTCAGATGCCTGTGAAATCCTGCTCAGGGCTGGAGCAATAGTTCAGCTGGGCTGAGGAGATCTTTCAGATAGTCATGTAACATGAAATGTAGCTATGCAACAGACGTTGTCTTACTCATGCAATGTCCTTTCTCTTCTACAGGAAGGAAGCTACAAGTCTCACAAAGTCAATAAAGTCTTATTCCTTGGAAACATGAAAAAGCTGTTTTCTACTGGAACATCTTGCTGGAATAATAGACAAATTGCATTATGGGATCAAGTGAGTTGGACCAAAAATCTTAATCCTACCAGCTTCAGTTTTCTCTCTTTTGCTGTCACTTTAACTTTCCACCTGTCACATACACAAGAATTGATTTATAACCCAAATTCAGAAGCGATCTGTCAGATTCCTGAAGGAATCTCCTGCTGTGAGACCTGAGTTTCTGGAGAAGTTTTCAACAGAGAACCCTAAGAGAACAAAGCGAATGCTGTGCCCTTGTCCTGGTTTTGGCTGGGATAGAATTGATTTTCTTAATAGCTGGCAAAAGATTGTGTTTTGGATTTAGTATTGAAAGCACACTGACATTTGGGGTGTTGCTAAGTAGTGCTAACCCTAAGTCAAAGACTTTTCAGTGTCTCATGCTCTGCCAGTGTGCAGGTGCACGAGAAACCAGGAGGGAGGATATCCAGGACAGCTGATCTGAACTTCTGAACTGGCCAAAGGGATATTCTATACCATAGAATGTCATACTCAACTGGGGGGAGTTGGCCAGGAGCCATGGATTGCTACTCAGGGGCTGGTTGGGCATTGGTCAGTGAGTGGTAAGTGGTTGTGTTGTCCATCACTTATTTTTCTTGAGTTTTATTCCCCTCTTTCTTCTTTTCATTACAATTGGTTTTGTTCTATATTTTGCTTCTTTTTTCCATTACTGAACTGTTCTTATCTCAACCATTCGTTTACCTTTTTCTGATTCTCTTCCTCATCCCACCATGGGGAAGTGAGCAAATGGTTGTGTGGTACTTAGTTGCTGACTGAGCCTAAACCACAACAGCCCACTACAAGAAGTTGTTCAAAGGACCTTTGCGTGGTTACTGTAGCTCTGACTTAACCTGGCTCTTACTGGTCTTACTGGCAAACTGGTCCTGGTGCTGGAAAGAGAAATGAGCTCTAGACACAGCCTACTCAGATGAAGCCCTCAATGAAGAAAGTGTGTAGAGTGTTTTTGATTTCTGATGATTCCTGACAGTAGAGTACTGAGATAGTGCTTAATTGGTCATTTCCAAGATGTGATCTACTGTCAGGATGGCTGCTAGGCTTATGAAACCCTGCTCTCATCTACCCTTTCATATGCAGTGAAGTGTTTTTACTTTGTCAGCATCTAAGTATGTTCCTCTGCATCAACCACCATGCAGCACAATCTTTTGTCTCTTTGTCGTACTGTCATATTTTGTTGCCAGACAAAGCTGGTAGACCAGGCCTATGATTTGCTATGTTTTGGCTATGTTTGGACATAATTTCTTTGCACATGTGAGAAGCAAAGCACTATGCTGCTGTCTGAAGGCTTTCCACAATGCTTAGCAGTACTGTGACACTTCATGGGTGTCATGTCAGGGTTTTACATGCTTGGTTTAAGAACACAATGGGAAGATCTCTGAGGGAAGGTATGGTAAAGCCTCCTTAGGTGCAGGGCCTGCCCAGCAGGCCTCTTTCTCAGGTCCACATCCATCTTTGTACCTAAACAGAAGCTCTGGCTTGCTGCAGCCTGCAGCTGGTCAGGTCTGCAGGAGAAAATGTGTGTTAACCCTATGCCAAATACATGTTTTCTGTGAGAATTACCACATGAACAGCCATAGGATGCCTGAGTCTGCCCTGTTGGTCCTCCCAAAATCACTCCCTTCAGCAGTACAGGGATAGTTTTATACAAAACAAGCCAGCTTTACATATGGAGTGGTGTGCTTTGTCCTCCTACATGGCTTACCTGAAAAAGGCCACTGGGAGGTTCTGTCCTTGCAAAGTCATCTCCCCACTGTGCAGTGCTGAGACTGCTTTGCTGATGCAGGCTCCTTTTGTGGTTGGTACACTATTGTGAAAGCACTAGAGGTTTTGATAATACATGAGTAAAATTCAGTGTGAATTTTACACCAGTGATGCAGGCGTACCCTGAAGGCCCCTTCATCTCCTGGGGTCTGGCCAATGTAGAGGCAGGCAATGTTTCTTACTGTATCTACGCTAAAATACCATCACATGCCTGAGATGTTATAGTGGTAGGAATTGATGCCTTGCCCTCAGTCAAGGCCTGGGACAGAGCATTTCCCACCCACAGGGCTTTGCAGTCTGTGCATGGCCCCCTGCTCAGGCCTGTGGGTCATTACAGAGCTGTGCTCACATGCCACTGCCAGGTGGGTTCAGGTGAGGTGGCCTGGACTTGAGGTGACTGACAGGTGATTGCAGCTGACTCTTTTTCCTGTGTCCTGCCCAGAATGACCTTTCTGTGCCTTTACTGGAGGAAGATCTGGATGGCTCCTCGGGACTACTGTTTCCCATCTATGACTCCGACACACACATGCTTTACGTGGTGGGAAAGGTAAGTGCTTTCTACATCAGCAAGTGCAGGCCTGTTTTATTCTGCTGTTAACCTGTGTTGTGATTGACTGAAGTCACAGATGCTCCTGAAGCATGTTAACCTAAGGATATGAGCAGATGGGGCCAGAGGGTGCTTCATCAGCAGGCCACATTTACCTCTTTTACAGATATACCATGTTTATTGTGGAGAGGTACACAGCTGGGTCCTAACCTTCCCATATAGGAATTTGAGGGTAAACATTTGGTTCACTGTTGATCCTGCATGACTTCTTGGGGCCAGGAATTCTTCTCAGACTGTCATGCTGAACAGCAGAGTCTGGCTGATGTTGATTTTCTTTCCCTTTAGGGTGATGGAAACATACGGTACTATGAGATAAGCCCTGAGAAACCATACCTGAACTACCTGATGGAATATCGTTCTCATTCACCACAGAAGGGAATTGGTGAGTGGCAGAACGTCTAACGTTACAAGAGGATTGTGGCTTCTTTATTTTAGAGGCTGCCAGAGTCTAGGACTATCCAAAATACCATTTAAAAAGGAGAATGGGTCAGGTTCCTCCACACAAGTTTACAGGTGCTTACAGTCAGTTTGGCCCTGCTCACCCAAATATGACAGGTGAGGGACCTTGGAAGGGGTCTGTCTGACCAGCAGAGCATGGGCTGGGCAGTTTTACCAGTCACTGCTGCATCTCCTCTCACATACCTGGTCAAGGTGGGAAAGAGGATAGTCTGGATTTAAAGGTGGGGAATGCTCCTTGTCATTTGTCAGGCTGCTTCAAGATTTTTGTAATTGAAATCTATTTTCATCATTCCCACTCTGTGATTTCTCTGGTAACAGAGAATGAAAGAAGGTGGTACCGGGGTACCTTGTCAAATCCTGCTAACAGATGCTTCACAGTTTGATGCCTTCAGTCTTTGTTGCGTGTATACCTTCTTTTTTACTGGCATTTCCTATTTAGAAATAGATCTACTATGATTAGGTCACATTTCCCTCCTTGGAGACCCTTATTAACCTGTGTATTACCCATTGTTTAACTAATTCAAGTCACAGAATTTAGCTTTCAGCCTTCAGACCTTATTGGTAACCCTTTCTTGAGCCTTCTCCAGTCTAGTCTATGAGTCATATTCATCTACATGTTTCTAGGATCATTAACACCCCTACACACTATCTGTAGAGACTCCTGCTCTTAGAGGACATTAGTACAGATATTACAGTACTGAGTTTTGTGCCTGCAGATTGCCTTAAAAAAATTAAAAGGAATATGTTATTTAAAATGTAACAGTAAGGATCTCCTCATTATTCAGTTTTTATGATCCTTCCAGTACAACATCCTTATTTCTCATTGTCATTGTCTCTTTAAAAATCATTTAATGGAAAGGAAGTGTACAAGTATTTTTAAAAGGCCTAAGTGAATTATGTCTACTTCCCTAACCCGCTTTGTTCAGCTGATCAAGCATACTGCTAAGGTTAACATACAGAACTTCCTTTTCCATATTACCAAAACAAAATACTACATGAAGGAGTGGAGTTTAGATTCACTTTTAGATGAACGCATAATGTAAGGGGCAGCAGGCCTTCATGTAGAATCTACTGCTTAATTGAGTCACTGGGTATTAGTAGAAAACTAAGAAGAATAAACCAGGACCCTTTTCATGCTGTGATAAACAAGAAGTCTGTGCCTTGGCTCATTTCTACCCTCTAACAAGAGGGCTGCTGCAACAGTTTAGGTGTCCTGGAATACCTTCCTAGTGATCCTGATACTCAAATCCCATGGCATGACCTGCCAGTTTTGTTCTGTTCTGGTCACTCTATTTGAAGCCCATTAGAGTGCATAAGGTACAGGAGGCCTAGCACGAAAACCACACACTCTGTATGTAACAACATAATCTGACAGAAAAAAAAATTATTTTGTCTTGTCCTTTGTGCCACTGAGCCAGTTTTGGATGCAGATGTCGAACTGTGCTGATGCTCTGACTACTTTCATTGTTTGATGGCCCTTTTCACACGGCTGATGACATTAACTTTCCTAAGGAGATTTTAACTCCATTTATTTCATGATCTTTCCCCAGGAATGATGCCAAAGAGAGGTCTTGATGTGGCAGCTTGTGAAATTTTCCGTTTCTACAAACTGATTCCAACTAAAAGCCTTATTGAGCCCATCTCCATGATTGTGCCTCGACGAGTAAGTCAACTTCAGGTCATGTTCATATCCCAGGCAAATATCAGTGGAAAAATGAGGACACTGCCTCCTCTCTGTGACTCTTGGGGGCAGGAGAATAGGTAGAACAAGAGATTTTCTCTCTCCTGGCATGTGGGACATAGCTGGCCAGTTTCTGGGGCAGCCCTGCCAACAAACTGTATTTGGGTAACTCTAGAGTTACTCAGGAGTTAGGTCTCTGTTTAATGTCTGACTTTCCAGGACATGCTGCCAGGTCTGCTAGCTGTCTTTAAACTTTTCCAATAGAATCTGTCTGACATAATGACAAGAGAGGGAGAGGGGTTGGAGCTGATGTTGAGTGGCATAAAAATCTCCTTGTGGAAGGAAGAAGAATCACCCTGGTAAAACAGGAACTATGAATTCATGGGTCTCTACCCCTTGGGTAGAGCTGTGTTACAGACAGTTGTTCTGCAGCATGTAAGGCACGACCTGTTGCACTGAGGGTGAGGTAGGAGTAAGTCTCAGAGTTGGTGTCATTAGAGAAAGAAATGGGCCTTGCACCTGTAGCTAGCCAAGGTAGCTTCCGTGTGACTGTGTGAGCATAGGTACATGGGAAATGTCAGTAATGTGTTCTCTACTTCCAGAAAATAGAATATGAAAAGAAGGTATGAGTTCCTTGAATTCAGACACACAGGAGAACTAGTGCTCATTGTAACTCCCAACCAGGTGTGTTCCTCCGGCTTTATCTCCTTGGCCAGTTTCTGTCAGTTGATGATTAGCTGATACTTTGTGACTTGTCCATCCTTTGTACCCACGTATTGATCCTTAGGACCATGATTTCATGGAAGTTGAGTTAGTCTATGTCAGCCTCCTCCAGTCTGAAGACCTTACTGGCACGATTTAAGATTGCACATTTTCAGATGCAGTTCTTCTGAGTTGAGGTGAAAGAGCAGAGAGGTTCAGAACAGGTGAAAAGACTTTATGTCTGAGCTGATGAGTGCTCATGACACTCCCTGTGCTGAAGGGGAATAAATTCATTTCTCCACCACAATCCAGTATGATCTTTTTAAGCCAAAATTTCACTGACACAGTTACTCTGGACTTCTGTTTGCTTCCAGTCGGAATCATACCAGGAAGATATCTACCCCTTGACTGCAGCAGCCCAACCGGCACTGACAGCACAAGAATGGCTCAATGGAATTAACAAAGGTCAGCACACGGAGGGCTCCCCAGCCCTTCAGCTCCCTAGGGCTTGGGTAAGCTGCTGCCAGCTCTCTGGCCTATTACCTGCCAGAGAAAGACGAAAGAAGAAGAAGGAGAGACATAGTAAATAGTCAGTATGGCTGGAAGCTAAAATAACTAGGCAGCTGTAAATTCTGGAAGTTGCTCCGGTCAGGTTCCTCCATGTTTATCTCTGAATGAATTGCTTACAGCTGATTTCTGGGTGTGGTTTGTGAGTGTTCACTTGTCTCCTCCCTCCTTAGGGCCTCTCTTGGTATCCTTAAGACCAGGCTCTGAAGCTGTGAACTCCCCACCACAGTTTCTTGAGCCAGAGCCACTCCTGAAAACTACTGACTTGAGCCAGCAACAGGGAGGGGGACAAAGAATGCCGGAAAAGCAGAAGCCAAGAGAGATCGAAGATGGCAGAAGAAGGCTGAAAGTGGAGGAGAAACTCCCAACAAATGAGCAAACGTGCCTCTCCAATGGCTTTGGCATATTTGAATGTCCACCACCAAAAACTGAAAATGAGGTATGAATGTCTGGATGAAGTGTTGGGGCCACAGGGAAAGCCCAAAGCCAGATGACAAAAGGATGCCATTCACATGGTGGCAATTCAGGGAGGGTTTATTTTGCAGACTGGCATCAGCACAAGCTCTTTGTTTTTTGTGGTGCAGAAGGCTCTGCCTGCCCTGAGTGCAGAATATGGCCCAGCAGCATCCCAGCTGAGGGGGTCTGGAAAGGTTGGGACAGTCAGCGTTCTCAGTTCCTAGGCATTCTTGTGGCACAGACTTTCCTGGTGGCTGGCTGGGGACAAGCAGGTCCTTGTGACTTCCAGGTTCTGGAGAAGAGAAGGGGGTTTATGCAAGATAACCCTTTGGTGAGAACTGCAGTCAGCAAGCCTGTTGAGGCAGCTGGGATTTCTGTGAAAGGAGTGGGTGTAGCCCTGGTGCCACCATGCAGTCTTAACTGCCTGACTATAGAATGGCTCTGGGGAGCAGCTTCACCAGCTAGCTCGCTCCCTGGCCTCTGTATAAGAGAGGCTTGGTGGATCTGAACCTCAGGCTGAAGCGTGGTTGACAGCGTGGAAGAAAGACTGGACTCTGGCTTGAGTTTCATCTGGCTTTATTCCTCCTGGTTACCTCCATGGGCAGATGGACTGTGAAGAGAGGGAGACCCCCAGAGCGAGAGTGCCAGAGCTCCAGAGCGAGAGCCCCGGCAGCCCCTCTGTCCTCACCTTAAGTACAGGGGGCGTACACTGAGCAGGGGAGAACTTCATACCAATCCCAGGGGAGGGGAGGTGTGGCCCAGAATGGGGAACTTAACAGAACAATGAAAGAAGGTGGTACAGGGGTACCTTGTCAAATCCTGGGGCTTTTTCCCCAGAATCTTCCAGATCTTACAAGGTGATTGACAAGGCCTATCACAAGGGAAACACCATTGGGGGTTTGGGATAGGGGGGTAGGAACAAACCATTACAAATACATAACAAAATATGCAGAACATTAGAAAACCCAAAATGCACACCGCTACACCTGACTGTATTGTGGACCCTGGAACAAGAAAGAGTCTGCCTCTGCAGCTCACTGCTGAGGTACAACTTGTTAGTGCAGTGCTATTGAGGTTGGCTGCTGACTGCAGCATGCACCTAGGAAAGGCTCTAGAAAAGGTCTTGGCAGCTCCATGATCTGTCTTTAGTCATGGAAAACCATCTCTCTGTATAAAAATCAAAGCTGGCACAGTGGTGATTTGGTGATACATCTCTATAGTGATTTGTCAGCCTCCCACTGTTGGCAGCTCAGGGACATTTTCAACTACATACAGTGTGTTTGCTTTTAGGAACCCTGAAGTGACTTTTCTACCCATACCTGTACTGAGGTCCATTTTCATCTCTGCAAGAATTTAGCATGTGCACCTTGATAAGGCAGGAATTTCCACATGAAATTTCTGAATTTCCCTGTGGTGTGAAAAAGCATATTTTTCCACACGTTTCTGAGCTGGCACCCTAAGGTTACAGAAGCAGCCTTCAGAGCTGGGTACTCGGCTACATGCATAGTGAAAAACTATGCTAGTCCCAACTGGAAGAAGAAAAAGGACTTAGGATTTTAGACTCCAAATACTTCCCTTGAAACACATGCAGTCACAGCCCGATCTAGTGGACAACAGGAGCACTGCTGATGATGTCTGCTCATTGAATGCCTCCTGTTCTAGTTTTCCTTCTTGGCTTGGCCAGCTCTGGGGCAGACTTTAAAACTAGCTGATGTTAAGCTGTGGTCTCTCCCTCCCCTGCCAGGCAGCTGGGGGGAAAAAGGGCTCAGCCAGCCAATGCTGCTCCCTGTGGGCAGCAGCTCCTGGAGGCCCGGCCGGGCCCTGCTGCTGGCCCATGGTGTGACCTGGTGGCCTGCCAGAAGGAAGAGAGACTTCCCAGGCTGATCTTATACTTGTATGACCCAGAGGTGTATACATGTATTTATTGGCCAATTTGGCCATCCGTCTTGAAAGTCAGTCTCAAATTGGTTTTTACCGTCTGTGCTAAACCAACACACCTCCTCCTTAGGTGTTTCTCCCAGAAGTGATGTGACAGCTCTGGGGGCATTGTCAGGTTAAGCCTATGTTTTCTTAGTGTAAAGTAATAAGATGTGTATTTTCTTACAGCTTTTACAGATGTATTACCGGCAACAGGAAGAAATCCGTCGACTACGTGAGTTGCTAATCCAGAGAGATGTTCAAATTAAACAGCTGGAGCTGGAGCTGAGAAACCTCTGCATGGACACAGACAATTACTGAGGTTGCTGGCCTTTGTACCCCTGGACACACAGGGAGACTACAGTTCCTGCAGATTACTCCTCTTGGGTTTTTTACTGGGGGTAAAAATTTGATATTTCAGGCAGCATGGACTTCCCTGGCTTGTGGTGGTCACATTTCCCTAATCATCACCAGACAGTTTTTGATGGATTTGCTGCGCTTCTTCAGGCTCCCCCTTGCTTGCCTGCCCACCAATGTCAGAAGCTTGTGTGTTAATGCTAGTGAGAGACCTTGAAAAATCTTGCTCTTCTGGTCCTGGAGAAGCTATGTGTTAAGGTCTAGGAACAGCCTGTTTTGCTGCCCCTCCACATGACAGGAGAATGGCAGACTGAAGGCAGCTGCCAGCTTCTTTTCTCACCTTGGGGCCCAGCAATGTGGCTCCTGTGGCTGCCATCCCCTTGCCCAGGGAGTCCACTCTGCTGAGCTTCAGAGGCACCTCTAGCTCCACAGAGATCATTATGCACCCCTTTCACCTCACAGCTTGGCCCTGCCCCCAGGTGGTTTGGGAAAGCCATGGCTGCCCTGACCTGGTGCTGGGGATAGTCCCGCTCTGAGTGGGAGGCTGCACCAGGTGTGCCAAGGGCCGGCACTTTTGTGATAGGAAAGGGAGAGTCAGTGTTGGAGGTTCCTACTTTGAAAAGGTGGTGGTGTGGGCTAGTTCTCACCGGAGAAGATGAAGTGTCTCTGTGCCCTGTGAGTCAATGGCCTTTCCCTCCTTCTGCCAAAGACCAGCTGTAGTGAGCTGGGGGTCATCAGAGGTATGAGGACAACATTTAAAGCTGCACAGTGTTGACAATGGGGGGGATTTGCCAAGAGGGATTAAAAGGATGAGTGGGGAGTTGGACCCCCCCAGCCCACTGCAGGCTTTTCAGCAATGGTGCTGGAAGTGTTGTGTCAACCACAGTAAGATCACAGGACTGTGGCCAGTCATGAACAACCCTCCAGGGTTGCTGGAGTATTGCTTGTCCTTAATGCCTGCAGCTGCTGCTTCCTTAGCTCCCAGGTGCCAGCAACTTGTCCCATTCCTGCAGCCATCTACAGCTTCCCTCTTGCTAGCTGTGTTGTCCAGCCCCCTGCATCCTCCCATGCTGCTCAGCCTTCCTCAGCCCTGTGGCCACACTGATCTGTGCCCTTCAGCACCAGCTCTCTGGCTTGATGCTGGACCTTATGGAGATGTCTTAAACCCAGGCAGAGCAAGTAAACACTGTTTAACCTGTAACTGTGCACCTCTATTGTGGCACGTAGAAATCACGGAATCAACTAGGTCCAGGGGATATGTCTAGGACACATCCTTGTCACCAGATGTGTTTTATTGGCTGCATTTTTTTGCTTATTTTTTTCATACAAAATAAATTATTTAAATTATTTCCAAAGTAAAGTAATTTTTCTGGGGGATTTTTACATCCTCTTGAGGACTGTTTCTTTGTCATTCTTTGACTGACTAGCATAGAGAATGGTTGGCCACTATGGTTCTTATCCTAGGGTTTTGTTGATTTCAGCATTTAAGGAAAAGAAGGTGCTTTCATTTAGGCTTTGGTGAGACTACTTAATCAAAACTTCTTTTTTAGACAATATGCTTGTAAAAGCCTGGACTGTGAAATGCATTTCATTTTGGAGCTTAACTGCAACCACTAATCTTTCACATGGAGAAAACCTTGAGGAAACGGAGTAATGCATTCATGATCTGTGCCTAAATAGTCTTGAGTGATCATTTTAACAGTTTCTAAAACTCCTAAAAGCTTTGTAAAAAACCGTTGAACATGGGGATAAAAACCAAATCTGTGCAATGAAAAGCAAATATAACTGAATAATAAATATATTTAGAGTTCTACTTTTTAATACATGCAAGATTGTTGTTTTATTATTGTATTGTTGAAGTGACTGAGTCTTAAGTTGAATCAAGATCTGAAGAGAGTGTCACCTACTGTCTCTTTTGCTTGCATCAAGCTGTGGCCTTACTTTAGTAGGTGGGTTGTACACAATGTTATGCAGATGGCCCTGTCTTTTTATATCTTTCCCAGTTGCCCTTGATGCTATGAAGGGGCTGCTGTTTCCCACTGTTCTGAATTGCTGTGTGTGTTGCCCTGAGTAAACTCAGTCCTTCTGGAGATGCATTTTGTGTGATAAGGTGTTTGCTGCTGTCTTGCAGTCCTGGCTCTTCTCTTGGGCAATACACTCTGACCAGGCTCTTTTAGATATTCCACATGAGAAGGGTTTAATGTGTTGTTACCAAATTTACTTATTTGTAGATGGAATTTTGGTTTAGTAGACTGAAGCAGCATGGACAATACAAGCACAATATATCACCCACAACCTCCAGCTAGATCACAATACAAACAAAATTCCCATTATGCTTACTGTCATGATGCTGAATATCTCCAATCACAGGGAAAAAATGTGTGGGCTGAAGCCAGCTCAAGTTTGTAGCTCTCTTTAAAGCTCATTTTGTTGTTTTTGTTTTGCTCTGATTCCCATGGGCATGGTAGCTGTGATGAAAATCTGAGCAACCACTGCCTGTGCTCATGTCCTTGGAGCTGTCCTTCACGGTAGCGGTTTGTTGATCCATTACAGCTTTGGTCATGGAAATGTTCATGGCTGCATTCGAGATGTAATTTTAAATGCTTTTTGAAGAATATTTTAGGCCAGGGTAAGGAGGAAAATTGGTAGAAATTGCCAGAGGAAGACTGTGCTGGGAACTTTGTGCACCTGGCATGTCATCAGGAAACTGTGACCTCCTGGCCTCCTGGTCTTGTAAGGAATCTTGTACTGGTGAGAGTGTCTGGGCAGACACTGTGTCCCTCCTCAGGGGCTGGTACAGTCTCACAGCTCTGGGCAAAGCCTAGAAAATGGCAGCAGCAGGCAGATTAGTGTGGGAGGCAGGGGAAGAGCCTGCAGTGCCTTTGCAACTCTGGTGTTACGGCTGCTTAACCTCAAAGAGAGAGTAAAACACAGCCCTGCATGTTAGCTTGCCTGATGGATTTAGAGCCACACTTCACATCTTCACCCTCTTCTCCAGGCGAGCTGCCAACTGCAGAATAAAACCTAGACAATACTTGTCATTCTCATTTTATTTCTCATCTTGGAAGGCTGTACCCTTGGTGTGCTGGAGGAGCTGCGAGCAGAGGAGAACATGGAGATGATGCCTCCTCATTTGCCCTGCAGTGGGAAGCAGCAGATCACCCCTGTTGATCTTGGGCAGGGTAGCATCCATCCTCTAGCACAGGGTGGCTGCGAGCTGCAACAGGGCAGTGAAGTGAAGTTGCAGTATCTGGAGTTACCTCTTGGACATGCTGCAGCACCACTTCAGAGCAGGATCTCTGAGCTTGTGCTGGAGCCACTGTAGTCTGTCTACAACTTGCTGGGTAGCCCAGGACTGGACTTGGCACTCCTCACATGGCCTCACCAACACTGAGGGTAGAGGAAGAACAAATTCCCCTGAGCTGCTCTTAATGCACTTCTAAATACAGCTGAGGATAGTGTTGGTCATTTTTGCAGGAAGCCAGTGTTGCTGGCTCAAACTCAGCTTACTGTCCTGTGGGAGCTCACTTCAGAGAACTCTGCCAAACTTCCTGTCATCTTCACAAATCCCCAGCATGTGCTGGTGCATGGATCTACTCCTCAGCTGCAGGATGGTGCAATTGCCCTCGCTGTGCTTTATCACATTCCTCCCTGCCCAGCTCTGCATTTCTCCTGTTAAGGTTCCCCTGAAGTGCAGCACAGCTGGCTGTTGCACCTTTCACTCCTTCCACTTCTATATGCATTCTAAACTTACTTGAGTCTGCACTGTCTCATCCTGCAGGTCACTAAGAGAGATGTTCAACAGCTTTGGATTTGTTTTGTAAACAGTTTTTGGTTTTCTGCTCAGAAATCCAGGCTGACTACTCCTGAGCACCTTCTGATTCTTCATGCTTTTGAACATGTTCTCCAGGAGGATTTTCTCCAGTATCTTCCAAAGGATTGTGTGAGGCTGTAGTTTATTCATCTTCCTTACACGGTTAGAAGGCAGGGCTGAGAGTAAGCCATTTGCAACTTTTTCCACTCACCTCCACCTTTCAAAGAATACTGAGAGTGATCTTGCAGTGCCACTGGCCTTCATCTGCCTCAGCACATGTGGGTCAAGCCCATCTGGCTCCACAAACATGTGTCCATACAGGGTGTTGAAGTATGCCAGGTCAACCTGGTTTGGTCCTCCCTATTTTGACCCTCCCTAATCTGGTATACAGCAGGTATCTACTTATCTACCTCAACAATATCTGTTTTTCTCTGCCAGCATTCCCTCTCTTTAGAACCTGGTTATGTTCTTCAGATTCTCACTATGGCTGCTGTGCTCATGGAGATCACAAGTCAGCTATGAACAGCAGCTGTGCCTCCAGTGGTTCATGCAGTTTTTGCTGAGTCCTCTTTGGGCACAATGGAGAAAACCGTTTGGGTGTCTGTGCTCTTCAGCAGCGCCCCTCAAGCCTGCTAGTTACACTTGAGAATTCCCAGGTCACTGCTGGTGGTGTCTTTGGTACAAATGTGAAAAGGCACCACCGTGTAGTAGAAAGCTAGACAAACCTTGGTAGCCTCTGCACAACATTCGCAACAAAGGCCCCACACAAGCAGCAAATCTCCCTAAATGATAAATCTGATCAGCAGATATAGGGCTTCTGACCCCTGTAGTGGACAGCACTACTAGTGTTCTCTATCACTTGTTACTTCTTTCCAGTTGTTTTAAGTGGTTCGCATGCACTTAGGAAACCCCAGTCATTAGTCCTGACAAGGGTGGGACTGAGACTGCATGGTTAGAGCTACCATGCTTAAAATTCTGCACCTTTGAGCTACTGGTAATTGCTGCTTTTGTCAGCAAAATAATATCTCCTGAGTAAGATCTTTGTGCAGAATAAGAGGAAAAAACTTTGAGTTTAATTTTTTTGTGTCACAACATGGCAAACATGCCCATTTCTCTCCAAATCCTTGTCTGTGAAAGAATATATTAATAATCTATTTAAGGAAGTTCTTAAAATGAATGCATACATAAATGAAGATTGTTTTCTCTTCTGATTTTCTCTCCTCTTGTTTTTGCATGTTTTATCTTCAGTAGACATTTGCACATCCAATAGCTCTGATCCAACTATAAATACCCCTAAGGATTCTCAGAGGAAGGGGCTTAATAGCAGGAAGAGTTATCTGTGTTTTTTGTCTTTCCCAGTGCTTAGCCATGAGATATGGATAGCCTATGTGAGGGGTATTAGAAGTGGATAGAGGCAGCATAATTTTATTTCCTTTAACAGTAGAGAGCTTGGGCCTTCATCTGCTTTGAATGTTGCCTCATATTTTTCCCTCTGTATTAGAGTGAGTGACTGGGCTTCTGATGACACAAAGCTCTTCTACTTTGTGTTGGATTTGATGCTTTATGTTTTCACTATCTTGACTCATGTGGATATATTTGATCACATCTTGAAAGGTCTATGGGAAAATACCTTCAATACCTTACCTCAGCTTCAGGTCTATGTGTTTTAACTATGCCAAAGTTAAATCTTTGCACTGATTCATATCTCTGCAGGACTTGATGTGAACAAATTTGAGCAAGGAACAAGAAATTCTGGTGAGTAAACCTGAGAGGTAGTCTGTAGGGTAGAATCACCTAGAAGTGAAGGCAATGTGTTTTGAATCAAACCTTACTTCCTACTGATAGCTTTTACAGAACGCATCAGCTTCTTTGACTTAGTACAATCTGGAAATCCTAATTTCTAGGTCAGTTACAATGTATCTGATTGTGATGCAAGAAGTTCAGGCACAATTTTTTTGCCAGGGCCTGGAACTACGGATTCTTCAGTTTTCACAAAGATATTCCTACAGAATTTTTTCATGTGAGTTTACTTGAGCCTTTTACAAAAAGTATATTTAATATGTCTATTGTGATTTGTGAGGCGTCTTCTTTGGGAAGATTTAAAGGAAATTCTGGTCAAGCACTATTTTCATGAACAAGGCCGCAAGATGCTTTGTCCCAGCTGGAAAACTGGTAGAGAAGTAGCAGCATTTACAGCAAGGTGCAAAATAAGGAACTGATTTTACTTTCTATTGCTGCTGAAAGTAAATAGATTCAAGGGAGGTAAGTGTGGTCCTAAGGCTCAGACACTGTGATTTGAAATGTGTAGTGTATTTTTCTACACGCATAAATTTTGTCTGCTCATAAACCCACAATTGCTTTTGCTGGTGGTAAAGTTAA
This sequence comes from Cyanoderma ruficeps, assembly GCA_008694505.1. NCBI lineage: Eukaryota > Metazoa > Chordata > Aves > Passeriformes > Timaliidae > Cyanoderma > Cyanoderma ruficeps. Next base: position 757,589 of record VZDJ01000024.1, on the reverse strand, counting down.
AAGTGCAATCTTATTCAAGCCAAATACATATTAGGGAAGGGAAGCACACTGAAAAAATAGCTGGAAAAGTGAGGGGCAGATGAGAATGCTTACCTTTTGTCTGAGAGGAGTAGTGAAAAAGGATATAGTTGGCATATCACAGAATATTTTGAGTTGAAAGGGACCCACAAGGATCTCTGAGTCCAGCTCTTAAATGTATGGTCCGTCTGGGGACCTTGTTTTTAGAGCCACAGAAGTGAATCATAGCAGTTCATACTCAGGATCTTACAGTGCTTTTGTCCCTGACCCTTGTGCCTAGAGGGTAGTAACAGTTCTTTAGGAAGCTTTGCAAGCCTCTGGAAGTGAAAAAAAAAAGGCTTGAAAAACGTTTTTTTTTTTTATCATTGTAAAGACACAATGAAAATCACATGCAGACAGTGGAATATCAATCATACAGAAAGCAGAAACCTTAGTTTTAGTTCAAATGATCACTAGAAGGGAGCATATGAACTATGTGTTCATAGTTCATGAAAGCATGTTTCATGTTACAGTGATGGAGCAGGCGTCTGAGATGCTTTTAGGAAAAGAACATACAAATAAACACCTGGCTTAAAACATGTGCTTCTCTCCACATTGGAAGGCAAGTGTAGCAGGCCAGTTTGGCTATTCATTTAAATTCAATACCAGAAAGGAGCAGGTTAGTATACCAAATACTATGCCCTTTCAGCTACTTCAAGATGACCATGTTGCTATAGAAGATGTTCCTCTCGCAGGACCATTTTAGCTGCAGGCTCCTTTGTGTGGAGAGTTTTTACTACTTATTACAACAGCAAGTACTGGGTCCCTAATTTTGGGAGTATGTGGCTCTTGAAACAGTATCTTTTTGACATCAGAGAAGAAAGGCCACCGCTTGGTTCCCTGGTGAAGCTCACCCTGGCTTTTTGCAGTCAATTATTAAACCAATTGAGCACTGAAGAAATTATGTGTATCAGTTTTTTCTGCCTGTCTTACTGGAGTGTGCCCAGGCTCTGTGCAAGTTTTCTAATCCAGTGGGGCTACTCAAAGTTCACAAAGTGGTGAATAAAATTTCCTGATGGTTAAGACAGACTCATCTTCTATATTATGCCCTTAGAGCTAGACTTGAGAGTTACAACTTTCACTCTCCCCACCTCCATGTGAACCTCTGCAGAGTCTCACCCCTTTCAGGGGGGGTCTTGTTTCAAAGAGAGGGTGCTTTGAGCAACTTCTGTTCAGGGATATTTTGGTCAAGAGTAACAGTTGCCATGATTCAAATACAGGCCCTGTCCTGTATCAGGGATAGATTTTTCCTAGACTCTCCTTGCTAGACAAGGTGTAGCAGTGCGAAATTCGGGTTTTCCAATTGTTTGCATGTTTGTAGTGGTTTGTTCCTGTGTTTCCCTCCCCCCCCCCNGCCTTGACCCTGATGTCAATCACTTTGTTAAAGGTAAAGGGTTCTAAGGGTGAAACCTCTGATTCGCCCAGGTAATTAGGTGTCACTTACACCTATTGTCTTTATAATACTGTGCTGGCCAGTGGCCCTGGCCCCTTCCTGTCTGGAGACCTGCCCCCCTGGTACATAATCTGGGGACAGGAGATTTTTCGCCCTCTCTTTCCACGTGGCCTCTAAGACCTCTCTGCCTTCCACCACTCTGGAGAGGTACCTGGAGAAATAAACCATCTACAACCACGTGGGGAGCCGCTCTTTTCTCAAGCCTTAATCACGCCTCTGCCAGGGACTCAGTTCCTCCAAACCTCTGACATATAGAATTCCCGGGGCGAGCTAGTCGGCAAATAGCAGCCCCTGGCAAAGGGATTTCTATAACAAGGCAAGAGTCATGGAAGTCTGTGAAGCAAGGCTTGTAGTGTGAACTTCCTTGAAAGTGTTGTTCAGGAGAGTTTGGTACCTTTTGTTCACAAGATTAACTCTTTACCTGCCATCTGTCTCCCACTGCAGGTAACCCAGAGTGTTTCACTCTTTCATACTGGTACTTTGCTCTACTGGGCTGCTTTTCACACAAAAACCCTTGTGAGAGAACAAAAGTTAATTTTAGGTGCTTGTGCCTCTTCACAAATTTGCTTCCTAAAGCTTTGTTCAAGGTGGGGAGGACAATTGTGTTTTTGAGAGCACATTTGTTCTGGTCTTGAGGCTTTTTTTGCCTTACTTCCTCAATCCACTGTCTCTTTCAATGGGTGGTTACTTTTTAAAATTTAGTATGTAGCTAATCTTTGGTTATGTAATCGATGCTCCAGTCCAAAAGCACAAGACCTTGAATTAAATACTTGTTTAAAATAAATTCCTCCTTCCAGATCAGTGATTTGTACCACTTTTTTGAAAAGCCTGAGAGTGTGGGAATCAATGCATTCCAGAGAATTTATGTTTCACTATCAAAATGGTGACAGATCCTTACTTACATCTGTTGCAGCTATCAGTGCCTTCAACTGAAATTGAATGCAAAGCCCCACAATCCAATACTTCATTGATTTCTACACCTCTCTTTCTTTATGTGCTTGACTTCTTTGTCTACAGACTTTAGGTCTTTTAGTGTTATTGTAAGGTTGTTCAATTAGCGAAGAAAACCCACACCTTCAGTAAACATTAACCAGAATTCCGTTCTGCAGAGCTGTCTCTGCTCTAAATGTAGTGTTACCTCAGTCCAGAAGAGGGAACTATTGTTTCACTTATGATAAGTCCAAACTAATAGTTCAGAGCATATTCTAATGTGAAGATGAAAAGAAGAAAATGGTCTTCTCTAGTGACAATAAACAATGAGGTGTCAAAATTGAGATTTTAGAGACTTTAACAAAACAACAAAATATCAGAGCATACAAATGCCATCTATCTTTGCTTTTAGAGTATTCTTACAATGGTGATTTCTATAAAAATGTGTAAGTATAATTGAACTGTTTACCACAGAACAGGAGCACCTGAGATCACACTCATTTTCTGACATGTGAAATAAATTATATTAATTGAGTTATTTTTGTAATGTACTTGGGTTTAATTTGATTTTATGCTAAGTACAGGAGCCTTTCTGGGGAACAGTAAATACCCTATTAGAAAATGGATCTCTTCATTTGCAGCTTTCTGCTATAAGCCATTGCCAGAAAACAGAAAAGAGGAGTGTTTTCCTTCCCACAAGAATCTGCTTAAATGAACACTGGCGCTTCAAACTTAGATGTTGCAAATGCCTCAGTTTCTTTAAGAATTGATTATTGAGAGTAATTCTATAGTTTTAATTGTATTTTTCAGTTCTTGTAAATATGTGCTGAGGTAATTTAACAGCCGGTGACCTTGTAGCTAATGTTTGTCTTTGGAGAAGGGGCTTCTTTCTTACATCTGCTCAGTGATGATGGTATGTTTCAGTTGTTAACTATATTGTTTTTAGCCTATACGCTCAACATTAAATAAAGCATTTGTATCCCAACATATTGTACATGTTCCTGTTATCGTGCATAAAGTCATGCAAATGAATGTCAAGTGAAAAGTGAAGGCACAACACGGAGTCATTGAAGTACTGTCAACTTATTTGGACCCAAGACTGGGTATATAATTTAAGACTGAGAATGCGAGAGAGTCATACCTTAACTGTTGTCAGGACAATGTGTGGACAACATGTGCAGGTGTGATTTCCCTTGTACTAGTACCTAGTACACAAAAGCAAGTCTGCAGAACTGTTAGTACTGATGCTAGCTGGCATCCGTGGTTTGAATAGGAACTGCAGGGTTACCACAAGCTGCCACTTAATGGTTTGTCAGTCAAACCACAGCAGTATTCTCACTGCAACTACTAAACAACAAGGGAATGCATGCAGACTGATAAAATCAGCCCTGTGGCTTTGTCTTAGTCCTGCTGATGTGTTGCCTAATGCTGGCAGCTATTTTTATATGACTTTCTCTGCTCTCTTACATAGCCATCACTGGTTCTTCTTGCTGACAAAGGGCAAAATCAGTGAAACACATTTAAGTATGGCTGTCTGGGACATGACACCGTAGAATGGCTTATGGTTACCACCAATTGGCTAAATGTATTTAAATGAATCCACATAAAATCAGCAGGACAGAGTTTCATATGTTGTGTGTCAACACTGCACTTCATAGTAGAGCTAAACCAGTTTTTAGTCTGAATCTGGGAAGAAATATGTTCTGCTGGTTACAACGAGTTCGTTCTCACTCTTTCTGCATTTCCTAAGTGATGGAATCTATTTTGCATGCTTCTATGTTAAGTTCCTCCCCTTGTTCATCAGTTCTTGTATCCTCTCACTGATTTTTAAATTTTCCTTAGGAATGGTGACACAGTGGCAAGGCAACTATGGTGGTTTCCCCTGTAAACCATAAACCACCACCNCCCCCCCCCTTAAAAAAATATGTTACAGACTGTAAGAACACAGCTTAATTTGCAGTTAAGGTCACAAGACATTTCAATGACAATTTAGAGTATCTCAGTTTTTGTCAATAAACTAAGTAGATAGGATTCCAGATGATACCTTGAGGCTATATTATAATCTTTCTCCACGTATTACTTGTTTTGCATTTACAGCTGTATTTTGCCACCATGTGAAATGCTTTATAAATATTCTGTAGAAAAGGGTTTTGCCATACAAGCATACAAATGTATTCAAGCAAATATGATCTGGAACTCTCCAGGGAGAGTAAGTGTGGTTGACTCCAGTGTTTCTTCCTTCTTAGCTGTTTTTTGATTCCAGTTATGTATAGAACAGAGCTGAAAGGACTAAAGGTCATCAGGCCATACATCTGCCTGAGGCAGGATTAAGTGCACCCACACCATTCTGGTAGGTGTTTGTGTGGGCTATTAAAACCTCCAGTGACAGAGATATGTGTCATCTTCAGGTAATCTGTGCCAATTCTTTTCCATCTTTGCCCTCAACGGGATTTACACTAACGTCTTGTCTGGATTTTCATTTCTGTACATTCAGGTTGTTACTTTTTGTCCTATTTTGTGGAACTGTAGAGTACACTATTCATTTTTTATTCTGCAATAGCACTTTGCCTTGCTGGAGACTAAGTTCTTTAGTGTAATTACTCTTGCTTCATTCTCTTCTTCCTCATTGGATTCATCTCACTGATCCTCTCGGTTATTTTAAGTGGTTCTGTTCAAATCTTGTGATGTAACACTGTACACAGGCTCCCAGAAGACAAGGGTACATTCAAAGGTTATCTGGGCTGTAGCCATGTTTCTGAATGCCTGTATGATTCTTTTTTACCTCTAGAAATGAGTGGAATCATGCTCAATATATTGACCGTAAGCCTGGCCTCCCTTTCTGTAGAGCTGCTATGTTCTATTCTCCTTATATTTTTCAGGTTATGTTTTCTGTTTATGTGTAGTATTTCATGGATGTCTGTAAAAGTATTTTATGAACACCTTGAAATAAAAATGTGCCTAAGGAGGACGGGGAAGTCAAAATTCAAAATTTTGCCATAAAGAGCTAGTGTGNATTGCTATGTTTAATTACAACAACTGGAAATGCAGCTGTCTTAATTACTGAAATCAATGAACAGTTGTCAAGCTATTTTTTCCTCAACCATTCATGAAGTTGGGTGAGTGCCTACCTCGCTCAAACTTTAATTTGCTCCTCTTATGCTGTTTATAAAACGACTGGATGCCTTGATAACTTTTTCCCTGGAAGAGAGTATAAGAATGATCCGAGGACAGAGCACCATAGGGCAGGTTTTCTTCCACATAATGAGACCTCTTTCTTGCATTTTCAGGATTGGCAGAAAATCTTATATTTCCCTGCTACACATAGGTTTCCTGATATGAACATAGTTGCATATAACAAGAAAAGATAAAGTACATGCTACAAATATTAAGAAATGTGGGAGAAAAATCATTAAGTGCTGACAGAAAGGTAGGAAGGAGCAGGATGGAAGTAAGTCTTCCCTTTCAGTTCTAAAATACTGACACCTGAAGGACACTATCACAGAAAGGCTGTGGTGAACTCTTTGACCTGTGACATCCTTGGGTTATGAAAGAATGCTTATTGGATAAAATTTTAGCCAAATGTGAGTCACCGTATCCCTTGTAAAAATATCCGTGTGAGGTTTTTCTGGATTGGGTAATGTGGAAGATCAGAACAGATAATTTAGAAGTCCCTTCAGCCTTAAAATCATTGAATGAGCAAAAGATCAGTGATAATACTGTTAACAATACCAAAGGCAAGTAATGTGGAAGGCAAGCTAAAAAAGGAACATAGAAAATGAGGGAAATTCAGCACTAATAGGCAATATGGCTTCTAAAGAGGGGAGAATGAATAACAAAGCAGAGTCCGATGGAAGATTGATGCAAATTTCAAAGGTCTGTGGATTGGGCTCTTGAAGTGTCCAGAACTCATATGAAAACCTAAGTAAATACACCAATGCATGTATGCACACACAAATATACTTTAGTATTTGGCGTGCTTGTTTTGTTATAAATAATTTTGAAGGTTTATTTGGGAGAACTTGAAAATGAAATTGTGTTCACCATGAGAGAAAGACACTACTATGACTAACACAGTGTCAAGTGTCAATAATAGTTGCCTATTTTCTGTACATGTAGCTTTCTTAAAGATTAATTTAAGTAGTGTCCTAAAAAAGAAAAACTATGTCATCGCGTTTCAGAGAATAGACAGATCTTAGATTTGGGACAGAGAAATCAGGAAATGTGTACTTCATCACAAAGAGAACTTATATACTTTCTGGAAAGGGCATGTGAATCATTTCACTTGTGTACTTCCTGTTAATAGGCAGAACCATCCTTTCTGTTGCACAGAATATTTTGTTTGAGCTGTCAGAAGAAATCACAAATATCTCTTGCTAAAATGAGGAAAACAGACAGGTTTCGCAGAGATTTTACTTCTGAGCTTTAAATTGGGGATGTGGAGAAAAAGAATGGAAGGGAATTATTTTGGTTGCAATACTCCTCTATTAAACAGGTTTAGTGTTCTGGATCAAAAGGGGCATCCATCAGTATTGCAAAGTACTCAGTGGAGCAGCTGTGGTGGTCCAGCATAGGCAGGTTACAAACCATTGCTACGTATTAGCCATCTGGGAACAACTGGAAACACCTGTCATTATCTGCCAGGGGCAGCAATTTGTAGGCACTAGGGTGCATTATGATGGATTAGCTCTGCATCTGAAGGTGTCATGACCCATTTCTCTGCATCTTCTTTGGGATAACATTGCAAAGCAAAGGCTTTTATTGTTGCAGTTTCAGGGTAAGGAATCTAATTTGTAATGACGGTGTAGGGCAGAAGGGAGGAAAGGCTTAAATAGCCACTGTGCCTGTGAACAAAGCATGTGCTTCAGTTCAGCACTTGGCTGCCTTCTTGGTTACCTACTTGAGGGAATTCCTTATTCAGGAATTATTTACATACTTTCATGGACATTGGAGCTGAGCCATTAACACCAGTCTGGAACTTGTTTGCCAGGATGCTTCTTCAAGGATTGGTGATCTGCTCTCTCACTCCTACCCTTCCATCTCCAAATAGCTGTGCTCTGGCTGACCTTCACCACTCCCATCAGCCTTAAGCTACTCTGATAGTTCTTGTCAGCCCAGCTCCTTGCAGTTCCTGCCTCAGGGAAGGCACTGAGTCTGTGGTACTCCCCTAGTGACACTGGCTTGGACACTTGCAGGGAGTATGAGGCCTCCATTGTCTTCACCCTTGTCATGAGAACCTTTCTGAACAACCTCTGTTCCTCTTACAAATGCAGCTGATGAGGTAAGTCACCTCATCACATCTCATTGCATCTTGTGCAATGGATAACTAATCCATACAAATATAGGCATACAGACATATTTTACTCTCATAATACTCACATGCCCATGCACTGCCACATGCCTCTCCTGATGTGTATGTAGGTACTTTGGTAGCAGAATTTTTTCAGTGTGCAGCTGATCATACTTACATTGTTTCTGAAGCAGGCACCAACAGGAAATTTTGTACTTTTGTTTGTTTATTTGCTTGGGTTTTTTTCTTTGTTTTGTTTTGCTTTTTCAAAAGAGCCTGGAAGCTATGCATTTTAATTTACTTTTTAAAAAAGCAGAATAATGTCTGGTTGTGTGAATCCCAACTACCCTTTACTTCTAACCACTGTTCTATCCACTGTCCAGACCTGTTCCCCTAGAGCTTAAAGGGAAAATAAAATACCATATTTATTGGGCTAACTGCTTAAACTGTTACTGGCTGTTGGCTGATCTCCCATCTCAAGAAAAAAACTACAGTTTGCCCTTTGTTTTAAAGTCTTTCAAGAAGCCTTAATTATGTTTAAGGAGGAACAAAGCAGTCTAAAATATCAAGCAGGAGGTTCCTACACTTCCATCCTTTTTTTTTTTTGGCCTGGTGAGTGAGGGCTTTATAGAGAAATGCAGGACATTTTTGAGGAAAAGTTGAATACTTTCTTAATCTCAGAAAGTCCTACATCTTCTGGTAGGTTTTGTCTTTGTTCCAACAAGCAGAGAATTATAATTTCTGGGATCAGATCCCTCTATAACTCCTTTAACTGGACTTTGAATCCTGAACCTGAGCGGCAGTTAGTGTGCATTACCTTGCACTAGAGCAAAACAAATTCGTGTCTGATTTAAGTTGTGGCACCTGTGCTCTCTCAGTGTCTTCAGTCCTGATTTCCTCTGTAGTGATGGATATCTAGTACTGTGCAGGAATGATATCAGTAGCAACAAGACAAGAGTCATTTTGATGGGTACAGGACTGGCATGAGGACTTCTGTCCAGATAATTCTGTAATATTCCATATGTCATTCTTTCCTCTGTAAGACACAATAAACAGTCTTAAACTGCAGACTCCTTGTGATAAGAAGATCGATGTTATGTGGACTTTTTCTTTGAAATGTGAAGCATTATCTACTCTTGCAACAATATTTATGCATTCCTATTTATTTATTGACCTTACAGTACTTTTTGCAAGCCCATTGAGTGACTGACCATCAAATGAAAAATAGGAAATACAGTATAGATACTAAAAGGTTTATTTGTTACTCCTTACTGCTTCACAAGTAAGTGAAGTTGTAAAGTTGGGATGGGTGGTAAAGTGGAATATATAAGATATCCCAGTCATATTATGCAGGGGCTGGGAGATGAATATTGTGCTGGTGACACAAAGGGATGAGTTACAGAGCAAGTGCAAGCACACAGGATATAGGAGAAAACATGCAGTGAACAGAGGCAGATCTGGCTATTTCCTGCCTTACTGCACACTGCCCTGTGGAAACATAATGTTTGTGCAAACCGGTGGCAAGCAGCCACAGACAGATAGAGTTAGTGAATAGCTGGGGAAAGGCAACTCTTCTGTGGCCTTTTCTTCATGCTGAAAGTGCTTGTGCCTGTAGCGGGATTGTTTGACAAACTTCTGGTGTTCCCTCTACCACAGTTTTGCTTACATATAGTGAAGAAATATGTGATTAAAAGAAGCACATCAACTAGGTTTAAATTTCAGTGAAAGTGCATGTACAGAGCACTGAAAGGAATGTCAGGTCTCCTTGCTTTAAGCCAAGAAACTTTTTGTTGCTAACCTTTGGATGTGAAATGAGAGAAGAAAACACATAATTGTTGTTATATATATAGGTTGTAATTACTTTTCTGTCTTGTATACAGAATAGCCACTGTGCTCAGATGAAACAATGGACACTTTTACTGAGAGCTCCTAATGGACCAGCAGAGCAACCTTTTTTCTGAAGTGCCATAAGAAAAATGCAGAAAAGGTTACCTGTTGGGGTATTAACTTAAGTCTTGCCACACAAGATAATAGTGGATTGATACAGTTTAATGCGTGGCCAGAGTGTTATGAGCCAAGTGTAAAAGTATCAATCTCTGAGGGTCCAGCCCTTGCAGATTGGCTTAAAATAATTTTAGCGATACTGCTCTTCAGAGGTGTTTTGTAAAGTAGAAGGTTTAATAAATAAAAAATAACCAACATTTCAGAAAACAAAAGAAAAGCTGTGCACAGGTGCCTGAGAAAACCTCTGACATCCTGCTAGAAACACTTCAAAAAGCCCCTTAGTTCTTTTATGCTCTTTCTTAAATTCTTAATGTTTGAGGAGGGACAGTTTGGCTTGCTGCCAATAGAGAGAGTACAGGACTTGAACGCTGGTGACAAGGTCCAACAGGGTCTTCTCTCTTGATACTGAGCCAATCACTGTTGGAAGGGTATGGAAAGTTCTAGGTAAACTTCCTAAAATATTTAGAGGTAAACTGAAACTCTTTTTTTATACAGAGATGCGTACTTGGGGGTAGGGGATGCTTTACTACAGTGGATTGCATATTAACTCTTGAAGAGGTGCCTCATATATCACAACCATCAATGCAAGCTTGGAAACTGCAAGTGTAAGGCAGATAAAATAATGAAAGAAAAAGGAAGGAATAATCTTAAGTGTGAAAAGCAAAAAATATGCTAAAAGTGTTCCTTTGGAAAGTGCAGAATTCCTAACAGGTCTAAAGACAAAGTGTCAGAGGACGAGGCAGAAGAGGGTACAGTTGGCTCCTGTTTTTGCTGTGAAGGAGCACAGGGGTGGGGATTGAATGCCAACATTCACATTGCAGCCAGGGCAGAAGTGAGTGGGCCAGGGAGGGCCTGTGAGCATTCTTTCCTTGGCCTTTATAAAGTAGACAGCAGCTAAACAAGCTTGGGCTTATTTAGGAGTGGTAGTGGTGCTGGTGCTTTTCAAACTGCCATGGAGATGATGACACCATAGACATGAGGAAGAAAACCCAAGCTGTGTGCCAGAATAGAAAATAGTGCTTGTGACTGTAAATAGGTGGATGAGGTATGCATGGTAACTGTCAGGTTCAGAACATTTAAAAAGGCACAGGGGCATTTAATGTTATCAGTGCCTGGAAAGTTAGCTAAACATTTCTTAGAAAAATGTTAATCTTCCACCTGTGGGGAGAGACTTTACATGACACTCCTGCAGGTTTTATTCTCAAGAGTTGGCAGACAGTTTGCTGAGGAGAAACGACAACAAATAAACAGGTAGGATCATGCCATATCACTGCTCTCTACTCTGCTGTCCCAATAAACCTGTGTGTTTTGGACCAGCATCTGGTACGGGGTTTCATCCTGTTTATCTGGAGACACTTGGTGTGCATACATTTGGCTCCAGACCAGACACACCAGCTATGTAATCAGTGGAAGAGCAGCCTGCTTCTAAGGAAGGAGGATTTTGTCTTGGGTAGGAAAAGTTAGTTTTTCAAAATGGTGAAATCTGTGCATGGTGTGAGGACCCTGAACATGGTGTCACAGTGATCTTAAGGGATTCATCAAAGGGGTCACTTAGAGAGATCATTCTTGGCCTTAATCTGTCTTGAGTTTTAAAACTGGAGAAATTTTCTTTCCAAAGGAGGTTATTGAGGACAAAGACACTGTTGATGCTCAGTTGGCACAGTAAGGTGCTGTAGGTACTTCAGGTTTGCAAAATCCTGTGAAAAGATATATGCAGCACTAATTGGCTTCTGTTATTTTCTTAGAGCACCTTTTGGGGAATTCATTCCTGTGGCCTCATTTCAGCTGCATGGCAGGTATTCATCATTAGTGCTTCTTTGCCTGCTATATAAGATTTTTTGTCAGCATTTTGAAAAGGCCTAATTTATTGTCGTAGGGATGCCTTTGGCAAAGCCGTGGCAATTCTTGTAAGAGCTGTGTAAGATATAGTGACCCTTGGCTATCAGCAGCAATTGCAGAGATAGGAGACTAGTCAGTGTGTTTTCCACCTGCTTGCCCAAGGTCAGGGACAGGTAGATTAGAGCAAATTGAAACAAAGTGACAATGATCCCAGCCTGAACACAGCAGATCTCACATACAGGTAGATCAGGGTTTTGGGTTTCTGGGTTGCATTTCCTATTAAGTCCTTTCCATATTCTTCTGAAGATCAGAAAAAGGTAGGTACATTTTTATTTTCCTTTGTCCACAAAGGATGGCGCCATACATCTTCCTGCTTCCAGCTACAAACTTTCAGGGACAAACATATGCAGAAAATCATTTTATAAGACTTTTATTGTAAAAAAAAATAAATCTTCACATAAACTTGAAAGACTTCAATATTTCAGCCATGCTGATGAGTTTATCAGTGCATCATTGTGTCACTTGATAACACCATAAAACTGTAAAAGGATACACATACCCCACAAGGGGTATGTAAGTGGCAGAGACAGATAATTTTCTTCATTGCAAAGGCCATAAAAATGGTCACGGTGAGTTAGACCAAAGGTCTGTCTGAGGCAGGAGTCCTTTTTCAGTTGTAATCAAAACCAGGTGTGTAGAGGAAATTAGGGCCTGGGAAAACGTATGTGAAATTTCCCCCAGGGTCCAATTATTTTCAGCTTGGAAATTCCCTTGTTTAGAACTGGGATCAGTGTATTCTTCCAGCTTACTAAATATTCCACAACTAGGCACAGGAGAGTAGTGGATGATAAGCTAGTGGAAAAGCTTTAAGCATGTCTAACTGATGCCTTAAGTTTTAGCTTTCATGTTTTCAGATTCTGTGCTGCTTAGATGTAGTTCTGAGCCTCATATTAAGTGCTAGTAAGCTCTCTTCACAGAGTAGGTAAGTAGGTAGACAAAACAAATCTTTTTCCTGCTGAAGACCAAGGACAACTTTCAGGCTGTAAAGCATAAACAACGGTGGACTGAAGGGAGAAACAAGAAAGATGAGACACTGCAACCTGAAGCTGTAATTGGACAATTAAACCCCAATATGCAAATGGACCAAAACTTATAAAAGTGTAAGACCTCGTGACTGGTTAGACATTTTGTGACCATTCTTAGTCCAACTTGGGTGTAACCCTGGCTGGGGTCTTGTCCTGCCCAAGGTGGATCCTGAAGGTCTTTCAATAAATACCTACTTTATTCTGTAGTTCTGTCTCTGTTCCAGATCAGCCTCCCCAAGGCATCACTACTGTGAGGACAATACTTTAAGAAATCATTGTAACAGATACCACAGTGATGAGGGAGTTTAGAAAGCCCAGTCATGTATGTAATTCTGTAGTTAACATGTTTTTCAATGGAAGGTGTGATTACTGGGTAAAATAGAAAACAGTTTGCAATGACTAAAATGGCCAAGAATGTGACTTCTAAACATCTTTCTCTGTAGCTCAAAACCAGTCAAAAAGGCTTATGTTTACTTTCTTATGTATGAGCCACTCCCTGTACTTCTAATCATAAACTGTTTGCTCCAAGAACCCCTCCAGCAAGTTCAAATAGACAAAGCAACTGGTAAAGTGGTAACTGCATGTGAGTGCCTGGGGACAGGGTTGTTATAAATGCTGACAATAGATGGGCACAATATATTGTTTGAGAAAGTTGTAGCTAGTTGCCTCATTCATCATAGTGACAGCAATACTGACAGCTCTCTGCAGTGCTTCATCTGTGAAATGATGGATCAGCAATGAGGGCTGGCTGACAGGAGGCACTTGTAACATCCAGGGCTTTCGAAGTCTACTTTCTCTGTAATGCTTTATTTGTGCTGCATAATGGACAAGCACAGGTAGTGTGCTGAATTATAGGCTTGAGCCTTGAGATCCAGTCCAGGGATAATTTTCTTAAATCTGCAAATTCTCTCCTTTTCAGGTGCATGCAATAGCAAAGCCTGTGGCAGAAGTGGGGAAGGTGAGACCTCTTCAGGGCCTGGTCACTCAGAGCTGTTTGAAGTCAGTACAGTGATGCAGGGCAGTTACTTAGGACAGTGGGAGAGGCCAGACTTATCTATGATTTGCATTTGGAGTAGAATTGGCCTGGATGCAGATGCTGATAACAAGAGATTATTTAAAGCTATAAATCAGTCTATGAGCTGTATGCAGAGAGGCAAAATAATGATGACATAAATCTAATGGCTGGTGTAGCTCAAAGAGTAAGCAAAGTTACAGTGTCATGACAACAGCAGATGTATTCAGAGAGGATGTGAAATAGAGTTTAAAATTTGGCAAAGATAGGTTGAATAAAAGTAGTATGTGCAGGACATGAGTGAAATGCTCCCTGACAGTGCCATCATACTTTGCTTTTTCTTCTTTATTGCTGTGAAGCTGATAGGAGGCTTGTTAAGGCAGAGCAGTAGCAGCATCTAAAGCTGTATTTTAGTTAAGGGTCACTGTCACTGCTTTCATTATAAAACTTGTTCCTCCAGATAATATTTCCTCCAATACTGCAATAAAAACATTCATTCTGGCCTGAAAGGTGCTACATGATCTGGTTTGGTCCAGGAGCACAAACAGAGCAGTGAAACAGCCCAACTGGAAGTCTGCTGAAGTCAAGGGCAAGGCTTTTGTTTGCTTTCTGATCAGGTTCCATGTAAGCTGAGTGGCTGTGAGATGAATTTGCAATGCTGAATATCCAGTGTCAGCAGAGCATGAACAGTGAAAATGCATGTTTCCCTACAGGGACTATTGTCTGAGCACACTACCTTTATAGGATGCACACTAAGTGAGCACTTTGCCAAAATATGACACAAATCTTCGCCAGTTAAAAATTTCACCTTCCCCTTCTCTTGAAACAAATACCTATGGTGAGCAGGGGCCAGTCAGCACAGATTGCAGAGATGCACAGATCAGGCCATTGTTTGGATCTGTCACTCCTGGCACTGGGAAAGTGGTAAAAATATCCAAATTAAGACTGAAGTATTTATTTGCCCTGAAGTCAGTCCAAAGAGGAAGACAATTTCAAAGATGAGCTATGATATGGAAGTGTATGCTTACAAATTTATTATCTCTGTCCAGTGGCTGAAGTGAAGTAGGGTTACAGAGGAATTGCTAGTAAGGCTCTTGACAGGCATTGTCCTGGTGAGGGCCTTCCCAGGACCTGGTCCACCATGGTTTCTTACAAGGGAGTCCAGCTGGAACAGGTCCTGGTACTCTGTGGAGGAAGCTTTCTTCACGTTTTTTGAGGCTTATGTGGCTGAGTTGTGGTTCAGCATGTGGCTGGCAGAAGAGCTATTTACGACTTCATGAGTGTGAAAGATCCTCCAACTGAAAGGGAGATTCCTGTGGTATAAGACATGGAAAATGGGGATTCTTCCTCATGAAGTACAATCAGGACAGTAAAAGCATGGTTTTTCCACCTCCTTTATATTTCAGACCCCTAAAATATAGGGAGACTGAAGATGCAAATAACAGTATACTGAATTTAAGACAACAAATATAGGCTTGTTTCTCTTAATTACCTTTTTTCAGGTGTGCTTAGGCTGCAGGTCTTATAGAATGTGCAGATCACACTGAGAAGATAAGCTCCTTGAAATGGGTATTCTAAAAGGAATGAATATTTCTCATATGTCATAACTTCTGATTTACTTTGAAGTTTAATCAGACTGAAGTAAATGTCAGAATTTAAACTGGACATGATCCAGCAAGGTGTACTTGCAGCCCAGAATGCCAGCCATATCCTGGGCTGGAACCAAAAAAGGATGGCCAGGAGGTCAAGGGGGGATTCTCCCCCTCTGCTCTGCCCTTGTGAGACTCCACCTGAAGAGCTGCGTCCAGCTCTGGGGCCCTCAGCACAAGAAAGATGTGGATCCGTTCTAGTGGGTCCCAAGGAGGGAGACAAGGATAATAAGTGGGATGGAACACCTCTCCTGTGTGGACAGGCTGAGAGAGTTGGGCTTGTTCAGCTTGGAAAAGAGAAGGTCTCTCTTCTCTCTTTCTGGGGAGAACTTATTATGGCCTTTCAGTAAACTTAAAGTGGGCTTATAGCAAAGATAGAGACATACATTTTAGCAGGGCTTGTAGTGGTAGGATAAGGGGTAATGGTTTTAAACTAAAAGAGGATGGATTCAGACTAGATCTAAGCAAGAAAGTTTTTATGATGAGGGTGGTGAAACATTGGCACAGGTTGCCGGGAGATGTGGTTGATGGTCAATGCTTCATCCTTGGAAGTGTTCAAGGCCTAGTGGGATGGGGCTCTGAACACCCTGATCTAGTTGAAAATGTCCCTCCTTATTGCAGGGATTTTGTATTAGAGGACCTTTACAGGTCCTTTCTAAGTCAAACTGTTCTGTGATTCTGTGATCAGCTCTCTCCCAAATAACTGAAGCATGCAAAGAGTTATCTGGCTGTGAAGATCTGCACCATCTTTGGTTTAGAGCCTAGTTTCGCTATTTTATGAGAGCAGGAATTTAGATGTGAGTGGTCCTGACCAGTGTGGTGTGTACCCATCCTGGTGCTTGTACAGAAGAGCTGTTCCATGACCTCTTGTGTGACCTCAGCTAGTGACCTCAGCTACAACTCTGCTACTGGAGAAGGGCTCCTCTCTTCGTGGTCTGATTTTAAATCATTACTTCATCTGAAGTAAGTCAAACTAATAGGGCTTTGAAAAAAACCTACCGTGGCTGTCTTTACACACTGAAACTTCATAAACTGAACTGACATGGAGCTCAGATTGTGATCTGCTTGTCAGAAGAGGTCAATTGTGCCCAAGGATGGGGCATGTTTGTAATGTGGCACCATGTGAAGCCTTTTCATGCTTTAGCATGTGTGAAGACTAGTTCTGTTTGTGGATTTATCATTTGTTTCTATGACAGTGAGTTTGGCAGCAGGGGTGTATTTTCATTAATCTGTATTTTTTAAAAAATTTGATTTATGAGACATAAAGAGGAAAAAAGTTCACTGTAAGACACTATAGGATAGTCAGGTTTCCAACTTGAAAATTCTGGGAAACTAATGATTTGATCTACAATCCCATTTTCAATTTTGAGTTCTGGTATTTTCAGAGCTGCTGATAATTTGTGTATTCTAAAGCAACTGATGCATTTTGTGGCTCTGGATTTGTATATTTCTGCTACCTCTTTGTTTTTACAAAAGAAAAATTAATGCTATTTTGATCTTGGATTTTAATTTCTAGACAATATCGATTTATTCAGACATTATTTAAGTGTGGAGTTTGCTTACTGATTCATCATTCTAACAGGAATGGGAAAGAACAGTTGCAAAATTAATCTAGTCAATCTGGTCACCCACCAACCTGGTGAAGCCCTATGACATTTTCTTAAATGTGTGTTTTCTTTTAAGTATGTTCAGGATTGCTCCAATGTATAGAACTGCTGGGAGAGGGACAGATTGTCCCTCTGGGAAATCTCAATATCATGCTTTACATTCCAGATACACCCCTACACATTATTCTGTGTTGGCATTATGCAGACCTACTTGCTGGGATCACAGTCCTAGAATATGATGAGAAGCTGATTGAAGAGAGGGACCTGAAACAGGGCTGTGGATCTGTACACCTTCCACTAATCACTCTGTAGCTGAAATATGTCTTTTTCATGTCTATGTGAAATTTGTGAACCAATGAGAGACAAAGCATACTATCTTTAAAAAGTACTGGTCTGGGACTACCTAAGAAGTAGTGTATTTTTATGTTTGGTTCCAATAAAATCAAAAGTTCAAACATAATTTAAAAATAGCTCTTTGCTTTTTTCTCCTTTAAATTAAGATCTTAAAGTGTATGAAGATTTGCAATGCAATTAATAGAGACATGGGCAATATTATATATTGTAGAGTTACTTTACCTGTGGTCTTATAGTCATCAGTTCTTTTTGCTGCTATGTCTTATGACACAGTAAACAGCAGAGCACACATCAGAAACATGCTTATCATTGGTATAACTACTTATATCTTACCTTCTATTCATTATGTATGAAGTCATGTACGTTGTAAATGTGACAGCAGTACATGATAATGCCTATTTTTTTGTGTTGAAAGTGTCAGAGTTTCAGGAATAAAGAATTCAGAGAGATGAAACAAATCAGAAGCATAGGGACCTGTGGAACTTAAATCCATTATTTTTAAGTGTCTCTTAATCTTTAATCAGACACCCACTAAAACACTTGTAACTTCTTGGAGTCATTGAAGTATGAAAATTGTGAGCATCTCTGGGAATAGTGCCTATCATAGACCATGAATTCTTCCTCATAACAAAACTTTAAGGCACTGGTTTTAATACTACAATACATAGGTGCAGGCTCTTTGACAGAATCCTTAAAAAGGAAATCCCTTGCAGAAATGCACTTTGGTATCAGAAACCTGATGTGTGGGGCATGGGTTGGCCTGATGCCTTAAGTTTTAGCTTTCATATTATCTCTATTGCATTAGTATATAACTCTGTACTGCATTAGTATATAACTCTGAACTTCATATAAAGTGTTAGCAGGTTTTCCTCACAGTTTAGTTAGACAAAACAATCCTTTTCCAGCCTGAGAACCAAGGACATCATCATTGCAGCTTCAGGCCCAAAAAGTATAAACAGCAAATTGAGGAGAGCAATCTGAGAGGGTGGGACTTCATAACCTGAAGCTGTAATTGAACAATTAATCCCACTGTGTAAATGGACCAAAACTTACAAAAGTGCGAAAACTTGTGACCATCTTGGGTGTAGCCTCAGCCAGGCTCTTGTACTGCCCAAGGTGTAACCTTTAAAGGCCTTTTAATAAATACCCACTGTATTCTTTTAACACTGTCTAGCTTCTGTTCCAGGCAGCCTCTCAAGGCATGAGGCCCAGCTCTCTGGGAGCAGGATGCTGGAGATGTACCATGACCAGCACCACAGGATAGCAGATGGTGAAAGCAGATGTGGGCCAGCCTCTGCACAGCTTGCAGATTCTTTCCCATGCACTGTATTAATATTGTATTAAGCTGTGGGGTGAGCAGGACTTTTAATGCAGTACTGGATAGCCAAAAACTCCGAGTTTCGTGGGAAACAGTGAGCACTGGGTTTTACTGCAGGGGCTGAAGCCCTGGAAGAACTTTTGGTGAAACCATATCACTTCTAGGGAGTACCAGTGCCAGGACACTTCTTCCACGATGTCCTGTGGAGATTCCTATCCTGTTTATTGAAAGGGTGAGAGATGGTTGTCAACATTCTTGTTCACACCACACCTTTGAGGGCACCTTAGATAACCCCAGCACTCTAGTAACTGGCACACACCCCCATACGGCTTTTGGAAACATGGAACTCATGAGGAATGTTTTAGATTATATGCCCGTGACTTTGCCATTACATAATTTGCAAAATCCACATAAAGTTACTTGGTTCCTACACACATATATTTTACATATTATAATACACAGAGATAGTAAGTTCATGACCAAATGGCGTTTCTCTGATGTATACTATTTCATGTTAATGCAGGGAAGGAGAAAAGACCAGGAGATACTACCTCTCAAGAGCAGTGCAGTAAGACTGAAAATATGAAATACAGAGAACGTATTTATATCTCTCATCTATCTCATTCAGAGTTATCTGACATGAAAAATTCAGATGGAGTCCTCCATTTGGGTCTTTTCCAAGCTTGGCCCATGTCCCAGTCGAAGACATGCATACTTGAATTGGAAAACCTGAAAATCCAATTTAAAATAATGCATTTCTGTGTTTATAAGAAGATTCTGAGTAGTTGTTATTCAGCAGGGGACCAAAATCCCTTTTCAAAACTGTGTACACCACAGAATGGAATTGTTATCCAGAGGTCAGTTGTCCTCTATGCTTTTATTTACTTTTGGGATGATTTTCAGTTACTGTAGGCTCAAGCCCTTGGGATGTGAAAACTGTAATTAAAAGAGTGATTTGTAAGTTGTACATCACAAAATGTCTGCATGAGGCAATGACATCTAAGTGTGGCCACTCAAAGTAGGATTCAAATTTTCTTTCCACTAAATAGGTCAAACCATGAAGTGAGACTCTAGTGAGACTCTTTAGAAAACTTGCTAAGTTTTCAAGTGGTTTGGGCTCAGTTTACTAGATGTCTTTGCCATTTTCATCTCCATGAGTTTGGATCACAAACATCAATGATAGCATCATATGGCTTCAGCCCACTGGTGCTCAAAGAGGAAGAATGGAGCAGCAATAAGGAACTGTGTGCTGCAGTGTCCTCTGTCAGAGTACTATTTTATGCATATGTCTCCATTTCTGCCTTTTAAAGAGGCTCCTTTTGACACAGTCTTACCATGTGGACTTAGCTTGGCTTATGACTGCAAGAAGCAGAGTTTCATTTATAACTTTCCTTAAAAGAGCTGCTGTACTTTCAACTCCTTTAAATCAGAGGCCTCTACAGCTGCCTATTTCAGGGATGCAGAAGGCTGGTTGCATTCTCAATATTTCTTTTGATGTTAGGCAGCTCAGGATAAGATAAAATTGCGAACACTCCTTGGGTTATAACTTGAATTTACAATCTTGACAGCTCTGTTCAGGCTCAGTGCCAAAAAGCTCTTGGTACATTTAAACAATGATAGGACGAAGTGATATTGTCTCCTAAGGGACAACAGGAAACAACTTGGCCTTTCAGAAATGTTACATTGATGTGTTTTCCTAGGAACATCAAGTCTAAGTATGGTAATCTCCTGGTAAAGCATCTCCAGGGATCTCAGTTGAAAGAAAGGTATGATATAATAAAACTACTGGATGGAATGAAAATAAGGAAAAAGAATGAAAATGGGAAAGCCGTTTCCCATTAGATAAACTGTAAATCTGCAGGAATAATTTCTCTAGGAAAAGGGATTCTTTGTTCATTAAAGAACAAAGTTTGAAGGGACACTTCCATAGTAATTGTTGTGTAATATAAGTGTTGTGTAATATAAGCATGATGGACTCTCAGCATAATCTAGAACTTGTCATTGTCAGATAATACAAATGAATTTGTTGTTCTTTATTTTTACCACAATCATTTCTGTTTCATCTTGGGCAAAATGAATATCAAAATCCAGTCTTGTAAATCATGCATCTGCATCAACAGTGAAATGCTAAACAAGGAAAATGTGGGCTAAATAAGACAGTTTTTATGAAAAGAGGCATAGATAAAGACCGAGGTGCTCAATGCTGTCTTTTCCACACTCTTGGCTGGTGAACTTCCCAGAGACAGAACTTAAGGAGGGTGAGAACAACCAGCAACTGAAGAAAGGTTGAGTCAGGGATTACTTGCACTGTCTTAACAGCTACAAGGCTTGGGAACTCCAAAGACTGCACCTAAGCGTGTTGAGAGAGCTGGCCAACGGTGTATAAGATCACCTTCAAGCACTTTTGAAAGGCTATGGAGAGTTTGAGGAGAATCCCAGCAACTGAAGAAAGGCAAATATCAGTCCTGTCTTCAAAAAGGGAGAGGAAAGATGATCTGGAGAACCTCAGGGCAGTCAAGTCTCACTTTGCTTCCTGAGACAATCATGGCATGCATTCAGTTGGAGCACATCCCTTGCTGCATGAAAGAGAAGGTGATTGGGACCACCAGCAGCACTGACCAGGGGTGAATCAGGTCTGAGACAGTTGGTTACCTTGTGTGATAAAGTGTTTGTGGACAAGGGAAGAACATGGAATATAACTTTGGGAAGGTTTCCAACAGTATCCCACAAGGTCCTTGAATCCACGCTAGAGATTGAAGTCTGGGGGGGTAAACATCTGCTTTACTGGTCTAGATGAGAGGGGGTGGTCATAAGGCCAAATCTGCCTGGAGGATCATGCTCCGTGGAGTCTTTCAGGATCTTCTCTGGGACTTTTTCTGCTTACCGTTTCCAGTGGTGAACATGGGAAGTCACAAGAGCACTCTGTCAGGTTTGTAGGTGACACCAAGGCTGTGGGTCTGAGGTTAGTTCATCTGGAGCCTCAGGGCACCCAGCAGCACCTCAGTGCTGATGAAGACTGGATCAATGAGTTGGGGACAAGCTCCTTAAAGCAGTTCTTGGATGCATGGAAGAAACTACTTTTTCTTTCCAAAGATAATAGCCAAGCCCAGGAGGAGCTGCCCTGCGTGCTCCTATGGTCTCCACTCTTGGAGACTGCAGACCTGGACCTGAGCTACTTCTCTGTGCAGGTGATGAATAAGGGGCCCTCTGGGACCCCCATTTCCCACCAGCACTCTGGGAAGTGTTCTATGGCTTTATGAAGCAGAGAACTGTTGAGCATTGTTTTTTAAAGTGCAATTGCAAGTTTCACATCAGGACAGCTGTGATTATGCAGTAGATGGAATTTTCAGTTTTTGTTTTACTAAAACATTTTATCGTTTTAGGCAGTAAATGGGATGAATCAAATCCATGACCAAAATGCTGTGACTTTGCAGTAGCGAAGACAAGGACAACCTTGTCTCTGTGGTCACCACGTCAGGTGACAAGGTCTTTGCTTAAACTAATTTACACCTTTGTAATGCTATTGTGAAACTGTTACTGTCCTCATTGCTCAGTCCTTTCAATTTATTTTGAGGGAGTGGAAATCAATACCTAAAACTGGTGTCCCAAGTTTTTTCTCTGGCAACTGTGAAATTTGAGAAGTTTCTAGGAAAAAATACCCTGTTGGCTTTTTTTTTTTTTTTTTGCTTGCCCCAAACTGAAAGAAGTATGGGTGAATAAACTTTCAAATGTCTTTCTGAAACTAGCCACTCTTCTCCTTTGAGACTTTGCCAAAGATGCAAGGGCTATCATCCTGATTTCTGAGTAATTTCCATGGCAATACTTTTTCATTCATATTTTGGTTTTGAACTATCAGTCTTGCTACATGTCTTATTATATATGCTGTATGTCTTATCTAGACAGAAACTTTTTCACAGGGCAAAGTCTATCTCTTTTGGTATACCCAGGAGATTTTACAGTGGTAACTATCATACTAAGAAGCAAGCAGAGGCCAGCAGATTGATTTGCTGTGGCAACAGAGATGAGTCTGATATTGATAGGCCTAACTGAGGGCTCATGCTTCACCCAGCATGCTTCAGAAGGCTGCTTGTTATTTCATTTTTTGGCTTAGAATAACGTGATAAATGACCTCTTGTCTTGCTTTGTGGCTCTCTTTGCTCCATTTATTTGTAGTCATCATGCTCCCATGAATATTTCATCATTATTTCTACAAAACATTGCCCAGCAGGTTACATGAACATAAGTGTTTGAGAAAACAGAAATTGCCAGTACCAAGCTTTTGAAGAGCTTTGCCATTTATTCATAGCAGAAGGGTGGAGAGGGTCATAAGAAGATCATTGACTTAATGAAGAGAGAAAGGAGGAGCTAGTGAAAGAAAATGGAGAGAACTGATCATTCTGCAAGCTGTTGTAGGCAATATAATATGTGCATGCACACCATTTTTTCCTTGCTTACTGTAATTGTGACATTGTGTTGTATCCTTATAAAACACTTAGGAAAGACACTGCAGATTCATTGACTTCATTGCCCATGACAAAAAGAAAAATATTATGGAAAGTAAAAGCAGCAGGCATTGTGCATACAGCTTATTCAAGGCAGCTGGAAGAACTGTGCATTGTGTGGTAGAGCAGTTCTGGAGGAATGAAATACTGCAACAATAAAGATATTGATAGGATCATGGCTATGTTAGTTTAGGAGAGGTCATCTGCACATACTTTTTACATTGTAGTGACTGACTACAGGGTTTGGCCCCTAATAATTCCCAGATATCCCGTTTCCTAGCATTCATATAACTAAGGTGGTTTAGAGGCTGAATGTTTGTCATGGGTTAACACAGCTTGGTTTTTAGTTAAAGGAGAAATAGTTCTCTGTAAGCCTGTAAGGACCTGTTAATTTCCTCTGGAAGGGACAGGGACTTATCAGAAGCCAATTCCTAAATACTGACATATTGTTTAACCACTGAGGAAGCTGGATGCGACTTTGGGAATACACATATAAAGCCCTGACAGAGTCTAAGCCAGTACTTTCCCTTCCAGCCAGAGGAGCAGGTAACAACCGGCCCCCTGGGGCTGCTTCATGGAGTGGCCCAGGCTGGCCAGGCCCGCTGCTTGTCCCTGTTTGGGGGGAGCTGGCCCTGGCCTGGCTGTGCCCCTTGGTCCCGGCAGCTGCCGGCCGGTGAGGAAGGGGAGGTCACAGCTGCTGACATCCAGCTCACTCTGAGGCCTGCCCTGCTGCTGGCCCAGGAGGGGGAGATGTCCCTTCCCCAGATCCCCAGGGAACAGCTCTAAGCCCAAGTTGGGTCGGGCCCAACCCATGGGACCAGGGGCGGGCAGGAGGCATTCACGATCCTGGCTGCTGAAATTCCTGACTGCCATTTCCCCAGGCCACTCTGGGCAGGAATTCTCCCTACCCCAGCTCAGCAGAGACCACCACAGGCCCTGGGCAAGATGTCAACTCTTTCCTTGACAGATGAAACTTGAAAAACATTATCTCAGTGAGAGAACAGCCAGAGTGAACCATGGAGAGACACAGCATGAAACAGAAGTCAGTGAAGAGAGAGAGTGAAGTCCTAAGTGGGAGAAAGGATTGAGGAGCTGCCTTGTTTGGCTGGATGTCTCTTGTGAAACCATGAAGAATGGACTAACTTCCCCTGTAACATATGAATGCTGTTTAGGGAGGCACAGAGCGCTAGTCAAAGTTGTGGACTGATATAACTGAGATTTAATGGAGAACTCTGAACCGAGGAAGACAGAGGGATGAAGCCCTTTGCACCCAGTAAAAAAAGAGACATCTGTCTCTTGAGATGAAGATGACTTTTGGAAAGAAGAAGAAAATCTTTGATTTATATTAGAAGAGGCATCTTTAAATGGTACTCTAAAATAAGCAGACATAACCCATATGCAGTTGGGGAAAGCTGCTATTGCAGGGGGCTTCACAGTTTGCAGAGAGTTTTTTCTGGGCAGCTGCAGATTCACAATACGGAAGCTGCCAGAGGACTGTTTTTTCATGGTGGTATCTCCATGGGAGTCCTAAGAGAGACTCCTCTCCCAAAGAACTGATGAAAGATTATTTTTAAATGGTGAAGCTGATTGAAAATCACGTTTTGTCTCTCTGTGTTGTTTGTAGGAAAGTGAACACTTGTGGGGGGATGAAGAGTGTTTTGAAAGTTTCATTTTGATTCTTATTTTGTTCTTTTACTGTGTGTTAATAAATCTGTATTTTAAGTTTGGGCCTGCTTTGCTTTTCTCCTGATCCTATCCCACAGAGGGAAAAAGAGAGTAAACACTCACACCACTGCACTAAATTTGGCAAGCAGAAATTGGTGAAGGTGAAACCATTACAACATTAAAGTACATGACTAAGAGAAAATGTCTTGTGGGCTTACTTCTATGCTTTGCAAAATGTTAATCTTCTCTATATGTCATGAACTGTGGAAATTCATATGTTCTCCAGTTATAAACTGGTCGGCTCATGGAGAGAAATTCTCATATAAAGTGGGACAAAAAGAGGTGATGTAGAAAAAAGGAAGAATTTGAGGTTTATTTAAACGAATTGAGAGGCAGCTGCAGGTCAGTGTAGTGCTTTCAAACAGTTGCTGGTTTTGAAATGGGTACATTACTTTTGGTGTTGCAAGGGTCAAGAAATTGTTCCTCAATGGTAGAAGTTCCAGTTTTGCCTAAGTGCAGGAGCTTTTTATGTGTTCAGTTGGAATGAGTCATAATTTTTCCCAAGCCGGCTGTCAGCATCCTATGGCTTATTCCTAACTAACCAGCTGGATTCTCCACACACATCTACTGGATTACCAACACTGCTGGTGCCTAGACCTCAGCCTCCCACTGTCTCTGTGAAATATATGGAGTATGCATCTACTAATATTGCAAAGTATCTGTGGGGACACCTCTATAAGCGTTGCTGTACAAAGGCATATATATGCCTTCAACCCTATGGGTCAATAAAGAAGTCTTAACTATGCACATAGTTGTGTCTAGATAAAGAGAACACAAAATTATCAGGCCAACTCAAGCAGAAGGTGAGTCGTAGAAGAGCTTTGCACTCCTAATGCTCTGCCAGTTCTCTTCCTTCAAATATCAGTCAGAGCACAATATGTGGCACCTGATATTTTAGATGGGCTAGCTGGGCTTTAAGCCAAAGATCCTGAATACAATTTGCAACTTGCCTGTGGCTGAGAGATGAAGGCTTTTCCTGCCAGATTTGCTCTACATATTGACAGGAAATACTTGTCCCCACCTCACACTGTGGTACAGTTGACTCCAACTCAAGGCTGATGGCACTGAACATGTAAACAGCTCTTTATCTTTCTGTGGCAATTTGCAAGTTAAGACTGAATACAAAAGGAAGAATAAACCTCAACAAAGCACAGTGGAAATACATAGATGTACTAAAACAATTGTAGGAAGGATGGAAAACCTGTGAATGGAACGGATAAAATAGCTGTTCAGGTGGAAGATATTGAATAACATATTTAAAAAAAAAGAAAAAGGAAAAAAAGTGAAAAAATAAGAAAAAAAGAAAAAAAGTATTTAAAAAAAAAGGAAAATAAAGTGTAAAAAGAGTAGGGTAAATCCTCCACTGGTACAAAATGTAACATCATTTGAATGCCACAGGCTCTTACAAATGCTCTTACAAAACAGATGACTCTGTTTCACAAAATGCCTCTGTTCTGTATCCTTCATGATTAATGGGCAATTCCTCATGGTGAGTCTACAAGAACAAAAAAAACCAAAACATTTTTGGTTCCTGTTTTCACAGAGCATTGTCTTCCACCAACGATATAGTAGCAAAATACAGTCCAGATGCACTTTTTACATTCCCCAATTTTCCCAGTTTAGAGACACTGCAAGCCTTTTTCTCTTCAGCTGTGATAAACAGAGTACTTTACTGATGCTGTGGAACCCCACTATATTTATTTCTGTCTTCTGTCCAGCACCTTATTTGTTCTCTCTTGAAGACACAAGCAGAATATTACTGAAAAAGTTTAGCTAATTTACTTCTTTATTTGTTTTCCATTGAAGAAACATTAATTCACTAGCAGCATATCGGTAGAAAGCAGAGTCTGAAGCTTTGGAGAAATGCAGCAAAGCACTAGGGAGCTATAACTTTAGCTAGGGAAATAGCTGAAATTTGTTGCCACATCTCTAACAGATCCATTTATGGATTAGGTAGAATAATAAGAAAAGAGCAGATTCATATATCCATTCTTTAAGATCAATCTTATGACCAAGAAGTAATTTTGATTTATTGCAGAACAGTGGAAACCAGTTTCTGCAACCAGTAAGCCAGACCCTCAAAGGGGTTAGGTCAGTATATCCCACTAAAATGTTTAAGTGTATGTTTTAGATAGACTTTTACACAGTGTTAATAACTGGTAGTATTAAATGGAGCATTGCAGAGCATGTTATATCATTGCTTCATCACTTCTGGTAGACCCCACACTGCAAATCCAAAAAAATTGCTGAGTCACGTGTCCAATTAGCCTCCTGAATTATTATCATTTTTATATTTCACATTTCTTGGAAATCTGTCTATGCTAATCTATCTCTGACCAGTTGCAGATCTAGGGTTAAAATTGGGCTGGTTTTTAATTGACTTATAAAATACTCAAGTTCAAATAGGTAGATCAGTGTATATACATTTTATTTTTACAATTTTATATGGGCTATTCTGAAATTAACTGGTGGGGGTGAAGCTGTAGCATTTTGTTTCTCTAGCAACTTTAGGGTTTTTGAAGAAGATGTAAAAGACCATGTGAGAGTACTCCTTACCTGCACCTTTGTCCTGGTTTAGGGCAAATTTGGGAGGAAACCTCTGAATGGGGTTCCTCTGGAGAGCAAACCTAAATGGCCCCTCCCCCCAGTCGGTCCGGGAAAAGAACTTCCTTGGAGAAAAGTGGAAAAAACTATTTATTTATCAAACAAACTGCCCACAAGCATAAGGAATGAATAATATGAAGCAATAAAACCTCTCGCTGGTCTGAAGAGAGAGATGGCAAAACTGAGAGAATTCCTTGCCAGGAGTTAGCTCAGCTCTCTCAGTTGCTTATCAGTCCCAGTCCCTTTGGCGCTGGAAAATGCCCAGGTCCAGGCCCGGTGGGCCGGAGGTGCAGCTCCTGGTGCTCCTCTGGGTTTTTTCAGTCCAGAGAAGATTTAAACAGTCCCAAGAAAAAGGGAAAAGGAAAAAACAGTCCAAGAAGCTTTTTTGCCTCAGCTAGCTAGACTAACTAAAAAGGAAAAAAAACCCCTCTCTCTCGCCACTGTTCACTGTCCGTGCATCCAACGAACACCCAAGGGCGAAGAAGAGATGCAGAGGAGTGAACACTTATAGAAATTCCCTTTGTCGGGGGCTGCTATTTGCCGGCTAGCTCGCCCCGGGAATTCTATATGTCAGAGGTTTGGAGGGACTGAATCCCTGGCAGAGGCGTGATTAAGGCTTGAGAAAAGAGCGGCTCTCCACGGGGTTTTAGATGGTTTATTTCTCCAGGTACCTGTCCAGAGTGGTGGAAGGCAGAGAGGGCCTAGAGGCCACGTGGAAGGAGAAGGAAAAATCCCCTGTCCCCAGGTTATGTACCCGGGGGGAAGGTCTCCAGACAGGCAGGGACCACTGGCCAGCACAGTATTATAAAGACAATAGGTGTAGGTGGCACCTAGTTTCCTGGGCGAATCAGAGGTTCCACCCTTAGAATCCTTTACCTTTAACAAAGTGATTGACATCAGGGTCAAGGCTGCACCAACAGGAGGGTTTAGGAGGGGGGGGGAATTGGGACAGACCACTACACACATACAAACATAAAAAGCAGTTGGAAAAACCCGAATTTTGCACCACTACAAACACTGTTTTTTCAAAACAAACTGCACGCTGCCTCTTTCCCTGCTCACTCTCAGAACCAGTCTTAAAGGTACAGAACACACAGCCCACACAGAACAGATGACTGGGGATACAGGCACCATAGTCACCCTAGGACAACCTTCTGGAGCAGCATAGCTTAAAGTATTGTGGAAAGCCTCTTTATAGGTTTTTTGCAGACCAGCTAATCTAGGCATGCTGCAAGCTGTTAGAATGCGTGGTGATGGTGTTCTCCTTGCTCTCCAGTCTACAAATCTGGAGAGTACAGCTGTGTAGCTGAAAGAGAAGACAAATAACACTTAATAGAAATAGCAAAGGAAATGGTGCAAATGTTCTCGCTGCTCATGTTACCCCTTCTTATCTCAAAGGGAATCTGGACATATGGGATGTTCCACAGTATTGAACACTACATAATTGAAATTGAACATAAAAATAGTTTCTTTTTGAAAGATAACTAACAAATGAAAGCTTGTGAGTTCATAAACACATAAGTTCTTAGAAAAGTTAGATTTTTTTTTGGTTGTTACATTGATGACATTTGGCAGCCTCTCTCCAGAAATTCCTTGAGTGTAGGAAGTGAGTTAAATTTAACTGAATGAGGTTAAAAGGCCTTTCCTTAGTGGCAAATTATTTTATCACAAGGTATGTTAGAAGTTTGTTTCTTAACGTTCATCTGAAATCTGCTGTATTGAGCAGGATATTAGTCTAAATATGCGTGAGGCCAAAGGCCGGATAACAACTTCTATAAAATTGTACTTTTGCTAAGTTGTCCTGAGACTGCAAGATGAGCATTTTCTCTTTTTAACTGTTTGTTTTTCATTTCTAGATAAAATAATCACTTTAGAAACTCACTTGCACAGCAAAATTACATGCATTTTTCTTATGGCGGTTCTTTACACTGCTGTTATGAAGGAAAAGGACCACATGATCTTGGTGGGGAGCAGTAACACTGAAAATTTTGTTCTCAGATAGAGGCATTGCACTTCTCAAGTCATTGCAAAAATACATCACAGTAGCATGGTGTCAAGAGCGCTTGCATGTTTGATATTTTTGTAAGGCTAATGCTGATACTACTTGAACAGTATTATTATCTATCTTTCTCAGGAAAAGAAAAAAGCCAGAGACAAAGGTTATGGATGTATAGCACCAAGATTCAAAAGAAAAATGTAATTGAGGCATGTTGAGACTAACATGGCTTTTCTTGTTTCTCAGGTTCCCAGCAGAGTTAAACATCCCGGGCGGCAGATGTTGGTTTGAGCTGTGGCTGTAAATTAGCCACTATTCAGGCAGCACCTGAAAAGCATCCCTTGCTTCTGAACTAAAATGCATTTTAGAGTTGTAAGCTCATTTTTTTGCTCTGCTTTCTACCAACCCTTCAGTTTTTGGGTCCTGTCTTTCATAAACGTGTGCTCTTCAGCTTAGAACTGACAGGAGTGAGATAATTTTACAAATTAGAGGACGTGATTTGTGGTTGGGTCCTTTTATGGCAACTTTGTTGGTCTTTGAGATGGTTTTGTTTCTCCTAAACTTAGTATTTGAGTTCTGTCTGTCTCCTAGGCAGTCTGTATATACCTTAACCTGCAATCCAGTTACTCCTTCTTACAGCTTTGCTAATGGACTCATTTATAGGAAAGCCAACACACAAACAGAAACCCCAAAAGCTTATAACACATCAGTCAGAGTGTCCTGTCTGAAAAAGCGCATGAGCGCAGTAGGGAGGAAAGGAGAGATTTATGCAGCTTGATTGATTGATCTCTTCTTCTGTGAATTGCAGCCCTGTTGAATGCCTTTCATTAGAGAGGTGTTTCGCAGAACACTAACAGGTTCAGACAAGACTTTAAAATGGCTTCTCTGCATGCCTCTCTGAACTATTTGTCTATTTATTTTGAGGAGATAATTACACTAGCATTAAAGTGAGTGGCTGGAGAGGGATTGGAAGGATAAGGTCAGTGAAAGAGGTGAATTTGTTTATGTGATTGTAAATCCTGAGGAAAGATTACTAAAATGGAGGAATAATTAATAATATTAATAATAGTAATAATAATAATCTACTGGCAATTCTTGCATATAACTTCAAGACAGTGCTGGATTCTCATGGATTTCAGCTGATTCTTTTGACCTATGAAACTTGTCCCTGAACCACCTCCTCTGCATGAGTGTGCAGGATGATTTGGGTAGTGCCTGAGGCATTAAGTGTTCTTGTTTCTCCCAATATACATGTCCACTAACCATTTGCAAAGCCCACTCAAGATGATGGAAAAATATCTGTCCACTGATGTGAGGGACAGTTGACCCAGTTTTCACGGCATAAATTACTGATTTCATCCTAGAGCTTGGCAAAGACACTCCATATTTTCCATGCACAGCATATACACTGCTTATTTCTTCTGAATTGTTTTTGTGCTTTAAATGGTGAAGTGGTAGGAATAAAGAGAAGGGAAATGAAAAGGAGCAAACTCAGAATTCCTGCCAGCCAATATGGGATGGGCACCTTTCCAGAGCAGTATGTTACCTGAAAAAGCCATTGTCCCCATTGGTTCTGAAGAGACAGAGGGATTCAGGATCCAGAAAATAAAATTGTTATAGCTCCATAATTGCATCTTTCACAACTTTGGTATCATACTGAGTCTTGTGGGCTTGGCACCAAGCCCAGCAGCAGATGTTTTGCACTGCATTGACATATAGTGTGATGAGACCCAGGACAGAAGCATAATTTCACAGCGGGCATGTGAAATAATTTTTTTTGCAGTCACTTTATACAATTCTGAGGACTACATTTTGGAAGAAGGAACAGGGCTGCTTTGATACCTGTGAGCCCAAATGACTGTGGATGAAGATCAGGGCTGGGCTGTAGCATCCTTTTGTTGTGCCCAAGACTCACAGAGCAGATCTTGGATGGCGTCATGGCTGATAAACTGTCATAGCAGGCAACACAATTGTTTCAAATAACTCCTCTCTGGTTTTGTGGGTTGTTGTGGTGTGTTTTTTATTTTTATTTTTTTTTAATTGAAAGTATCTTTCTGATGATTGTTAAGGCCCAAATCTTCACAGGTATTCCTACTGATATTGTTGTGCAGGTAGTGCTGCATTAATACCTTGGAGTCCTGTGTAATAGAATATTCCTGTATACAGACATCAGGGCTACTGCACAGTGGGAACCCAGTGTGCTCATTGTGTTAGTGGGCGTTCCATTTACTAGCTTATGCAAAGCCTGCATAATCAGTTCTCTCCTGTCATGAGCAGTTCTCCCCTGGACTGCAGTATTCTGCTCCTGCAGGTACTTTGTGCAGGAAGGAGGAACAGGTTTGCCTTGCCATGTTGCAGGCACACCAGGAAGGCAAGTCAGAATTCATGTTCCTTTTCATTAGAAAACTTGTCTCCTGGCTAAAAACAGGATATCTTGGCCATGGTCACAAACGTGCATTAACTGGTGCTGTCTCAGAAAACACAGTTTTGCCCTTGGTCCCTTTTTCCTTCTCTCTTCTCTCATACCAGTGAAAGCAACTGTGTGGCTGCTCAGTGGATCTTCCCAGAGAAGTGAAGCCGACTAAATACTTCCTTGCTTTTGCTTCTTAGCTTTATATTGGACTTGCTTCACTCTGAGGTTCAAAAAATCAGAGATTCACAGAATCACACAATGGGTAATGCTGGACAGGGCCAGTGGAGGATGTTTAGTCCAGCCTCTCTGCTCAAGCAGGATTCCATACAGCATGTTACTCAGGATTGTGTCCAGGCAGCTTTTGACTATCTCCAGAGAAGGAGACTCCACAAGATCTCTAGGCAGCCTGTTTCAGTATTCAGTTGTCCTCACTGTTATCTTCCTCGTGCTCAGATGGAACATCCTGTGTTTCAGTTCGTTTGTTCTATCATGAGGATGTAGTGGGCTGAAATGCTACCAAGCCAAGGAGTCAGGTAAAGGGCAGATGCAAAGCTGTTTATGCTCTTGAGAAATGGCCATGCTCACTTAACATGATGGGGAAATTCTGCCCGAGGTTCAGTGTTCAGTGCTCTCACAAATTGCATTACCTGTGGCTGATAGCTCCTTTGATACAGGGATGGTGATATTTCCCTCCTTTCTGTAAATTTTCAATGTAGTTTTGAGATGCTGAGGGTGGAGACTGTCTCCTCTTAGGTATTTATACACCATTCTGCAAAACACAGCCCTAACATAGGCTGAACTTTTCCAGGACTGTTGCTCCTATAATGCAAAGAGTAGAAGCCAATAAAAAGCGGAGGAATCGAAGTAGAGGAAGACAGCTGTAATAATACACAGCACAACTCTCTGCACTTTAACAGTGTTGGGGAAGGTCTGTGAAAAGATAATTTTTGAAGGCACATTTTTGTTTTGAGGACCTGTTTTCTCACTATGGAGTCAGGAAGAAAAGGTAAGTCACATGTCCTTTGTGTCTGAAGAAAATGTCAGGAAGTCTTTCTAGGAAGTGCCCAAAGAGAAGTGTCATGACAGAACACTTCACACATTAGGTGCATTCAAGAGCACACCCACTGGTTTGCTAACAGCTTGCACATGTATTGCAGAAACAGGCCATCATTAATTGGCTGTTTATTTCTATCATAATGCAGCAGTTCCTAAAATCTTATGTGTGCCATGGGCAAGATGCAGACTTCCTGCTTCTCTAGGGACAGGGTCATTGTATTCTTTAGTACAGTCTATAAGCAAACTTCTTCTCATCCTGAACTGTTTGCTTTTCCAATGTGAAAATACATCCAATATCACATTAGGTCTCATAAACATTCATAAGGTAGTGAAAACAGCAAGTAAGCTGAGGAAGAGAGGAGCCTTTGGTAAGCATTTATTTATTTAATGTGATCATTCAGATCTTCAGCAGGAGAAAGCAAGACTTATCTGTACTGCTATTGGAACATAAGTAATAATGTTAATGACACAGTACTTTAAAATAATTGAGACCTCAAGGCAAAGAATGATAGAGAGATATGCAGTAGGTAAATAGAAAGTGAAAAAAAAATCTTAAATAACATTTAATAATTTTTATGGGAAAAGTAAGAAATTACTTTAATATCATTTTAAAAGAGAAAAAACCAATCTGGTTTACACAGCTCAATCTCTTCAGGCAGGAATCTTACCTGCTAAAACGGTGATTTGAACTGGTGATTGTTGTGGCTTCCAGCAAAAGTCTTATTTTGAAAAACCTAAATTAATGTTCCTTCTTGGTTGTTAATTTGATTTTACTGCTACGGAGCTGGAAAAATGTACATGTTGTTCTGCTGTGCTCTCCACAAAACAGCTGCATATCTGCCAGACAGAGAATTGTAAAAGCTGCTGATGTTTAATGGGTGCTGAACTAGAGGCAGGTAGGTCCCACTGCACTTAAGAGTTAAGTCTTGCACAAGCTCAAGAAGGGGCCCATAGGAATCTCATGCAGTTTAACAAGGCTGAGTTCAAGATGCTGCACCTGGGTCAGGACACCCCCCAGCATCAGCACAGGCTGGGGCTGCACAGATGGAGATCAACCCTGTGAGAAGGACTTGGGGGGGGCAGAGGGTGAGAGGCTGGACATGACCCAGCCATGAGCACTCCCAGCCCAGAAAGCCAAACATGTCCTGGGCTGCATCCCAAGCAGCGTGGGCAACAGGGGAGGGAAGGGATTCTGCCCCTCTGCTCTGCTCTGGTGAGGCCCCACCTGGAACCCTGCACCCAGCCCTGCAGTCCCAGCACAGTAAGGACATGGAGCTGCTGGAGTAAGTCCAGAAGAGGCCACCAAGATGATTAGGAGGATGGAGCACCTCTCCTACAAGGAAAGGCTGAAAGAAATGCTCATTGGTTCCTGAAGCAGCTAGTTTCCACCAGGATGAATGAGATCAAACTGCTGGTGGTAAATATGGAATAGGGCAGACAATTGTGTGGTGCTGCTGGAGGAGACACTTCCAATCGCCTCCAGGCTCAGAGAGCAGAGAGCAATCTTTTGACTTGAGGCTTATTTGTTTTGGACTGTCAAAAATTATTTTTGATCTTTAACATAAAGGCAATATTCCTTCAGTGGACCAGTGACACCAAAGTACTTTTGTTTATAAGGAATAAATGCAGTGGTTTGGCCATTACCTTGTTCATCTCCAAATATTCATTTAATTCACATCTTCCCCTTCGCTATGTGGGCAGGTAAGCCTCAGGCTGTGAATGCAAGGCATTCTTCAGCCACAGTGCATAGAGGAGGGACCCAGCTCCATTTCAATCTCCTTTTTCATGTGCTGTCCTTTGAGCTGGTGACATCAGTACAAAGAAAGAAGCATTCTCAGGGCTGAAAAATAAATGTAAAAGAAAAAGAAACATACATCCAGACATGTACATGACTCCATAGGAGTGAATCCTTTCTTTCTCTGTTGCTTGATTAATTTTCTAGAGATGCATGTCAGTAGGACTACAGGGAATTGCTCCAGAGGGGAGAGGCTGGCAAGATGCAAGAAGACACTTGAAGCACCTGTAAGTCACGCAACAACTTCCTTACAGTGGTAACTGTTGAAGACATCACTGGAGAGTCCAATGAACCTGAAAGCAGAGTCCCTTTGGTCTGAGCTGAGGAAGCCAACCCTACAGATGGGATTGGATTTGAGATTTTTGTGGGCTGTAAGAAAAGGACTATGTTGCAGTGCATATTTTGGGTTTTCTAATGTTCTGCATATTTTGTTATGTATTTGTAATGGTTTGTTCCTACCCCCCTATCCCAAACCCCCAATGGTGTTTCCCTTGTGATAGACCTTGTCAATCACCTTGTAAGATCTGGAAGATTCTGGGGAAAAAGCCCCAGGATTTGACAAGGTACCCCTGTACCACCTTCTTTCATTGTTCTGTTAAGTTCCCCATTCTGGGCCACACCGCCCCTCCCCTGGGATTGGTGTGAAGTTCTCCCCTGCTCAGTGTACGCCCCCTGTACTTAAGGTGAAGACAGAGGGGCTGCTGGGGCTCTCGCTCTGGAGCTCTGGCACTCTCGCTGTGGGGGTTTCCCTCTCTTCACAGTCCATCTGCCCATGGAGGTAACCAGGAGGAATAAAGCCAGGTGAAACCAAGCCAGAGTCCACTCTTTATTCCACGCCATCGACCACGCTTCAGCCTGAGGTTCAGATCCACGAGGCTTCTCTTATATAGAGGCCAGGGAGGGAGCTAGCCGGTGAAGCTGCTCCCCAGCGCCATTCTATAGGACTATGTGACAAGTTACGTGAGTGATTGTTGGGGTGTTCTTGTGGTGCTGAACTGTAACACAACAGGGATGTACAAGCCTGGAAAGGTATTTTACCTTCTACTGCATAGGGCTAAGACACAGCTCCTAATAACAGGTTATACATGTTATATAAAATCTCTTAACAATGGAATTACATGTCAGGAAGAAAAATCCTCTGCATCTTAGAAGCTTATAATTCTTTCTGAGCAAGTAGTGGTAAAGAACAACCCTCTGCTCTGAGAGGCTGTTTAGTTACTGTGTGCAGCCAGGGTTCCCTCCCTCCCTGGTGCCTGCTTCTGCCAGGGGTTGGAAGCATATAGTCAGTTATTTCCCAGTGGGATCTGGGTTTTAGCCCCAGGAAGTATATGCAGGGATAGATGGAGGAGTGTTTGGGAGGATGTGTAGCCTGAATCATTCTGTTAAGTCTGTCTCAAGGGTCAAAGCCTGGCCAGGGGTAGGGCCAGCCCTGGTTGACCTGTCAGCAAGTAAATATTCTGCAAAGCACCACTGAGACCAAGAGAGAGGGGAAGCCCAGTACACATTGAGGGGCTGATGAGACAGAACCTCAGGCCATACAAAAACTTAAGAATGCCCAAAAACTTGGGCAACAACCTACAAAGAAAAAACATGGAGCACAGCAAACATCTCTTTTGTTTTCATGCCTGCCTTTCCTGTAAAACCAAGTCCTCAAGAAGATTAGAGATTCTCTTAAGCTTAAGGTCAATAGGATAGAGGTGGTGAGAGTAGATAAAGAGCATATTTAGCTGACAGGTGGAGGTGTGGGCTTCTGCTCTGTAAAAGATCAGCAAAGCATCAAGGATTGATTATCATACAAACACACTTCATTTGCTTGTTTGTTTTTTTATTTGTAGTAGCTGTTAGAAGGCATTTTCCAACACCATGCAAGTATTCTCAGGAATTTTCTTCTCCCCCCAGCCCCCTTTNCATTTTAAAATATTTGTTTTAATTTTTAATTTTTTTTTTAATATAGCTTTCTTGCAATACAACATTTTCTTTTGCACTTGGCTTCTGATAAAGCTCTACTAAAGAGGTAGCATCTTCAAGTCTGGCTTCTGGCTTTTTTCGCTCCTTGCATTACAGCTACATATCCTGATGTGACTTTTGAGGGTTTGTTGTTGTCAATTTGTTTGTCAATTTCAACTGATAGTGCAGTGCAGAGAGAGAAGAATTGATAAGCCACAATTTCATAGTGTCAGTCTCCAGACATCACTATGGTAGTCCAGTGCAGACGAAAACATGATAGAACTAAACCAAACAAAGACTACTGTCTTCGGAAGCTCCAGTGGGTACACAGATGTCAGTTGCAGAAACCAGACTCATCTATCACTGTATATTTATGGAATTGATGCTTTTATGCACAAAACTGCTAAATACGGCCTCTTCCAGCCTTTCTTCCACAACATAAATGACAAGGGCAACAGCAGAGGCTTGCTTTTAAGCAGAAGTTACTGACGTTGAGTAAGATTATTACCTCAGGTTGCATGAATGTTTGTGAGACATTTTAGTTGCAACTGGAGTGAAAAAACAGAATTTAAGAGTATTTTACCCAGATAAGTTTTACCCTATCTAGAGTAGTCCATCATGGTCAGTATAAAAACAGTCCTGGGAAATACCTTGGCGAAAAAATAATCTTTTTGGTTGATGAGCATCATTATTTAACTATGCACAATGATACATACAGAATAATTTTAGCCTGCACACTAAATGTGCACATTCTAAATTCATTTCAGTGCAAGACTTAATGAGACTGTCCTTGGCAGTATGCATCCCCAGAATCAGTTTAGCTGTACCTGTATGTCAATTAATCTCAGATTCATTACTCTCATTGACAAAAGTTCCTTCAGGCTAGCAGTGCCAAAGCTGGATGATGTAGGGGATTTTCTGTTGTGACTGTTGCCAGGTGATCACTCAAGCAAGTACAGATCTCAACACTCTGTGCTCCCTTCTGTAGGCAAGGAAAGATTACTAAAGAGAATGTAGACCACATATTTTTCAGCTCAAATTTTTCCTTAAGCAGCAGAGTAGATTAAAGGAACAAGGATGCCTTCCTGAAATTTAAGAGGTGGCCTCAGAGAAAACTTGTGAGTCACCACCCTCAGGACCTGTTATTTTGCTCAGCTCGTTTGGAACTGAACCCCCACAGGGGTGGAGAGAAGTCAACACTATTCTTCTCTGTGCTTATAAGGAGCAGGCTCTGTGTTGCTGTGGAGCCATTTGCTCCAGCCTTCCTACTCTGCATTTTCAAACCCAGCTGTAGAAAGATCACAGGCTCACTCACTTGTAGGGAAATTAACCAGGTTCAGTCCAATATCTTTTCAAAGGGGAATATATGCATTTACAGTCTTTAAGCAAGTTGATTTTATGATTTCACTCTTCAACACTCACAAACTCATAAAGTTCCAAATATGTTAGTCCATGTGGTCTGGACAGAGAGGGCAAGGAGCACTTGCTGTCAAGTCCTCATCAGATTTTTGTGGTTGCTTTTGATAGGACACATCAAGCTTAATTTTGGATATTGCTTTTATATCCTTTACAAATCATCAGTTATTTAGAAGCAGTCCTTTGCTTTGGGTTCATGTGTACTTCATCCTTCATAAATCTAATATCAAATTGCTGCTTATTGTCTCTTTGTCCTTGTGTGAAGTATGTTTGAGGTGTCTGTTCTTGCTAGACTAACAAAAAAGATAGGTATCCAGATTTCTAGCCACCTTGCAGATGTGTTGATTGCTGGGTCTGTAGGCTCATCAGGAGCACTGGGATGGTGATTGTGACAAAAATGGCACTTCCCATTTGCTGCTGGAAGTGGTGTCCTGGGAGAGACCTCTGTTTCTTCTGGTGCTCACATATGGAGTGTCACCTTTTCCTCATGCCTTCTTTGCCATCACTCTTTACAAGTTTCTATATAACTGATGCTTATGAATAACTGAGATATTTGTTGTGCTCTGTGAGGTTTTAGTGCTGGGTACATCTTTCAAACCTAATTGCTAGTGGTTGCTGAGGTCAAGAACTTGGGCAAAACATCATTTGAGGCCCTTAGGAAGATGACTGCCAAGACATTTCTTGTATGCTAGCACATTTTCAGAATTTGTTAGCAGTGCTCTCCTAAGAAGTAAACAAGGGCTGGGGGGTGCAGCTTATCACAGGACAGGAAACTAAGTATATTCAGAAGGGAATATGATACATATTTATCTTATATTCAAATATAAGGTAAAGGAATAATGATGCAAAAGGTGCCCTGTATATTGGGTATGGAAAGTAAAGTCAAAGTTTTCTCCCCAGCTGACCTGACAAGCAGTTAAGCTACTTTTATCTGTACAGTTGTTTGAACAGAAAGGAACAGGGATGGAAAAATCAATGATGAGGTTTAGTGAGGGAAACTCTCAAAAATAATGACAGGTTGAGACAAGAGCAATGCAGGTCCGACCACTATGGTTACATCTACGTTCTCCGTTTATTTCACCTAAGATGGCAGATTATATACAGTTCTATATAGTTTACAATTACCACAACACTTTCATTGGCATACAGCACAGAGAAAAATGCAAACACATGCTGTTTAACTTATTCTTAAGGTAGGCGAAGTGTGACCGCTAATAATTGCACTTGGTGACCTCTAGAAAACCCACTATCTCACATTAATACCTTAATATCTAATTTCTGCTGTGCCACAAGTAATTTTAACTGCGCAACAGGCTTCAAGGCCTCAGGGCCTCAAGCCAAGCCTCAAGGTCAGGCCTCAGCCAGGTGGGCTTCAGCTGGGTATTTCAATGTCTTATTCTAAATACAGATCGTGCCCCCTTTCTCTCAAAAAATCTGCTACAATGAGGTTGTTCTGCATCATGTTCTGAAAGGTAATACCTCATATAATTATTAAG
Source organism: Cyanoderma ruficeps (assembly GCA_008694505.1). NCBI lineage: Eukaryota > Metazoa > Chordata > Aves > Passeriformes > Timaliidae > Cyanoderma > Cyanoderma ruficeps. Next base: position 718,044 of record VZDJ01000024.1, on the reverse strand, counting down.
TACCTTTTAAGATAGACCCAGAAAATCTCTAAAACTGGACTTTTCAAGATGATGAACCAGACAGATATTGCCAGCAAGTACAATTATATGCTCAGAGGCTGCAACTGTGAATACTTACAAGGTCAGTATTGACTTTCTTATTCTTAGTTCTGCGCTGCTAAAACACATCCTTCCACTCTTCTCGGCGTCAGCACAGCAGCTGTGAAGTATGACTTGAAAAGAAAAAGGATGAGAATGAAGCAAAAGTCTTGCAAAAATTTACTCACATTTATCTGGCCTTCCAACTGTTACAGCCTTACCTGATGTAGCTACTGTGCCTCTGGTCAGTTGTTTTAAAAATGAACTTTTTAATGTGAGCTGAAGTGTTTCTACTTGGCTGCAGAAGAAATAGATCAAGGTCTCTCCGACGTCTAACACTTACAACACTTCTCTTCACAAAATTGTACTGAGAAAAACTGCAAAGATTCTTGAGAGATAAGGGGTTACTCTCATCTTTCATCACTGAAAAACAGATATCCCTGAGGTTAAGACTGCAGACTGTAGCCTGGACTGGATTCTTGACAATATGATTGAAATCTTCTGTGGCCTTCAGAAAATCTGGGTTCAGTCCCAGTGTCTGGGTTCCTGTGCCAAGGATCATCAAGGCTATTGGTGTTTTGTCTAGTCCTCTCTTCAGTGCTGATATCTGCACATTCTGGCATTAACTAGGCTTTCTGTTAGGTTGGTAGCAGTGCTGAACAAAAGCCATGAGGAGAGGTTTAACAAAAGAGATACGCTTTGTTACATTGCCTTATGTAACTGGAAAATGCATATAAACTTGCAGGCGAACTAAACCTTTCTCAGTGCTTAGGGAGACATGAAAAACTTGGAGCTAAAAATGCATACAAAAAATAATTTCCAGTTTAACAACATTAGTTGCATGAGTAACAAGAAGTTTTGCACACAAAAAAGGGAATTAGTCATGGAAGTGAAAAATTACCAACTCCTAGAGAAGGCAAACGAACACAAAGTAAACACCTAGAGAATGGAAGCATAGCCTAAATTCAGTTATCTCATTTACCGGATAATTCTGGGATGCCATTTCTCTTTCCCTACATTCTCCATTCATGGAGATAAAGATAGTAAGGGGGACTTGGTAATGTACTACAAATAAAATAAACTGTAGAAGAAAATTTTTTTTCTCCAATTATTCATTTGAGTATTGAAGCTAGTAATTTTGATCTGGAAATCTGGAAATGATGTGTAATGGTTGCCTGAAATATTGAGGATTTGGATAATTTTTATTATGTTATTATTCATTATTATGGAATAAACACACACCTTAGTAGGGGGTTGCCAAGAAGTATTTCTAGTATTTTGATCTATTTTTAAATGTCAGGATTTTCACGCTTATGTTGCCATATGAACTTGTGAGAGTCTGAGTTTAGCCTCTTGAGAGTTTTTGTTAAATTTGAAGGGATAATTATTTTAAAAATGTCAATCTTTAATTATAATTCAACCAGGCTAAAACTCATGTTCACATGGTTAAACCCTCCTTTTTTTGTCCCTTTACTATGTTTTAGAATAGCCTCTTCCCAAAATGATGCTCAAACTTTGCCAGGTAGGATGTGGTTGTCACCAGAAAAAAATGTGCCCAGTAATGTCATAATAGCTGAACAGTATCAGTGTACATGTGCCATCCCTTAAGCCTTTACTCGTTAGGTTACAGGTATAAGTGTAGCCAAAGACGCCAGATTCCTATAATTATAATAGAAGTAAGCTAGTTTAGTAAATGAGAACACATCATTGATCACCTTGTGAAAAGAAAAAAATGGTATTTGAAGGCAGGCACTACTACAGGCCAAGACAAATACATTGGATATAGGCATGGGGCAATTGCCCAAGCTGCTGGGGCTTAATTACTCAGTTATGGCTTCTCCACACTAGAGTTGCCTCATGAAGCATGGCAGAGTGTGATTCATTCAGATCATGTTCTCTGTATATTTCAGCTAAAACTCAGTCAGCTAGAACAATCAAATCTGCTGGAAACCAGTTCCTGGGTTGCTTGCGGGGCAATTTCTTGTGTTGTTGCCTATGTTTAGGTGATTTGCAGAATAGACTTGCTGGTACACTGTGGGTGGTGCTGTCTGTCCTCAGGGGCTTTGCTGAGGATGGAGTGGAGGTGCTGGAAGACAAAAGTTAGGCTGGTGAGGGTGTCTCGTCCCTCACCTTTCTGCTATTTTTGTTGTGCCTTTTGAGGCAGCCTAGCTGGATGTGCCAGGTGGTGCAGTAACCTGCCAGCTCTTCTTAGCCATAAGAAGTCCTGTGAGTTTCCAGCCAAAGGCCTTGTCCATGCCAAATGATCCAGCTCTCCTGTCTCACTAGTAATTCCTGATCACTGTGCTGGATAGGAGTTCTGAAGGATCAATCCCAAATCTTGCTCCTGCTAGTTCAAATGGCATCATCAAGGCTCAGAGACAGAGTATTTCATTCCACATTCATTGTTGCAAATTACTTCTGACTCTTTATGATACAAACAAGATTATTCCAGAGCAAATAGATTTGGAGCAAACCCAGTTTTCTACAGCAACATGGCATTTTCTCAGTATCCTCACACAGATTTTTGGATTGTACACTGTCATGCTGTTATTTACTTGGTCAAGAACCAGGAGGGCAGTACAATTACATTGACTAAAAGCTACAATATCGGAAATGGGATGAGCTTCAATGTGACAAATCACCTCTAGAGTCAGATATGCAAATAAAACTATTGCAGCATGTAACAATTGCAATTAAAAAAAAAATCACATTCTTATTCTAAGATAATGTGCAGCTTCTGCTCAGGATGACCTCCACGCATAGATGATATTTTCTCCATACATAGATGATGTTCTACTAAAAGCTGAGATGGTATCATGAAGTTATTCTCAGATGTCTGACATAAAACACCACTTAATAATTGTAAGCATAAAAACATGCTTTCTTGAAAGAAAAGTTACTTTATCTGTCAGAGTTAAGACCAGAGCTGTATTGTCTTTACATCACATGGATAAGAGTTTATGTTATTTGCTTGGAAGACCAATTTGTTAATTCTGATCCTCAGGACAACTCACTGAATTGTAGTATAGAGTCTGCATGTGATGAAGATACATTTGCAGTGTATCAAATCCTTATCTCATGTCACTATCCCCTACTTCTTCAAATCATAGATTTATAGAATCATTAAGGTTGAAAAAGACCCTCAAGGTCATTGAGTCCAACCTTTGGCCAAAACCCACCATGTCACCTAGAACCATAGCACATAGTGCTACGTCCAGTCTTTTCTTGAACTCCTCCAGGAGCAGCGATTCCACCACCTCACTGGGGCAGTCCATTCCAATGCCTGACCACATTTTTAGTGAAGAAATTCTCCCTGAATGATGGGGGATACAAGCTCTTTTCCTGAGAGGAGAAACACTTGCCATCCACAAATTACATAGAAGGATCTATGGAAACCTGTAAACCTTTAAAGAGTTGGAGGCCATTATTCTTAGTTATAGGAAGAGGAATAGTACTTGTACTTTGCCAGAGTATTGCTACCTCAGAGAAGATAATGCTTGACCATACCTTTACATGTAATGGGAACACTAAAATAAAATATAATGCACTTTAGGAGACAAGGAAGTAATAAGAGATTCAGTGGCTGTCTGATAGTTAAACTTTACCGGTTTTGGCAGGAGGTCAAAATAATGGTTATTTGAAGTTAGGGTGTTAGTTGAAATGTGAACTGTTAGGTTTCCGAGCAATTCAGAAAAATGAACTGCTTTAGGAACCTAATGTTAGTGTAAATATCCAACCAATATATCAGGTACAATGTGAACCAAGTTCAGCTGTGACAAGAAGCAAGAAAGAGAGGAAACAAAAATAACACTCACAGTAACAATAATCTTTGGGTTTTGGCTTTAGACTCCTTCATGTTAGATAATTCAGTCCTCCAAAAGAATGTCGAGAGACTACATCTGGCCAATTACATTTCATATCTTTTTTTCCCAGGTTAACAAGGTCTGCAGTGCTGTGTCCTCCACAGATTTCTCTCTATTATCATGTGACAGATTAGACTGTGAAACATAGGCTACAATTTCTTCTATATTGAAAGTTGCAATGACATATTTTGAACCTGAGTTGTAATTAAGTTTTAACTTGGTTTGATGTTTAGATTGAAACTGAGGCCACTAGATAAGCCAAGTTAGAAGAATGTAACTATCTGACCTCAATAATGGAGTCACAGGCCCAACTGTATGAAATGTTTCAGTAAACATAATCTGTTAAAAGCAGCAAGATCAAACAGAAATTGATGAATTTCCAGAATACTTGAGAGGTAAAAAAATCCGTATGGAGAAGACTGGTGATGTATCAAATAATGTGTGTATGAAGTATTGAAAGCAGACAAGAATTTGACTGTTTTTAAAGGTGGCCAGGCCTAAGGGTGTTTGTCTACTATAGCACCTGCTGCAAAAAGATTTAGGCTGACTGACAATTGGGCTATGACCCAGGTCCGTGGTACTAAATCCCTTGCTATTGTTGTATCAGAAATCAGATTTAGATGCATGTGAGTAGCATGTCTAATGAGTGGAGAAAGACACCCAGAAGGAAACAGAGATATGAGTTATCATTATATCTAGTTTTTAATTTCGTTTTTCTTTGCTCTCTAACAGATTTTGGCTGTTAAAAATGAATTTCAAGATTACATCTGCTTTTTCCCTGTGAATTGTTGGTAGATTTATAGAGCTTGAACCACTGTTTTGCTATTGGAGATAGCTATATGGGACCATACTCGGTAACTAAACGTGATTTACTTATTGTTCTTAAGGCACCTTTTACTAAAAGGAACATTCTTACGTACTCTAACACTTGCTTCCATTTTGTCATGTTTCTGCTGGTGAAGTCTTTTGACTGACTTTGCTCCTTTTAGAAGGATTAATTTAATTCTCATAATCACCTTTTCATTTTTAAGCTGCACTGCATTTTTCCTACTCATTTTCTTTCTGGACATGGCAAAGCTGCAATTAATTTATTCATCCAGGTGCCTTTGCATATAGCCTGCCAGAGATCATGTCAAAAGTCTCCAGAAACTTTTACAATTAACAGTAGTAGCTATTTAGCAACTAACTATCATTAGCAACCTCTCTTTTCAGGTTACTTAATTAGTTACAACCAATTACCAGTAGGTTGTTCTTCTCTTCTGTGCAATTTGTAATTTAGTGAAGAAGCTTTTTCCTCACCCATTTAAAAGTCTGTTCTAGGTTGCTGTGCTTGCATGATTAATACCTAAATGATTAATACCTACCTGGTAGGAGATCCGTAACAGGCACTTGATCCTGCTGCGGCAGGACTTGCTAGCAAGGTTTCCTCTAATGGCAGCACCAGAGCAATGCACTATGCAGGCAGATCAGAGGGTGAGGCTCAGTGTGATGTACAGAGGCACTGGTGGGAGAGTCACCTTTTTTCCCTTGAACAGTGTGGATTTATGATAAAGCCAAGAGCTTTATCCTCCCATGCATTTATAATAAAAGTGACTTTAAACCAGCTCATTAAAATGTCATTGTGTTGCAATGGGAGCTCCTTTTTTTCCTGGGCAGATTCAAAAGATCAGGCTTATCAGATCTGTGCAGACAGTATAGAAAGAGGACACTGATGCCTCAGAGGTGTGCTCCTCCCTGCCCCAGAGAGCATATTAGAGGAGGGAAGAGAAGGCTCTGGGGAGAACTTGTTTCTGCCTTTCAAATGCAGCTTATAAGAAAGACAGAGACAGACTTTTTAGCCTCTAGTGATAGAACAGGGGGTAGTAAGTTTATATAAATTTAAACTAATTTTTTATGATGAGTGTGGAAAAGCACTGGAATCGGTTTCCAGTAGACGTACTAGACACATTTCTCAACACATTCAAAGACAGGTGGACTGGGCACTGAGCAACATGATCAAGCTGAAGGTATCCCTGCTCACTGCAAGGGGTTTGAACTAAACGACCTTTAAAAGTTCCTTCCAACTCAAACTCTTCAGTGATTCTAAAATTCTACAATCTTCCCCTCTTCATCAGAAATGTTTCTGCTACTTTGAGAAGTCTGCTGTGACCACAGAAGCGTTTTCCTAACAATGGCTGTAGGACCTGTCAGCTTTATTTCTTGTAGGAGCCTGAGATTGAAATTCCTGTAAGAGGATGTTATACTTGCCTGAAGATGCCTAGTTCCTATCAGCTAATTGGGATTACTGAACAAGCCTTCCTCTGTGCTGTGAAACACTGATTTCTTCAGAAAGCTGAAATTTTAGTGCTTTGATTTTAACTAGGTATTTAGTGTATAAACTTAGAAGAGCATTTTCTAGTGTCAAAAATTTGTTGTGGTAGATGTTTGGTGAGATTCTGCAGACTCCTGGCCTTTTTCCAGGGAATGCTGCACAATAATGAATACCAAACAGAAATTATTGAATGCAGGTAAATTTTAATGAACAGCACTCTTGTGCTGAACATATGTAGGAAAAAGGTTTATTTATGAAGGTTCACCTGAGAATTGTTTGTGAAGGTTCACCTGAGATTTGAACATCCCAATCTAAATGAACATTGCTGTTCTTGATACGTGCCACTTTGTCAAGATTTCTGAGCACAGATGGGGAACAGTAAGAAAAGCTTCCTTTTAGCATAAAATACTATTTGTATTAATACCCAACAAAACTGGGTGATCTTTAAAGCAAAGTGAAGCTTTGAAGGGAAGAGTGAGATGAAAAAATTGCAAATAATAACAACTGCAATTGCAATAATTGCAAATAATGGTCTTTTAAAGTGCTATGCCAATAGAATGGCTGGATAACACTGATGGTTGTGCATTTCTGATTGCAAGAGGGTCAGTACTTGACTGGAACCAAAGAAACATTGATGCTTTGCATGAGGTAGCTTTTGTAGCCAGATAATAACTTGGTTCTGTGTGTTTCCCAGCATATTATTTACATGGCATCTGCTTTGCTTCAACTCATCATAGCAAAAGTTCTTACTTTGTACTCTGGATGTGACCAAATAATATGTGGTAAGCTACATACAAAACAAATGATGATGTTAGGATTAATTATTGAGACAAGAAGTCAAATAATACATATGTATAACTATTTTCAGGGACTGAAGTCATGGTGTGGGTTATGGTTAAATTAGCTTCTTTTTATCCATTTATTTACATATAAAACTGAAATACGTTTCTGAAAGTCTTCATTAAGTCTATTTTAGGCTCCCCTTGGAACAGTTTTGGGTACTGAACATAAACTGGCATCAGCGCTTTCCATGCTCCCACTGTAAGTGCAGTAAAAGCAGCCATTATGTGATGCTGTATATGATTCAACCTTGTGGTTTTTTGGAGTTATTTTCTAGCAGAATAGATGGCTCTGTGTAATGACACTTGCCTATATTTTCTCAAGTGACACTTTGCAGACACATTTCTTTATAACACTAAATCTATCTTTTATGAATTAATTAAGATGGTATTTGTGTTTCTAACTCCCTCAAGGAAGATGTAAATGAAGTATATTATGCTTAAAGTATTATTGTTGAGTTGGCTTGAAAATTTCAGTTTGAGATTCTGAATGTTGTTAGTGCTGTCTGTATCAAGAAATAGAAGGTATCTGTAATCTCTTTCCTATTAAATGCAGAGTCTATTTTTAAAAGACCAAACTGTAAATTTCTGCTACAGAAGAGTAAAATATTAGAATATCTATCATATTCTCTGTAAAAATATATGTGTTTGAAAAAATTTTATAGTTAAGCACACAAAAACTCAGGAAATCTGTAAAATGTTGACTGTATAGCTGAAATTTGCACTTTGTCTTATATGTGGAGATAAATTCTTCCATTGTGTCTTGGTTACCTATAAAAATATGTTCAAGTGGCATACACAGCACTTTAAACAGAACATGAGGCAGCAGAGAAGCTGAGATGCCAAATAATTTCAACTACATGTACTTTCATAACATTCCTTTTCCTTTTTTAGCCCAGAATATAGATTTTAAGTTCTTAATTTCTGTGCATCTCCCAGCCATATAGTACTGTAGTGGGTTTAGTGCGGGCTAAATGCCAATGCACCCACTAGAATTATTTACTAATATCCTGCTGTGAGATATGGATTAGGAAGAGGGCAAAACAGACTCAAAACTTTAAAGGGTATAAAGAATATTTTATTAACAGAATTTAAAGAAAAATAATAAGAAAATCAGGATAAACCTTCAGGAGACTTCTCCTCACCCCACACCTTCTTTCCCACTGACGACATAAAGAGATAAAATTTGGAATGTTCAGTCAGTTTACCACCTCTAAAATAGTCTTTCTTCAATTTGGGAGAGGAGTGTCTCTTGCCATGCCATGAAATTTCTCCACAAGAAAGAGTTCTTTCGTGGCTTCAATGTCACAGTGAATCAGATGCCTGGGAAAGGAAAAATCTGTTCTCAGTGTGAACGTCCCTCCCATCTTTTGCCACCTTCCCACACCTGCGTTCATGGGCCATGTCAATTATTGTGGCGCCATTTTAAGGATGAGATGTTCTAGCATAAAAAGAAAAGTTCTTATTGTCCATCTCTGGGAACAGAGGTGTTTTTCTTCTGTTCCTGGGGTGAAGTTTTTCATCTCTCTCATCTCTCACTGTTCAAGCTTTTCACTGGATTACAGGTACTGCAACATCTGCTTATTCCAAAACTGGTGCTCCTACTCATGGCTGTGGTTAGAATGCTACATCCCCCTAGTGCATTCCATCAATTACAGGGAAAAAACAAAGTCTGATACATATATATCAAATATATCTTCCCCATAGCCTTACAAAAGATTTTCAGCCAAGACTAAGGCATCTCCTCAATCTCCTCCCATCTAGAATCTGACTCCCTCTTTACTGACCTCAGTGTCTTATGTTGTTTTTCCTACATATCTTCACCCTTTCCTTTTCCTGATTTGGGAGAAAATGGGTGTTTGTCGGGTCATTTGTTTTAAAGCTTCATCAATTGAAATAGTTTTTGGAGAGTTCTGCAGCATTTATAGGTGGATCTCGACAGGCTCTGTAATCAAGGAATTCCTGTGTCTCTCACTGCTGATCACGTGGTCACCACTGGCACTGTGCGAATCCGCTGGCTGCTGGTGCCACCCCTGCACCTTTCCTTCATGAGGGGTGCTGGAAAAAGAAAAACTGCTGCCGCTGCTTTTGTCTTTCTGTCTGCAGCATGGCTGGCTAAAAGCAGCTAAGCAAACAAAGTCCATTGGGAGCCATGCTGAGATAACTATGGCTGTGTGGTGCTTCCGCCACCGCACGGATTTTGGCTGAGCAGTCTCGGCCATGTGGCCTCAGGGCTGCTTCCAGCGCCAGCCGTGGGGCCACTCCCAGTGCTGGGCCTGGAGTAAACAAAGGTCATTTTGTGAGCCATGCTGAGATAGCCATGGCTGTGCCACACCACCTGGCTGTGTGGCACTGCCCCGGCCGCATGATTGCCCACGGAGTTGGGATAGTCCTGGTGGCATGGCCCAGTGCCAGCAGGAATCTAAGCTGAGCTGTATGCTGACCTGGCTGTGCAGGCCGTGAGGGGCTGGCCCAGCCAACACTGCAGCAGACCCTGGCCTGGCCAGGCCCAGCCTGACACGGCCATATGGCCACGCAGCCGCCGGGTCTTCAAAAATAGCCGGCTGATTGAACTTCAAAACCCACCAGCTGATTGGCCCTGCCAGGTCCTCACAGGGAACCACCCCCGCAGCCTGGGGACTCTCCTCCAACTAAAAACCCGACAATGTTTTAAACCACCACACGTACTCAGTTAAAATAAAGTGGGTAATAGCTTATTGAAGATGAGTCCATGCCATTTTTGGTTCTGGGTCATACAAGGTGTTTGTTACTAGATTAAGTACAGTAATGAAAAAAGCCTATTAGCCATGATACCGTGACTGAATAAATTGTTTATAGATTTGTAAATATGCCATCAGTGAGTATGAAGGGATCAGTAGTTCAGAGCTCTACACTTGCACTGTCTTCTTCAGTAGAAGTGCTCAAACACTTCACGTATGAATGAGTGTACTGTGTGTTTTAAAGTGGGAGAAATTAAGATGGGGTGGCTGTAGAATTTTCCAAGTAATTTGTGATTATTCAGGATTCAATTCATTAGTCTTGAGCACAGGATCCTCAGAAGGTCTACAGCTTTATAATATGTCAGCCTTCTCAAATTCAAATACTGGCAATGACTGCATATCAAAAGGCACTCTTACGAATCTCATTAAGGGATGGCCACCTGGACGTGGCAATATTTATTGGCAAAATCCAAATTTTTTCTGTCTCTCAGCTCTTCCTGACACATGGTTCAAAAAAAAAAAAAGGGCATGCAATTATCTGTCTGCCTGTAAGTCCTAGATTGTTCCATTTTTTAAAATTTTTATTTTTTAAGATGCAGAAATGCAATCATGTTTCTCTTTCAACTGTGATTTTAAAACGCTAAATTTTTCTATGACAGGCAATATCTTAGTATGACCCAAATTCACTCTTTTTGGAGCTGCTTTGCTGCAACAAGATGAACAAATGTCAATCCTTGTTTTCTCTTTTCATAGGAATAGATGAGAGTGGATATATCTCCACCAATAAGATTTGAAGGGTGATGTGTAATGTTAACATGCAAATCAGGTTGAGATGATATTTCTGTCAGGGGAAATAAAAACCCTTCCATGAATTTCCCTCATCATTCCTTTCATTTTCTGCATATAAGCTCCATGTAAAACTGTCAGGCTGGTAATTAGGCAAATTATAGGGACCTTCTCATATGAAAACTAATGCAGTTTCCAGACAGAATTTCAAATGAAGATGCCCACAAGGAAGGCAGAAGTCTGAGCTCGTTTTCCGTTATTGAGACTGATTTACAAGTATGCAGATTTTTCACTGTCTAAACTTGACAGCAACAAGAGGATCTAAAGGTATAAGGGTGGACTTTCTTGCAATGAATAGGTCTCTGAAAAATACTTGTCTCCCAGAAAGCAAGGTATTTAAATGCAATGTAATTTTTTAAAAAATATTCCTGCTTAGCTCTGGTAAAATTGTGCAAGCTGTCTGCATATTGCATGACTTTTATCAGAAGTCGTGAACTGGTGAAGGTTTATCCAAAATCAGCACAGACTTGTAAAGTTGGCAGCAATCTTTCCCAAGAAAGAGTTTCTGGGAAAAGCCAATTATAAAGTAGGTTTCATAATTTGCCACAAACTCTCTGTGCAGAGCTCTACAGAGAAACAGAATGCCTCACTTTTAAGGACATGGGACAATAATAAAGAAGTATGATCAGGCTTTGTCCTTTTAAAAGCAACATATAACATTCAGTAAACAGAGAAGAGGCTGGGGAAAATATAGTAAACTATGTAAGAGGGAACCACCTCTCGAAACAATCAGGGTTTTGGGGTGGCAGAGTCAACAAGAAATACAATATATGAAATAGACTAATTTTTACGGTCAGAAATATATTGACATAATATTCTTATACTTCTGTAAGACATTTTTCTCCATCCTGCATTACACCCATATAAAAAGATTAGCCTTTCTCAAAATCAGTCTATGTTGAATGAACCTAATTTACAAGAAACTCATTGTAAAATTGAAAAAGTTAATCCTGTCAGCATGTCATCCAGTTGACTATTCCTGGTTGAGGTGTCCAGGGATTGCTTTACAATTTATATTTAATATCTTTTCATCAGTGATGAGGAAGGGGGAATGTCATCTGCCTGCTTTGGTGGGTCTAAGAGGAAATCACCCTGGCCCTGGGAACTGACCTGCTCCGTCTCCATTGGGCTGGGATGGAAAATCTCCCCAGACTCTGCAGCCCACTGTTTCTGGCCCCTCTTTAAAATTATTAAATCATGTCTACCAAAATTTACAGCTCACATTGAGGTCACATTTTAAGCCAGCAAGTGGCTTTACTGAGGCATGGGAATTATGTTTGAGAGCAGGCCTTGCTGTCTGTGTAATACAGTTTAAGTTTACTTTCTGAGCAGATATAGGATTGATCCAGTGTCTGGGACTAAACTCATCAGTAATACTAGGCAAGTGCCCAAAGACACTAGTGCTCCCTGTAGGGAAAAATGTTAGCCAAGGCTTATGTCCTGAGGAGGGGACATCCCTCAATCACAACTAATTTAGACATATAACCTATTTTCCTCAATCACATACTCTCCTTAACCACTGAGGAAATGATCCCCAAATCCTAATTTTACTTCTGAAAGTAGGACTGATTATTTTCAGTCTGTTTTTCTGTACATGTCTGATAACTACCCCTTTCCTTCACAACCTTGTTATTGTGAAGTGGAGCCTGAAAATACAATCATCTGCTTCCAAATATTCCTCCCTGTGATCAGTCTGGGAACACCTTTGGTGTTGGAAGATAGATTGCCATTTATGTTTATTATATTGCAGTGAAAGGTTTTGAGGGCTGTTATGGAAACTAGGTAACCATTTCCTCCTAAAACTGCTTGGAGCAGTTGCTGGCAGTGTAGTGCATTCACCAAAATGTATTAATGAAATCAAACCACATAGAAATAATCTAGGAAGGAGAAGCACAGCCAATATACAGGAGAAATGTTTCATTTTCTTCTTAACCTTTAATTAAGCTTCAAGCAAAATATCTAGGGACATCATGGAGTCTTAATCTCTTAATCTCCTCATTGCTTAAAGGGTTAATCTCAAATGTGTCTGCAAAGTACACTGCTGTTCAAGTGAAAGCTTTGAGTTGATGGCACGGATCGATGCATGAAGTGATGTTATCTAGAGGGTAATGTTAGACAGAGAAATGTTTCTCTCATTTCTAACATGGGATAAACCTATGTCTTTCACTAAACTGGAGGGATTTTATTTTGATAATTTGCATTTTGAACATTAGTCCAATTACCTTCACCATGAATTAATGTGTTTATGTGTTTGACAGCTGAGTCAATAAAGTTAAGTGTCATAAAATATTGTAGCTGTGACATTACATAGCATTTTCTTTCTTAAATTCTTGGGTTTGGTAGTACTGGGATATAATGAAGTAGAATTTAATATCCACTTACAGCAGGGAGAAAGTTCATATTTTTATATCTATACTGTTGCAAGGATATGATGCCCACCCCTACTCACCTTTAATTCTGTTATCTTATCAGCCAAATAGGAAAGCCCTCTAGGAAAGTAATTTTATAAGTTTAGGATAGTAAAGTGCTAGTTTTCATATCACAGCTATATTGTCCTCTCTTGGTATTTTCATCCATTTAGTTGCTGAAGATTTTTTCTCTTTTATCACAGTTTTTCTGAACATTCCCAAGATTTCCAGGATATATAGAACAGCATTAGTACGTATTTATAGCCGAAAGGTGTTACCCAGCAAACGACACTTAATATGTGAGTAGGAGAGACAGATGTGCTGACAACAGATCACAGGTCTCCTTTCACAAGGACTAAGGGCAGAGAGAAGTTTCTGCTGACTTTACTGACAGAAGGTCGTAAGAGTGTGGTTATTACCATCTTGCCTGATATCATCACAGTAAATAACAGGCCATAGTTTTGGAATCTTGTGATAAACTGCACAAGGTATTTTTGAGATTATAGTGACCAAAAATGGGGTCTTTTTTTTTTTAAGAGAAAAGGAACAGAAAACTGCATGTAAATTGCTTTCTTCAGATGTCCATTGCATTTCTCTGGCCCTTTGGGCTCACAGGGATGTCTGTGTAAGAGTAGTTTTTCTAACTAATTTTATCATTAAAACCAGAAATTATTTTCTGGAGATACGGGAGGTATTTACCATTGCATGCTTGCTTGGAAGAAGCAAGACCCTTTTTGAAAATACCCAAGCGAGCTCCGGCTCTGTCTCACTGCTTTCTTGGGTTGATTTTCAGTTCAGAGGCAAAGCTGCCTGTCCATATTCCTTCAAGCTGGGTATTATATCAACATCCACAGTAAGTACTGTGTAAGCTGAAGAATGGGTGAGGAAAAGGTAAGGGTTCCAGGCAACAACAAGGTTGAGGTATAAGGAACACAAAATAATTCTTGTAGCTCCTGCATAATGTGTGTATACACAGTGTTAATGGAAGACCCATGTCTGCATCTCAGCCAGCTAATGGACTGACCTCCCTTCTCTCCCTGTTTATTTTCCAAATCTCTGACCAAACAGGGAGCTTCCTCTGATTGTGGATGCTGCCATACTCTGAGGTCCTTCAGCCCCCTCATGCTGCCTCTATTCTGTCAGTAACGGTCTGCATCCTTGGGGTGAACAAGTTTGGAAAATAACCATCAGTCAGGCGTTATCAATGAAGGTGAAAATGAGAACTCTCAGGATAACTAATCTATCGATGCATTGCTTACTGGTGCATTCCCAAACTCTTGGCTGTGCTCAAGTTTTCACCCAACAGCTAAATCAAGCAAATCAGCATCTACAGCTGCATATAAGTAGCTCGTTTCATATGTAGAAACACTGTGTCAGGTGGGGAGAAAAACTTTTTCCTGACTGGTGGGTTTAGGAGGAAAAGGAGAAAGGTTTGTAGCTGAAAATTCTCTTGCTGTTTTAGATTATGAAACCATTTCTACCCATAAAGGTTTATCTCCTCAGCTTTCATGTGTGCCTGGGATGGGGAACCCTCCCACGCTCAGCAGGGACTAATTATTGAACTGTGCTCAGAAGAAGCTCTGTCACATGGCAGTCAAATGGGAACACGAAATTATTACAAATGACACTGTAGGCTAGATGCAGTGGCAACAAGAAGTCTTTAGAAATCCAAAACAAGAAAAAGACTCACTTGGTAAATACATGTGACATAGTTAATTATAGAATCATTGTGTCTATTTTTCTTGCCTGTGCTGGTCTTCTAGACCTAAATATTTTGCTTCATTTTAAATATTTCATTTACTTGTATGGCTTGACACAATTTTCTTCTTCTGATGTACTTTCTTGTCCTATCACTGAAGAGAACTGCCTTCACTTTCCCTTGTCTTGTCCTCTTTTCTCTCCTGCTTGCTTCTGCATAATTTTGAAGGCATATTTCTGCTTTTTACTTAGAACCGTACTTCAATATATTCAGACTGTGCTTGATTCCATGAAGAAGTTCTTTTGCCTCTGTGATTTCAGAGAGCCTGAATTTATAGCAGAATATCACATATATATATATATGGGAAACTGTAGGGAGAAATCTCTTTGAACTGTCATGCTAATGTAATTTTATTTTTAAAGCACATTTGGAGACCTGTCGCTCATCATTTTAGTGCATTAGCTTTGTGTTTGCTGATCTGGCTTGGAAGCAGAGGCATGGGTGAAAGTTGGCATGCTTTTGGTGTCACAGCACTTCTGCTCTGGAGGCTGCAGATCTGCAAGCCAGGCCTAGAGATGACTTCAGAACTACAGGCTCAAACAGGAGGGGTGACACTGCTTCTAGTTCATGTTGTCTGCTGTCTGAGCTGAGAATACAACCCTGTAGGTGTAACCCAGAGCAGCCTTTATTCAACAACATCTGCCGTGTGACCAGTACGAGTGATGGGAGCACAGGTCAGAGAGTATTACATTAATGCGTTTTGAACATATTCTCAGCTACAAACAGGGCATGCAGGTGCATGTGCCTGTCAAAGGTAGATCATTCGTTAATTCCTCTTCTTGGATCCAGGGAGGGCAGAAACACTCTGAACCTCAAAAGTAAGGAGAGCCTAATTTTGGAAAGGATGTGCAGCCCTTCCCTGAATGGAAGCAGCCTTGGAAAAGCAAAAGGATTAAAAACAAGGGAGTCCTGCCTATTTTTGGGTTGTCTGTGTCTTTGTACTTCCACCAAGGCAAGGCTGTTGAATGTTTGGAATAACACAAGGATAAGAACCACAGAGTTTTTGGTTGTGCCTATGAAAAGAGTGATCAGTCACCCTGTGGATTGCTCAAGAGACCTGTGAAATGTTCTCTGAGCCGCCATAGAAATGAGACTGTAAAGATTTTTCTTTCATTATTATTATGTTGTCTGTTTATCTTAATTTAAGTACTGATTCAAGCACCTTTTAACATTTGCTCAACAACACTTGTTTGCCTAATTTTCAATTACAAAATTTTTAGTGCTCCAGATACAAATTTGAAAAGGAGTAAGGTGGCTAAAAATGTAGACAGACTTTGAAATTTCAAAATTTTGATAGAAGTCACCTGCCTGTCAATTGGGTGTCTCACTGATTTCAAAACTCTGAGACTTTGTAGAGCTATACTTCAAGGGCAAGAGCTATGTATCCTTGAAAAGTTTATTTGGAATTTTCCATTTGGGGACAATATTTTTCAATGACTGGGGACAATGAGAACGCTGCAACTGTTTAGCCTACAGAAGAGAAGTCTTAAGGGGCTGATCTTTTTACTAGATGTAAGTACTGAAGGGAGGGTGCAAAAAAGATGGAACCAGGCTTTGTCCAGTGACTGAAAAACAAGCCGAAACACAGGAGGTTCCCTCTGAACATATTTCCCCTGTGGCGTGACTGAGCACTGCCAAAGGTTGTCCCAAGAGTTTGTGAAGTCTCCATCCTTGGAGACTTTTGTAATATCCAGTTTTTGAAGCTTTTTCGACACTGTCCTTGGCAACATGCTGTAAGTGATTTTTCTTAACCAGGAGGGCGGAACAAATGACATCTAGTGGTCCCTTCCAACTTCAACCAGTCTATCATCATGTGAGTCTCTGGTGTTATCACACTTACATGTAATTTATATTCATACTTTATTAACATTGTTATTTAGCTTGATGCTTTGAAAGTGCTTTTGCCAGTTTTTCATAAATCTGTATGTCATTCTATTACCTGTTTGAGTTTGAAATCATTCATATTTCAATGGTGTTCAATTGGTTTAAAAATAATTTTGGTGCTTTGTCTCTAGAAATTCCTGATCCTTCATGTAGCCTGAAGTTTCTGTAACAATGCAATAATAGAAAACTGAAAGTCAGTAGCACTCACATTTTTCCCAGCACATGTCGTTGGTAAAACATTAAAACACCCTCCTTTGCTCACAGATGAAGGACAAATTTACCTTGAAAATTTACTTTTACAAAAGTAAATCTCCCTTCTATCAGATTGGTTACGTGGTAATTTTATTTTGTTATATAAATTTGAGGCTGTTATAGTAGTAAATGTAATTTGCCCTTTTGTTTTCTTAGATGCTACATTTTGATGGCAAGGGGTCAGTAGACTTCAAAGAAGACTTCAATGAAGATATGATTGTGCTGCTCTGCTCTGCACTGATGCAGCCTCATCTCAAGTCCTGGGGGCAGTTCTGGGTAGCACAGCAGAGACGAGACATTAAGCAATTAGAGAGTATCCAGAGCAGGGCTAAGGTGGTGGTGAAGGGCCTTGAGGAAAAGCATTATGGAGAGCAGCTGAGGTCACTTGGTCTGTTCAGCCTGGAGGAGACTGAGGGGATACCTCACTGCAGTTACAACTTCCTTGTGAGGGGAAGAGTAGGGGCAGGCACTGATCTCTCCTCTGTGGTGACCAGTGGCAGGACTTGAAGAAATGGCCTGAAGCTGAGTCAGGGGAGGTGTAGGTCGTAAGAACATACCAGGAAAATGTTCTTCCCCCAGAGGATGGTTTGAGCACTGGAACAGGCTCCCCAGAGAAAGGGTCACAGCACCAGTCTGACAGAGCTCAAGAAGTGTTTGGACAATGCTACTGGGCACATGGTGGGATTCTTGGGGATGGTGCTGTGTAACGCCAGGAGCTGGTCTTGATGATCCTTTTGGGTCCCTTCCAACTCACCATTTTCTGTGGTTCCTAGTTCCAGGGTACTGTGAGCACACTGAGCTAATCTAGATCGGCTCACAGCTGGAAACAAGGACACTGAGGATGGTGTGAAATGCAGCAAAGCAAAAGGCTGACACTAGCTGGTGGGGTTAAACTCTCCACTAACCTACCCTGGAGAAAGAGACAAAAATGGGGCAGACCAGCAGAACCAAAATTACAACAGATAAAAAAAATCTTTGACCACTGTAGGTATGTAGGTAGCAAGACAGTAAAGAAATGTAGTTAGACGAGTAGTTTGTGCTATTTGATACAAGATGGAATGATTTCACATGGTGCTTTTACAAGCAAAGGATTGTATTTAGTGTTTGAACCCTGCACAACAGCACAACATATCTGTTCGTTCCTTGCAATAGTGTAATCACCATGCTACAGATTTCCTAATGCTCTGCCTTGACTGCTATCAAAGGGACGCATCTGACTCACACAGAGCATAATAATGAGAGGAAGAACTCAGATGACCTACTTCTTACCCACTACCTTCAGGCAGTAGCATTTCTGTGCCTGGAAACCTTGAGGGCAAGCATCCCACAGCAACCCTGAGTTAAGAAAGAGGTGAGGTATTTTGGTATCCTGATCAGGAAGAGGGCTGCACTGTCTGAAAAGAGGTGTGAGAGGTAGGGTTTCTTGACTTTGGCTGATGTTCCTGGGGAGTTCTGCTGGGGAATATGATTTTCAGAAATTTAGAAAAGGGAATGGAAATAGTGTTTTAGCACAGACACTTGTTATGAAAATAAGCAAATTAAGCCAACACACATGTACACACACAGAAGAGCAGATCCAGAGACATATTTACTGTGGTGGCTTACCTTTGTATCACACTGTAATTCACCCTGGGGCTCTGAGAGAAATGTGAATGAGCATCAGTCATGACCGTAGCTGCTCTCTGAGCCAGAGGTGGGGGGCAGAGTACAAACTGTCCTGCATTTACACAGCTGTTTCAACTGTGAGGGTTTAAATATGCTTTTGGCTGTTGCACCAAAGGAGGATGGCAGGCGAAAAGGAGTCTCCCATGTCCTCTGCTCTTCCCCTCTGCATCTATCTCTGTCCATCATGAGGAATGGATACCAAGAGAGACTGTAGGAGAGGATGCAGGAGAGGAACTGAGCAGACTGTCTGCTCTTGATCCCATAAATAACACACACATATGTATAGTTTCAGCCGATAATCCCTAAATGTGATTAGGGTGAGGAACAGGGTAGGAAGGAGGGTGTTTGGTGTCTTGTGGTGCTGCAAAACAGACCATGTTTCCTTGTGACCCTGATAGAAACTCCTGTCTTTGGCTTCAGCAGAAACAGGATCTTACTTTAGACTGAAGAGATAAGGTTTCATGCCCCAGCACTTGGTAGAAGGTTCTTCACCTGCTGTTGCCATTTCTTCACAGGAGTATGATGAGAAAAAAAAGGTAATTAAAGTTATCATCATTGCTTTTGCTCAAATACAGGAGATGGGAAAAAGCCTCATAAGTTCAAAAGCATTTTTCTGCTCGCTTTAAAAGTAGATCTTGTCATAATAACCTCACTTTAATTATAAATTGTACTTATTCTGAGGGAAACTGAGGGAAAGTTAGCTGTAGAGTACCTCTGGATAAATGTATTTTATCTCGTCTTTTCAAAGGCTGAAGAACCGCAATGGAAAGATTGCCTATATTTCCTTTGGAGCTCCACAACCTGCATTTTTGGACCAGCTGCTTCAAGTTACTATGACTATCACTAGTACTATCAAATTGAAATTCATGTGAAGGACCTGGTTTCTGTCCCCCTTCTCTGCCCCCATCTCTCCCTATTTCCCCCCTCTTTCCCCTTTCCCTTTCTTCCCCCCTTCTCTTTTTCTCTGCCCCTCCCTCCTCCTCTCTCTCCTCCTCTCCTCTACCTCACTTCATTTCCTTCCCTTTTACTCTTTATCTTCTGCCCCCATACCTCTTGTACTTTGTCTGTCCTACCTTTCTCATAAGAAAACATGTTGGCTGGTAAGAATCTTCCTGAAGGGCCAATTCAAGGATATAGGATAATATTTATCTGGTCACAAGAGATTCTCTTTCATTCAATTTGAAATAATGAAACATAATTTATACAGCATAAATAATGTTAGCCTCCAAAAATCTATGAGAGAATGGCAGTGTGTCTTTGCTGAGCACAACCTAAAACCTCTTGTGTGAGCTGATCAAATTAAATAAAGCTCCTGTGCTGTCAAAGTTCAAAATCTACCGGTGTGCCAACATTCATTCTTCAGCTCTGTATTTAGCTTTCCAGGCAGACAAGGTCAGCTGTATCTGATTGATTCAGCTTCTGTCTTATAGCAATACCAGATGGTTGTTTCTCTGAGAAAGAGGGTGTTTTCCCTCACTTTCCTCCCACAGCAGAGCAGCTGATTTGGTCTCATTCCACCAGATGGCAAGCTTTAACCAAGGGAAAAAAAAAAGGTTTTTTGCAACTATCCATTTTTGTTAGGGGAGAGGAGGAAGCAAGCTTGGCTTCATGGTTATTTTGTTTTTTTTTTTCTTTTTGTTTTAAAAAATATTTTTACTATAACAGGCTCACATCCATCTTCTGGCATGATTTGTAGTGTTTAAAAAAATAAATCAATAGAACAACATTTGCTGTCTGCTATTGAGTAACTGACAGGTGTCATCAAGGGAAGCAAAAAATGGTTTAGAATATACAGTCCATCTCCAAATTTCACCTAACAGAGACAGATTCAGTGCTCCTAAACAAACAAATGAGTATAGAGATCCCAGTAAAAAATGAGAATATATTACTAAGCTCTCAGTGCTGCATAACTGACTCTGAGTTCTGGTTATCCCCAAACCCCACATTAATCCTTACCTTTGAGTCTCTGGAACTGCTGTGCCCTGTATTTCTGCTATTATAACCTGCCCTTAATGCATGGACAATGCACAGAGCAGAGAACTGTGCTTGCTCTGTTCAAACTACATTATCTCTTCAGTCCAGGGCAGTCATTGTCTCAGATTTCCTGGGAATGGAGTTAAAGTCTGCTTGTATTAGTGCAGCAGATTTTATCTGCTGTGTTAAAGTTAAAGGTGCTAATTTTCACTCATTTTGTTTTACAGATTGGCTGTTCCAGCTTCACAGGGGGAGCAGTTATGTCACCAGGTTTGGCTTGGCATTGGTGACTCTGCTATGGAGCGTTAGAGCGATGTGTGAGGACCAACTCTCCCAATTCCAAGCTCAGCAATTTGTACCTGTGGATATGGAGACATCTGCTCTGTCTCCAGCAACAACAGCTCTGGGGGACTCTGCAGCCTTTGGAGTAGAAAATCTGGCATGGGTAAAATCAAGTTTTCAGTACCTNTTTTTTTAATTTGCAGTTCTCTCCTCCTAAGATAGTGGATACATCTCCTCTTGGTAACTGGGCTCCAGGTAATTAGCATGGTGGGAAACTTGGCATCCCTGGGGGTTGCTGTGTCCATCCCTGTAAACAGAAAATTGGTACCCAGTTGTTCAAGAGGAGAGACATGATTGGCTAGCATCATGAAAGTCTACAAAGGGTAGAGGGTTAAAAAGTCTTTAGATCTACATTTCAGCTGCTGACCTAATGACTGGAGAAAAGGAGCTCCCATTTTTTCCTGTAGATTCTTTTCACATAAATTATTCTTCCACTATAAACATCTTTACAAGTTTGAAAATAGCTTTACCTTTGTCTTTACACCTGTTTCTTAGCTCTTTCTAAGGAATAAACTTATATAAAGTAAATCAATGCCATAGACATTTGCAAGACTATGCCAGATGAGCCTGAGGGAAATTTAAGCAACAAACACAATCATGTGGCAGTTTGTAGAGAAGTCAAAACTTGTGAGCTCCAGTTCTGAGACTGAAAAATAAATACATACATTTTAGCTATTTTTCGCATTTCCTGATTCATGGTTTTAATTCTTTTCTCAACATCACAGGAGGTTGGAAATCTTTATTTTTCCAAAAGTGGGAACTCATTCTTCTGTTCTGACTCCCAGAAAGGAGGCTTTACAAAAGGCTCAGGATTGATTATACTATGATGATTGAAGAGATGCAGCAGTGCAGAATGCAGTGAAATGGAACAGCTAAGGAGTACAGGTGGCAGGCTGTGGGTGTCTGGCTCTGTATTTACGCTGTGAGGACTTAGCTTGTGCTTCATTTCTCTCAGGGAGAGGATTATGGGCTTTGGAGTTTTGTACTGTGCCTGGAGTTTGTTTAGGTCTTAGATTTTTTTTTTCCTTTTTGGATAAAACACTGATATTTCATGCAGTACCTCTGCCAGAGCTCCAGGCATGCCTGGGAAAGTTGTGAATGCCCTCTGTGACTTGGGCATCCCTGACACACACACATCTCCTCACTCTGGAAACAAGCAATATCTCTCCAAGCCATGTAGGTCTGACCAACAGCACAACTCATGTCACCTTGTTTTGCTGTCACTCCTCTTACTATCTACTTACTTTTCTGAATTAAGGCAGCTTTCGAAAGCACCATAGCAAGGTGAGAGAAGGGCAGCCAGGTAGGAAGTGCTTGGTGCTTCCAAAGGCAATGTGTCCTCTGAGAGATATGGGAATCCACTGCCCTTCCCAAGCTATTCTCAGCAAAGCAGTAGTGTCCCAGCTTGGCATGCTTCTAGGTGTAGGGACAGAGAGGTTATTTTTGCACTGGGCCTCCCTTCTCTGCTGCTACTAAAAAATGCCACTGCAGTGGTATAGAGAGTCACGAGAAGATTTTTTATTTCTGCTCTTGCTGTGGGCTTTGCCTCTGTGAACTTTGCTTTGGCTTTCCCAGTGTCAGTTAATTTAGAGATCACTTGTTTTTGTGGCAGAATGCAAGGGTTGAGACTAGGTGATGATTTTGGAACAACCCCACAAAAACCAGGCCAAAATTGCCCAGGAAGGGAAGTATTTTTCCTTCATTGCATCCAGTAAGTTTGAATACTGTACTAATGTGAAAGTCCCCCAAAACCTTGAAAGTATTAATATCTTTAATGTGGTTTTAATTTTACTATTGGTCTTATATGTGAAACTATGCTGAGTCTGAATTTCACCTTTTGTTTTATAATTCGATTGTTGACAAACTAAAATAAAATCAGATTCCTTTTCCATATTCATAATGGCTCTTCAGTTCTGGAAAAACTTAACCATAATAAAGCAATTTAAATCAAAATTCTTTTCTGCTAAGAAAATTCTGTAATAAAAGTCCAAGTAAATGTGAAGGATTGAACATCCATGTAATACCTTTTCAAGGGTAGGAATAGATTTTAAAGTCATGCATCTCAGTTAAAAAAATGCTTTCAGCTCCTCTCTGAATGGCATTTTGCAGTCTGTAGGGTTTAAGTACTAATCTATCAAGCATGGAGATAGCTGCGTCACTGGTCTAAGTAATTTGTGGAGAGCAGACAACCCTTCTACCTTAAATAAATCTGAGCTTTCTTTGAAAGAACTGCTTGAATCAGAACGGCTGGGCTGGCAGGTGGCTGAAACCACATGTGATATTTGATCTCAGAGGTATGGAAACCATCAGGCCAACAAAGGTATATAAAAGATCCAGTACATGCAGTAGGTTCAGAAAGATTCCAGTGCTGCAAATGAACGTGTGGTTGCGTTTTCGAGGAAAGTGCTAGGTGTACTTGCCTTGTGCTAAATCTTTTCTGGGATTCAGCTTGCAGTCAGGCTGGAGTCAGGGTCCTGAAGTACATGAACCTGTGGTCTGCAATGTATGGCTTCTCTCATGCTATATGTTTGGAAATGTTTTCTATGCTGTTATCTGTTGACAGTATTCTGAAATCTCTTATTTTACTTGCTGAGATAAAAAACTTTTGCTATTGATGCAAGCTCCTAGTCAATCTTTCTTCTTCAAATAAATGTTGTTTTGTTGTTACTGCCTCTCTCTGCCCCTGCTAAAATAAATCAGAATCCCATCTCAATGCCTGTAGAGACAGGAACATTTAATTTATAGCAATTTCCTTTTCTCTTCATGGTTTCTACTAAACAGAACATGCTGGATCTCAACCTGCATTTGCATTTATGCTAAATTACAAGCAGAACAATCAATACAAGTCGCAGCTCATGCTGCCCACAGCTGAACAGCAGCAAAAAAAAAGAAAAAAAGAAACAAAACTACCAAGGACATCTTTCCCAGCCAGCCAGCTTGTTACTTGTTTCTTGTTACTATACTTTAACAGATGGCATTTAGCCATCTATTTATTTATCATGGTGCTCTTGGAGTGCCTTCCAAGAGTTGTGGAGATGAAAAGAGGAGCTTATCCTTAGACACCTTGTGAATCCTCCTTGCAAGGCAGTCCCAGATAGCTGCTTCTCAAGGAGGGTCGGGACAGGCAGAGAGGGTGTCCGGTCAGTATCCCCTCTGATCGCACAAAGAGATGAAGACAGGACTTCCCTTCACACAGGACTGCTACTGGTGGGACCTCCACTGGGCTGGTTATTTTGAGCACTCATCCCTGACAATTGCAGTCCTCCTTGGCATGTGTGTGTGCCTGCTCTCCACCTCACTGACCAAGTGAGCGGATGAACGGAAAGTGCCTGCCTACAGGAGTGATCTTAGTGCTGAAAGCCTGCTGAGGTTGATTTCTGAGTTCATTCCAGCACCTGAGTGACATCCCCTCTGACCTGCCACCCACCAGCTGATCTGCTACTCATGTACGTGAAGGCACTGCTAGGTGTCTGTGCAGCCCTCCTTGCAGAGCAAGGAAAGGTGGTTAGCAGCTTTTGCCTTGGGACCCATGCTGCAACTTAAGCAGAAGAGCATCTCTGTGATCCTGCAGTTAGCAGCCATATCCTGCAGAGCAGCAGAGACTGACTGAATTGACAGGATTAATGTGACTCCAGGGGGTCTCCCTGCAGCTAATCAGAAGACACTGGTCCTAATGAATAAAGCACAGCGGTGACAACTGGTATGCTAAAGGCAGTGAATGTCTCCTTTATTGTAGTTACAGTGCTAGTGATTAAAATATTACTCTGTGGGATGCAGCTAACTCTCAAGCTAATTCCTGAGTTGAAGAAAGTATAGCTCATAAAATGTCAGCTGCAAATGTAATGGAAATCACCGCTCAGGACACTCGTATTTTTTTGATTAAGGGTCGTGCTGTAATTGATGCCGGTTTTGGGGACTATGGCTCTAGCTTCTGCCTGTCTCCCATGCAGCTTCTATTCAGAGCCTGCTCCATGCCTCAGAAACAAGTAGGTTCAACAGAAATGAGATGAATTAATCATTTCCCCTCCATAAACTGATGCTTATAATCCTGGCTGTGATTTCCTGTTATGTCTTCCCTTCTGCACAGATCTTTATTCCCTACTGAGATGAAATAAAATGAACCAAACCATTGTCAAAACAATTCAAAGCGCTCTGCTCCTTAGAGCAGAGGGATCAGCTCTATAGCCTTCTTTGCCTGTTAACTCCTCAAACTGCTGAAGGAACAGATGCAGGAAAAATGACGGTGTGTCTAATACTATATATTAAATTTAAGTGATGTGTTTGTTTTATTGGTAACACAACCTTGTATGCAATACGCCTTTCTGTCCTGGCAAATGTTCCACCTTAGAATAAATCAAAATTTCTGTGTACCTGTAGATTATTGGCAAGCCTGCAAATGAGCTATTGAATAAACCTGCATGGAATATCACATAAAAGACACACAAAAAATAGCAGCTGTGAAGAATGGGCCCTCAGTCTTTGTTCAGTCACACAGTTAGACCAGAGAAGCTGCTGGTTAAACCAACGCAAATCACACTAAAGGTGCAGCACAGTTTCTCTGGAGGCAACAGCTTGTGGTTCTCTGCTCTAACACTCTGACGCAGAGTGTTTGTGGGTATGTTTGTGATAGAATCCCTCCCTTGATGTAGTGGGTAGCCAATCAGCCAGAGTCCTTGGTCAAACAGCAATTTCAGGTTGCTGAGTTATGTATATATGTCAGACCAGTAAGATTTGTTTATTTAGCATGTAAAGGCTTTTTTAAAATTTATTTTTAATTTATTAAATTGTCACTTCTTACAGGGCTCTCCTAACAGCTCCCATTCATCTTTCCCCAAAATCCTATAAGTCCATGAAAGAATAGAAAAATCTATATTTACATTTCCCTTCTGAAAAAGGCTAAATATGATAATAGTCAAGAATGTGTTTTTAGCAGAGAATAAAATTTTATTATCCATCCTGTCCTTAGCAAAATCTACTTTTCTCCTGTATTGTATTTCTAGGGGTTCTTTCCTGCATTATCTATTTTATGCTAATAAGTTCCTAACTTCTACTTGCTCTCTTTCCCTCCCTTCCTCCCTCCTATTTAATTAACATGGTGGATGTTGTCTTTTGTCTTACGGTTACAATGAACAAGGCTCCCGTGAAAACAATTTTTTAAAAAATCTTTTTAATTGAAATGGCATGAATTCAAAGATTGTCAGGCAGTTCTAGTAATTTTGTCACATGAAAGTTGCTTTGGAGACTCTTCCCCCAAAACACACTTAAAAACCCCCAAACAAGCTTTTTTGCTTAGGCAGCTACTGTTGTGCAAAGGAACATTAAAAAAAGCCAGGCATTAAAGAATAATTATTTTCTAAATTTTGGCTGTTGCACATAGAATGTTGCATTCAAATGTGGATGCACTTTAATTCATACAAATGTCCCTCCTCTAAGGTAGAAAATAAGCCTGAGATATAGACTCTGTTTTTAAAGATTGGTGCTACATTCCTGTCCTTGGTATATTTCCATAAGTAGTTTCCATACCTTTTTTTTTTTTACTATGCCATGAAATCCTTCTCCTCAGCAAATGGGGTCTAGATATATTGTTCCTGCAGGTCAAAGCACTTTTCTAGTTACCAGGATGAGGAGGGGCTGGGGTGAGCAACGTATCCAACCTCACTGAAGCTGGATTACTCATCCATGTGGGAAGCAAACCACAGCAGGAAAATGACAACCAGAGCTCAGCCAAGAGGAGGTGGACACTGATTGGTTGCTCTGCTACTTTGCTGTTGTGGCCCTTGTGATTCCTGACCCTGATTTCAACTGAGATTTCCATGGTTTTGTTTGTCTGTGTCAGATGTTTTGTTCTCAAAGGCTACTTCACCTTCTGTGGTGTTTTCACTTTGTTCACAGAACCTTCTACCTGTGCATTGTGTAGTACACCGGGGTGCTGAGGACCTGTGGGGGCATGAGTTCATGCAGAGCATGGCTGTCACTCCACAAACTACATTAACAATTGCTATTTAAGTTTTCACTGATAGGCAAATCTGAGCAGATTGCAGTTAAGTTGTTTGACAACAGCTTGCAGTAGGTGCTTCAATTTTTTTTTTTTTCTCTAGCACTCATAAGCAACTCAAAACCTCATGTAGGTATCTTCTGCTTTGTTACCTAGTGCATGGCGCTGGCTGCACAGCGGAGCACCAAACATGAGAGATGAAATGCTGCAGGGTGTTTCTCTCCACTTACCCTGCTAAAGCAGATGGAATTGGTTGTGAAAGAGGTCCAGGGTGAATCTCCTCAAACTGAGCTATAGGCCATAACTGCAGAGTTTCATTGTTGCTGAAGTGTCTGATTTCAGGTAACAAAGTACTGCCTTTCCCCGAAGCACCAACAATTGCCCCCGTCTGCTTCATTTCCCATTTCCAGAATTCAGGTCCTAGTGCTGATAATTTTTTAATAGAATAATAATAGAGGGCAGTACTAAATCAAGGCTTTAGTCCAGTCATTATCAAGGTTATTAATATTCTGAAAAAGTATAACATCATAAGTATCTATAGTGATTTTTACTGGAGAAAAAAGTCATGGAATTTTTGAATTTTTCAAATGCAGAGATGCTTTGTAGTAAGTCTAAGATCTGCTCCAGACTTGTTTTACTGCAGATATGCTCTGCAGACATAACTTCATTTGATTCACTAATAGTCATGCCAATTATAAAGTGGAGGCATTTAATTACTGTGCCTGCAGCTTGTGAGGTTTGGTTCAAAGCCCACCAAAGTCAAAGGATGCTTTAGAGCTGAATGAAAGAAGTTTGAAAGACAGCAAGGATCCCAAAGTAAGCTGTGACTACAGAATCAAGATTGGAAGAGACTACAGAATCACAGAATCAAGGTCAGAAGAGATCTCTAAGATTATCCAGTCCAACCGTTCGCCTGTAATCGCCTCCCACTGTAAGTGCCTGAACCACTAAACCACATCCTCCAGCACCAGATCCAGATGCCTCTTAAACACCTCCAGGCATGGGGACTCCATCACCTCCCTGGGCAATCTATTCCAATGTCTATTTATTTTCCAAAACAGGAAAAAAATTCTGTAAAACAGTGCTTAAGGTTTGGAACTGTACTTCTAATAAATTCTATTTAATGGGCTTCTTCTTCCTTGACATAATTTTTTGTATTACACTATTTGTTCCTGGGTCTGATATGTTAGCACCTTTAATTTATTCAGAGTGAGAATACTCACAAATATTTTGCACTGGGTATTGCTGGATTTCTTGCATTTCTAAATTAAAACAAGTTGCTTTTAGGAACTGAAATTTTAATTTCATATATATTCTAATTGAGTTATACTTACTCAGCAATGGAACACAATGCTTATTTGCCTTCTGTTCTAGTTTATGTTTTATGTTTTCTCCAGGTTATCATGATTCAGTAATACAATATGATCATACAGCAGATTAAAAGGCATTGTAAAACTCTTGTGATTTGCTCTTTTGAACAGATGGCCAGGATCTGGGTTAGTGTGTGTGTATCAGTGCAAACCCAGTGAAACCCGTGGGAAAAAACATAAACATTTCTATATATCTCAGAACTGTGAGATTCAAGAAGGTTGGACATGGTTTTTGGTTACCCCCACCTGCTGTAAGCATGAATAGGTGAGGAGAAGGGATGCAGGAGTTCTGCAGCATGTTGCCATTCTGGTTGGGTAGAATGTTTCCACTCAGCTTCTTTTAAAGACAGTAGTTCAACCATGAGGTGGCATGAAGTAGACTAACTATTTTTGACAGCAAAATATCGTGATTCTGGTTAATTTTCCCAATCTTTATCTTTCTATATTAGTAAACGGGATAACATGTAAAACGTCACATTATGGGAGTGGGAAGTCTTAGTTTTGACCTTTGCACATGGAGCTGCCATCCATAACTATGAGAAGTAGGTGTGTGCAGAGTTGGGTGGTGTAAACGAAAAAACTGGTTTTTCCCCAGAGATTGATGTGGCTCCCCAGAACACTACTGTTGCTCCTTAATGAGCAATTTTTGTAAAAATGGGACTGATCAGCATTCCTTTTGCCCACTGAAGGAGCTGCGGGAGAAGGGTCTTCATGGTTTTCCACATTAGAGGTCTCCTCTGTTTTTTCCCCAGGATGATGCATAGCTTGGATGTCTATGTAGCCATCTAGTGAGCCTCTGACTACTGTGATATGCTCAACATTTCTGCAGCAGTATTAATGCATATAAATGACATTTACTGAATTATGTATTGAGTTATTGCTAATCAGACGGAGGTACAGTATTCATCAAACAATCCAAGTTTCTTTAAAAAGTGATGCTAATTGTTAATGCAACAGCAGTAAGAAGCCACTGTACCTTGGACTCACCCTTGAAGGTATGAAGAACCTCCTTTAATGCTGGAAGCCAGGACATCAACTTAACTGAAGTTATTTTGTAATTTTTTACCTATGGGTTATTAATATCAAGTAAGTTCCTGCTGATTATTTAAGAAGTTGGAACTCTTACAATGTCTCTTTAAACAAGCTTTCGCTTGGGCTGACACAATTAAAACTTATATTTTGATTTGTGCAATGCAATTCTGCACAGTGCCAAAAAGTCGAAAAGACTTTTGTATCTAGTACCTCTTTACTCTGTGAGCTTATCTGCCTGTGCTCTCTGGATGGGGAAGGGGAACTTGGAAAATCAGGAGCCGTGTCTATTGACCATCACTGTATATTTAGCTAGTTTACTCTTCTGGGAGTGAAGGAAGTGTTTGATGAAGCTTTTGTTAAATTTAATTTGAAAGATCTAATGTTTGTACAAGTTTGTACAAGTTATCTGCATTTTCTGTGTTCTGGAAGTAGCTCTGCTATCTTTAATAACTAAAGCTTTAACAATTGTACTGTGTTTGAGTTCTTAAATCATGGCAGAGATACTGTCAATTACCACCTATTTTGTCAGGATTGCAGTTAGCTATTTTTTTTATAGAAAGATAAAGTAAAATTTAGTCTATATTTGTCTGTAACTCTATATTTTAGATAGTCTGTTTCATAGGCATTTGGGCATTTTGCATGTGGTAATTACTGTGGCCCTGTTCCTTGCAGTGTTAAGATGAGTACTTAGCATGAGTGAGGTAATGGAGCTATCAACTTTCACATCAAACCATGGACTTACAGAAAATTTTTTTCAATACTGTCAAAGCTGAGACAAAGTTCAGTGATTTACATTGAGTCTGGTATCAATAAAGCTGTGTTTTCCAGAGATGTGCCTGTTCCTGTAGTTCTTTTTGGAAGTAAGAGCACAAAGAAGTTGTGCTCTGCTTGATTTCATCAAAACAGCATTTGACTGAGGACTGGACCTCATGCTGTTTTGATAGGTGTCAAGGCAGCTGAGACAATCTGGCTGTGGTGGGATCAGAGCTGTGAAATTAGATTCTGTGTATTGATTGAGATTGTTCTGAATGCCAGCAACATCATTAAGGTAAATGAATTCTCTAACACTGTGAAAAAAGGGGACTATTGTTTAGTCTCTCTCAAATATTTAATAATTATTGATGTTTCCAATATTCATATCATTGACTTACACGATGGATTGTAAAGAAGGAAGAAACATTTAAAAAGAGACTACCCTCAGAGTAATGAAGAGCAACTGAAAACTGCAGAAGCCTTAGGCTATAATTTCCTACCTATTTTCTGCTACAAGAAAGATCTGAAATTGTAAAAAGTTAGGGCAATACTGCATGTGGTAGTACAGCTTGACTGAGACATTGAAGTGTTCCTTTTCATCTAGAAGTTGAATGAAATGATAAGGATTAATGTAGCTTCAGATGTAGTTGACCTAATGAGGTTTTATAAACATTCTCAGGATATCTTCTCTGTGAACCGTTAATCTCTGGACTGAAATTAACTGATGTTTGGGCTTGTAATAAGAACAAGAAAGTTTTTATCTCAGTTTTATGTCAAGGTGATTTTAAGCAGACAATGATTACACTGCGTCCTGGTACATGAGCTGTAAGAGCACAGGTTGGAATGTTCTAAGAAAGAAATGGAGTGGTATACTCAACAAAATGGGATAATTGCAATCCAGTGAAATAAGCTCTCTGTAAAATCAGAACTGCATTCAGTCAGGCAAAATAAGCAATGACATCTTCATAAAAACCACTCACATCTGAACTGATCTTAGAAAGCTGAGAATCTATATCCTGTTTTCTGAACCAGACTGTTGCAGTGAAGGAGCAATGCAGAAGCATGTCCTTGGTGCAGCGTTCAAGTTCTTACATCTGTCCCTGAGCAAGATGAGTCCTATTATAATTTTTTCCTGCTAGGCTGTTTCACTTTCTTGAAATGTTGGATGGACATCTAGGAGCAGAGCATTAGGAAAGGATGTGCTGTTCACACTTGCATCTCCACAGATCTAGGTTTGCAGTAACCAAAGGGAACTTTTGAAACCTACTTTCTCATGTAGTCTGTTCAGGCAAGAAATGACAGACAGGCTTGGTCGCTAAGCAGAAAAACAGAGAAATATGAGGAAACATGTGCATGCAGACCACTCAGGCTTACTATGATGAGTGTGTTGGGACCATTTGGGATGCAGGTGTGTTGGGACCAGTACCTCTGGAAAGGAGATCTGGAGGCCTGTAGTGGAAGGAGAAAAAGGCCATCATGAATGGACATTTATTGACTCCAAAGTCAGAAGGAGGAATTATTAAGGTGATGAAGTAAGCTGGGACTTCCCCTCCTCACAACAGGGCATGCTTGTACCTACTCTGCTTGTCACCACAGCTGGTAGCCAAGTGAGGCCTCTAGAGACAGCAAGGATGAATAAGAGAAAGGTAGTGCTGCTTGGGAGCCTAATTTGAGGACTCATGAAATGTGTTTTTCACACAACTAGAAAAGAAAAAACTTTTGTGCTAAAATTAGCTGAGCAAAAATGAAAGATCTGTAGTAGTTTGTAGTAAGAAATCATGTATGTCAGTTTGGTATCACTGTGCCATGCCTGGCTAGCACAAACTTTAATTAGAGTCAGGGTGTTTAGGGGTTCTTTGCTTCTTCTCTTCTCCCCGATACAAAGCAGCACCTCCACATCATGATAAGTCATAGTGCCCATCTGGCCACAAGGTCCTGAGTGAAGTGGTGCCTGGTTCATCAACACAGTGGCATTTCCCTTGAAAATTTCCAAACTTAAGTCATGCTGCAATTTTTTGGCAAAGTACTATTTGCTAATGAATTGAACTCTGGAAGAAAAAAGCAGACTTTTCCTACAAGCAGCTCACTGTCTGCAGAGCTCTTTTGGAAAACTGTCTTGATGAAGGGTGTGAAAATCTGGCTCTGTCCTCTCTGTCACTGATGCAAAAAGCAAATTTCTTTCATGTGCCTGGTTGTTACAGAGACCAATGACAAATGTTGTGCTGATTCAGACATCCTGGGTTAGATCTTTTCAATTGTGCACAGCTCTCTTCTGTCTCCCCTGAATCTGAAGAACTGCAGTGATAACACATCTAATTTTTTCCTTGTTGATCCAGGGCTGAAAGGTTAAACTGATCTAAATGCAAAACCAGCTCCACAACCTAATGGCAGCTTCACACATTTTAGGGTGAATGTATATGGATGTTGTTTTTTTTGCTCAGAGAAAGCACTCATAGGTTTCAGCCTATGGACTCCCCTTCAGATAGACTGGAATGGGAATTTCCATGAGTAGAAACAGCTGGATCAAACTCTCTGTAAGTAATTAGCACACAGGAGAGACAGTTGCGCTTGCACTTTATCAAGCCTCTTGGTAAGATTATGTACTCCAGATAATTAATCATTACATTTCCCTATACACATAATTACCTCTACTTTCTTGCTCTCCCTCCTCCACACATACAAACAATTCATATGCATGTATTTACAGAGTAATTACAGAGTACATATGCTGTGATTAAAGGCAATATAAACTCTGTTACCCTAATTACAAGAAAAAACCAAAACAAAACAAAATACCCAAACAAATGAAAGCCAAGCAGGAAACCACACCACTTCTTTAACTGGATCAAATCCTTTCCTCTTTGGACTAATAGAAAGCAAAAAATAAACTCAAATATTCTGTGGTATGAGCCTGGCAAAAAATATGAGAGTGTCAGCCAGCCCAGCAGGTCCCTTGGTTGTAAATTATTTAATACGTGGGTCATAAATCAGAATGCAACGTTACTTGGGACAAGATGAAAGAAATGCTGCATCTCAAAGTTAGAGCACCATTTGGGTTTAGTTCCCTTCCACCAAACAAGAGACGCTCCTGCAGGTATAGCTTCAGTGGAAAACACTTGCGTCCCACATGAAGTGAATACAGGTATGTTTGCCTTGCTGGCTTTGTTTACATGAGGTGATCCGATGTGGCTCTTAGAAAAGGAGCAGCACTGTTCTCTCCTGCTGAAGTCTCACATTCCCCCATGATATTTTGATATATGACCTGCGTGTTTTCCATGTCAGACTGCTCTCATGCTTTCCTCTAGAGATCTTGGGCTCAAAGCACTCAGACTACTGGCAAATGAAGTAATTCTGTGGCATGGGGAGAGCAGGATCAAATGGAACAATTCTGCATTTTCTTGGAAAATATTCTTGGGCACCTGGTGTGACTTTTGAGGATGGTCCTGCTGAGGGTCAGGATGATCCTTCTGTGTTCCTTCCAACTCAATTTATTCTGTGATTCTGTAATTCTTTAGTCTGGGCTTCATGAGACAGATAGTAAGAGAAGTCAACAACAAAGAAAGAAGGTGACATTGAAAGGACAAATTGTTCAGATTTATTTCATCTGGCACCAAAATTGTTTCAAAAGTGCCTCTCACTTTTGCTGCTAAAAGTCAGTGGTGAGACTACACTTTCAGCTTTTGGCTGACAAACACTGCTAAGAATGACTCATCATTAGATCTAAGAGCAGGCACAGAGTGATGGTCGGCTGAAGTTTTTGTGTATCTGTGGGGCAACTGGGAAGGCCTGTATGTATCCTGTGTACCCAGTGCTGGTCATGAAGTTCAACACAAAGGGCTGCTATTTCCAAATCTGTAATTCCAGACAAATTACTGTAAGGTCTGCCTGAAGAGGTTGTGGACACCAGCTTCAGCAGTAGGTCGATTTTCTTTCTGCCACAAGAGGATGACTAGGATCCATCATCTGTATGGATGTCAATGCAATTGTTCTCTGTTATTCACACTTTGACACCATTGCTGGTGGGCATTCTCTGGAACTATATTTGTAGAAGTGGATGTATTGCCTTGAGTTTTGAAGTGCCTCCTATGCTAACATCCGGGAGAAATTTAGTGTGCTTAATGGAAATCTTAACGTTGAGAAAAGAAATGAAGTAGATGTGGGACACAACAGAGAAGGATCAGAAGCACAAAATCCTAGAGCTGTTGAGGAAAAAATATGTCATAGCAGAGGATTGGCAGGGACAACAGGGAGGATACCAGAACAGAGAAAGGGCAGAAATTAAGATGAACAGGGACAGTCTGGCAGCACAGAGGTAAGGATGGCATTGAGCTATTGCAATGTGCTTATTGCTGGAGACTGTAAAAAACCTCAGAGTGCCAGCATCCCTGTTGTGTCAAGCAACAGGGAATTAAACACCCTGGTGTCTTACAGCAGTCAGCTGAGGTTGATGGCAGAGGCTGCTACAGACTTGCGAGACTATCAAAGTGAGTATGGGCAATAACTCTCCAGACCTTCACACTGCTTGTAACACTGCTACTGGGACCTCTGTAGGAACCCACTGAATGAATGTGAGATTGTATTATACACTTCCTTCCTACCAGAATACTTTGCACCTAGTGGCAGGAAGTTAGGG
The DNA here is from genome assembly GCA_008694505.1 of Cyanoderma ruficeps. NCBI lineage: Eukaryota > Metazoa > Chordata > Aves > Passeriformes > Timaliidae > Cyanoderma > Cyanoderma ruficeps. Next base: position 683,320 of record VZDJ01000024.1, on the reverse strand, counting down.
CTCATCATCTGACCTTATTCTGGCACATACTTTGACTCTGCAGCCTTCTAAGCTAGTTTGAAGTAGTCATTACAGCACCATTTCCTGTCTGTTTAATAAGAAAAAATTATCTCCCTGGTTGCCTGAAATTCAGAGCCTGACTCAACTTTCCTGCAGACCATGCAGCTTTGGATCACCACAGTGCCAACCCCAACCCTTCAGTGTCTGGCCCGAGTAGCAGTGTCTCATTAATTAATACACAAGCTGTGAAACGGGATTGAAGCCAGGTGGCTTGAAATTCTGTAGCCTTTGAGGGGAAATTCTGCATTGTGTAAGGCTGAATATGCTGATGATCCCAACAGAAGAGAAAGTCTGTCTACAGTTGAAAGTGTGCCTGGGATGAAACTCTTCTGTTTGACCCTGAGAAGTGATTTAAGCTGGTAGAAAGTGTCATTACCTGAAGTGCAATTTAGCCAGGAAACAAACCTCCACTTACAAAAAGCACTTGATGATCTTTAATTATCACAGCAGGTGTAGACCTTAGCTTTCAATCTCATCAGGTAAGTGTTTACCCTCTGATATCAGGCTGAGTCATTGGCTGACTAAAGAGGTCAAAAGAAGGAGAAGCTTTGTGCTATGTCAGAAGAGGTCAGAAGAAGGAGAAGGTTTGCGCTATCTCTTCTTACAGACATCCTTGGTCTGGAGGGTGATTGGGACCATTCACAATTAGTAGTCTGCATCCCTTGAAAGTAAATTCACTGGTCCTGTTGCATCACTTGTAGCACTTGTAATACTTTCAAAGTATTTGGTAATTGCTTATTTGTTCACCAAGAAAATACCTGTTGGACATTGTACAGGTTACTCTGTATATTTTTTTGCCAAGTACTGTATTACAAGACAGATTTTTATTTGAAGAAATATTAATAAAGCTCTTGTGTTCCTCAGTGCATAGGAACAGTTTCCTGCTCTCCCATACCAATACCTTGTATAGTAAGTTTGTAGTGAGTAAATGAAAAAGGAAGCAAGGTCACCTTCAGGCTTGCTACAGTGTCTGGAGTGAAAACTGCAGACTTTGTGTTGCAGGGCCTTTGCTGAGGCGGTGTGATCTTTTGCCAAATGGGTCATAGTGTGACAAAGGCCCAGGCTTTTTAGATTGAATGTAGCCTGAGTCTTGCTGGGCCAGGAGAGCAGGCTCAAGGTTAACAGTCCTGGTTTGCAGGAGCAAGAGCCTCAGGTGTCAGCCTGGTCAAATAGATAACTTGTGCTCACAGCTATCCTCGTAGTCTAAATTACACATGCATTCCACAAACCCACACATACTAACTGGGAATAATGTCAGCTGCAGACAAAGCAATTAGGCTAATTTTCTCAGTGCATATGGCATGTCAGCAGCTGGCAAACTGTTTGCAGGAGGGCTCCTAAAAGTGTTACCATTAGCCAAATTATTGTCATGGATAATCGGAGATCAGTTTCCTTACATTGCCAATGTAATGCGTGGTTTGGTTAGGCTTTGAGATGTGGAATTTTATTGCAGCAAGAAACCTTTTTCATTTTACAGGGATACAGTGATAAAATAGTTTACCTATGATTGGTCAAGGACTTCCTTACTCATGTTAAGTCTGATATCTGGAGAGAACAGCTAGAATTTATTTCATAGGTAGCTGTTGCCTAATCCCCTTGTTTCTTCCGCAAAATACAATTTGCTCGCTGTTTTTGTCACCTAAACTGTATGACTAATGTTCTAAATTAAAACACTGCCCTGTTATTCTAACAGCCAAAAATTTCATGACCGTTATAAGTGAGACGCCAGAGGACTAAAATTAAAAATATCCCATTCTTTCTCTTTCTTCTCAGATCTTCAGTCCACAGGGATCAGATCCCATATGACAAAAGGTGCTGGGCTCAGTCTGGTTAAATCAGAAGTTAGAGAAAGGGAAAAGTGGATGGGAGGCATAGCTGCATGTGTTATGTGAGTTGTACTATTATGTTTGAAAGGCATTGCTGTGGGAAAGAAGAAGTTTGTGTGTTACTTAGAACATGAGTCTTGGTCAGTTAATGAATGTGATTGAGGTTGAAGAGCAGTGAGGAACATTCTTGGAAGGGTGTTGGGCAGCACGGAGTCACAGGAGCAAGGAGTGAAGAGAGAGTTCCACTTTGCTTCACGGATCCACCCAGAAATGCTTTTTGGGTGCTGTCTTCAGATTAGGCCTTCCTTGTTTGGCTTTCAGATGTAGTGTCCTGTGCTGCAGATGTGACCCAGTCCAAGCAGCAAACAGTTCTCACCTGGTGCTGTGTCTTTACTGGTATTGAAAATTGCAGGCCTGTGCATTCATAACGTGGAATAGGCAGGCTGAACTCCTCAGTGTCTATTTGATGGCATAACACTCCAAGCATTTTGGTTGATGACTTGCTAGTCAGCTTGCCACCTCCTGTGAAGTGTTGTGTGACATTCTCTTGGTAGGATATTTTAAAACTAAAAATATGTAAAGTTGGCGGCCTAACACATTCATTCAGATATGGTGATGAGATCTCTGGATTTAATAATTACATTTCCAGGAATCACAATTATAAAAGTTATGCTTGGAGATAATCATGTAAAGCAGATATAATTCTCTGTTGCTACCTGAATTTCAACTGTCTCTGTATCATTAAAGGTGAAAAATATTAATTAAATGCCTTTCTCTAACATTAATTTCTCTGAATACATTTTTTGTCTCCATTTCTCTTATCTTTTTAGGAAGTATCAAATGAAATATATTAATAAATTCAGAAATAAGTGTTTTATTAAGGGTATTAAGGATGGAGAGTATAGCTGAACGCAGTACCAGGGGGGAAAAAAAGAAAACCAGGTTTTTCTTTTAGAAAAAAAGAACAGTTTTCCTTTTTTTTTTCCTAGAAAAAAAAAAGTGTTTTTTTCCCCTAAAGGGAAATAATATCAAAAGATCCAGGCATTAAAACAGGCTTTTAAATTATGAAAGAGAAGAAACTACTCAGAGAGCTGCTTTAAAAAGATGATATATTGGTAAAACAGAATTAAATGTATCTTTTCTTTTAGTGCCTATTCTCTTGTTTCTCACCAGAGTAAGAGATATGTGGATCTTCAAAAATGGTGACATGCATTTGAATCAGAGCACATGCATCAGCTTTCTTCAAGGGTCTGGTGAGTTAAAGGTCACTCAGTAGCAAATAACATCTCATATTTTTGCAGAACTGATGGACATTTCATTCATCCAGGGTCTCACAAAAAGCTAGTGCCAGAGTCCACTTGCTGTAACCATTTGTAGGCAATTAAGGCAGAGTAAACGGGCAGCACATTAAAATAACCTTTCAGTGTGATTGAGCAACCTCTGGTATTGCACCCCTCTCCGTAGTGCCACTCACATTCTTCCCTTCGTATAAAGTGAATTGCTAATGCTGAAATTTCACTGAGCTGAGATGTTAATTAACTACAAAACCAGGAATGCAGTGAGGCAGGGATGGATAAAGAAGACCTGTATCTCTTGGAGCTCACAGGAGCTCCTTTAAGTAATGTCTCTCTTGCGCAATGTTTCTCACTTCTTATTCTCTAACCATATTTGTTTCCTCTTTTTTTTCTTTCATTNTTTCCCCCCCCCCCCCCCCCCAATCAGAGGCTGCACTTGTGAGCCCAAAATGACAAAATTAAGAACAAATATAGTGACTCTCAGAAAAAAGATCCTAATCCAAACTCCCCAGCCATTGCAACCAGCAGAATTTCCTGTTGGTATTGGAACCTCTTTCTCTGACAGCGTTTTGTTCTTTAGCTGGGACTCATTTCAGAATCTAACTCAAGCTTAAAGTAAAGAAGTTTCCCTTGTTCATCTCAGGAAAACATTGCAACATTTTTTTACCAAAACTACCACAAATTTGAAAGGATCTTTCTTTCCATGTTCCTTCTTCAACACCTGGTGTTTTGTCTCAGATGGAAACTGATTCTGTGCTCACTATTCAGTTGCTAAGTGACCCATGCAAAATCTCTGAGCTGATTTTCCTTCTCTTGTATTTTGTCCATGAATGAGAGAACCAGGTAGTCAAGAGATGGATTTCATTCATATGCAAGATTTCTCAAAGAATATGAGAATCTTTTTCTATACTGCTTTCAGGGCTGCAAGGGAGAGTAGCAGTCTGCCTGCAAAATAGGGCTGATGTGTGACAAAGACAAGCAGTCCTCACCTTCAGTGGTCTAACTCAATTTTAGAGGAAAGACAAGATCATAAAGCTTGGAGGACAGTCAAAGACCTACATTCTCTTTCTGGAGGGATAGCTGATTGATAAATGGCTGCTGATTTTGCCCGTATGTGCCTGATTTTAAATAAAACCTTGCACTAGGGATAGCTACTGAGGTAGGAGAGCTAAGTAGATTTAGAAAATGACTTTATGAATTGGTTGGAGGCAGAAAACATGGGTAAAGAAATCAATTGTTAGTATACAGTCTCATATTTTTCTTCAGTGTGACTTTGACTTGTCTTTTTCCTGTTTAAGGATTTCATTTGATTGGGAAGGCAGTGACACAGAGAAGGGGCGGCAGAGGGGCAGCAACCTGTAGATACACTTGTAACCAGGAGATGATGTATATTTGCAGCCTCAAATCATGCTGAATGGCCTGCAGCTCTCAAGCCAGCTGTCTGCAATGTTATGCTCCAGTAGGACCTGAGGATTAAAGAATCATCTGCAATGGAGATCAGATTGTCTTTCAGGGAACAGAAAAAAATCACAAAGTACAAACAGGTGCAAGGTCCAGTCAAGAGGGCTCTTCTATGGTCTATATGAGAAAAAAGACTGCCACCTGTGTTAACTTACTAAGCAGATCTATCATTACTATTTTACCCTCTATTTTATTAAAAAGGGCAATGAAGAAAAACACTGCCAAAATGCATTGTATTAACAGAACATTGTCACAGCATTACCTTATAATGGGAATAGAAATCTGAGCCAAAGCACTATGCTTTTCTTCAATAATACATTGCCATCAGTACTTTTCCCTGCAGAGAAGATGCATCTTCATGCATCCCATGACAAAGAAGATAGTCTGGCACAGAGACAGTGTCATCCTTTCTCTGAATCACACAGACCCTTTTAACCAACAGGAAAAAAAGCTGGATTACTTTGTTTTTGTTCTTTTTAGATGTGAGGCGCAGCTGTGTAGATTGTAGGCAACAACTGCCTGCTCTGATCCAGCATCTTGCACAGCAAGAAAACTAAACACTGTCACTTCTCTCCTTCATTTTGAGCATTGGCTTGTGCATTGGGAGCATCAGTGTGCATCTGACTGGTTGTGAAACACTCACTGGATCACAATGGAAGTCTGGCAGTAGCCCTGCAAAAGAGTTTGGACTTGTGATTTAGAATTGATATCTTTCACTACCAAATCCCTGGGCACTGCATGTCTTTAAATGAAGACACTTGCCTCAAAGTCTCCCAAAAATAGTCACTAGCTATGAAGGGGAAGTAACTTTTCAGTTTAAAAGTTTTATTCTCATTATGGCTTTGATGCTGCCCATCTGGCAGAGCCTGAATGACTACAGATCACTATGGAACACTTACTATCTAACAGCCTTCACTGAGCAGGTGTCTCGGTGTAAATGTCTGTCTGAAGGTGGCAGAATGAGGCAGTGCTGCAGGGTGATGGAGTTCATTCAATTCCCGGAAGTCTACAGGTGAATTTGGCAGTCAACAGTACACTAAAAAATGTGGTTTCATGTCAAGAGCTGCTCCGAGGAAGCTAAGAAAATTCTGTTGGTTTTCTTTTTTTTCTTTTTTTTCCCATGGTGAAAATTCTCCAGATGTGTTTCTGATTATATGAGGTCCAGTGAAAGTGGAACCTCGATCCTTATGAGAAACAGAAAAGGTTTGACAAAATTTCTAGACTGATACAAAGATAGATTTTTCTAGTATAATCTCAGTTGTGCTTTCTTGCATATGGATTCTGATTCTCATTTAAACTGACATAACATTTTTTTATTTGGACATCTGACACTTCTTCATAAGCATCAACAAATATTATTTATAACTTCCATACTATTTATTTTTAAGTAGACTTCTGTCTGACCTGTTTTTTAGGATTACTCAGTTGTAATAGGTTTAACAAAGGGTATGATAACAATACAGGGTGGGGTGAATATAGGGGTTCTTATGTTAACATAGGCCTGTGTGGAAAGCTGACAGGTGATCCTGAATAAATTACATTTCTAAGTTCACTTTGGCACATTTGAAAAATTTGAACAAGATTTGTAATCCTTTTGCATTCAATCAAACTCTACCTGAGCTGTATCTTATAGTTATAAAAAAAAAANAAAAAAAAAAAAAAAAAACAAGACCAAACCACAAAAAGTTAAAAAAAAATGACATGAATCACTTGAAAATTAGTCTGGATTCAAATCGGTACAATAAGAACCAATCTCTCCAATTATTAATGAACCATTTTCAAAAAAATCAATGGAAGTGAAGAACCTAGATACCAGTAAGGTTCTGGGTGTTAGATTTTGCTTTGCAGTGTCTTGAGGTGTTTATATAGGTGTGGAACATCAGAGAAACAGGATGGTGTATTGATTTTCATACAACATGAACAACTGTGGAAGAAATATTTATTATTGAACATCTATTTACAGGCCTCTGAAGTCAAGAATTGAAAACCAATGACAAAAATATGTATATAAAATACAAAACAGGTTCAGCTGAAGGCAAAGGACATGAGGAATGTCAATGACAGTTGAAATTTCAAACAAATAAATGAATAAAAAATCCACAACATTTGTGGATTCCTTCCTCTCTCTCTCCTTTTGGATCCAGGCTATATAACACAGTGCTTGTTATAATTAAATGAATATTGGTATTTTATATTTATATATATATATG